>JADRCH010007316.1:1106342-1197610 GCA_019843965.1 Rhynchomys soricoides
TCTCTCTCTCTCTCTCTCTCTCTCTCTCTCTCTCTCTCTCTCTCTCTTTGAGTACAGATCAAGATGCATCTCTTAGCTACTGCTACAGGTGATGCCATGCTTCCCACCATGATGAAAATGAACTAAACCTCTGAAACTGTAAGCAGGCCCCGACCTTTCTTTTATAAGTGTTGCCTTGGTCATGGTACTTCTTCGCAGCAATATAATCATGTCTAAAAGAACAGTTGGTACACAGGACCACAGGTATTGCTGTGACATGACCCATGATGATGTTTATTGGAGGAATATGGAAAACTTTAAGACTTTGGCCTAGAAAAATGGTTGGATACTTTAAATGGGACTTAATGAGCTATCCTAAGAGGGGCATGGAAGATGGTGATGCTGAGGGTAATATGAACTAGAGGGGCCCAGCTCAGGAAGTTTCAGAGGGGAAGAATATTAGTTTGTGGCCTAGAGACTATTCTTGTGATATGTTGGCAAAGAATGTAGCTGCTTTTGGTCCTTATCCTACAAATCTCTCTGAAGTGAAATTGAATAGTTTGGGATTAATATAGACTTGGCAGAAGAGATTTCCAGACAGCCTAGCACTGACTGTGTGTGCCCTGTGGTTATTAATTGTCACTCTTATGCAGATCTATAATGAAAAGGAGCAAAGAAAATGTACAGTTTGAGGAGAAAAGAAGCACCAGGAAGTAGAGTGTAGCTAAGTACATTATTCAAAGAGATAAAAAGTTCAAACAAAAGCCTGATGCTAAATGGAATAACAGGAGTGTTGACTTCATGGCCAGACCCTGTCCAGCTAAGCTTCCAACTTGTGAAAGGGATTAAAGAAAAGCTTAAGCAGTGAAGGGAAGTATAGAAAACAGAAAGCTGATGGAGATGTAATTGGATGTATTTGAATGGGAGGACTACGTTTTAGCCCCTACAAGCAGAAGAACTTGGCAGCTTTGGCCTCATGTTCTGGCTTTAGAATAAACCATAGAAAGAAAGTGGTTGTGGGATCTTTCTCCATGACCAAGGAAAGCCACTGATGCCAGGCATGTGTCAGGGGTGTTCCTGCATGGAGGCCTGGAGCTGCCATTATGTGAAGGTATGAATGTTAAGCTTGGATTGCCTTGGACACCCCAAGATGTTGGAGATGCCAGTACCATGGGATACCTACTAAAGAAAGCTGCTTACAGGGCATGGAACCAGCCCAAGACAAAGAAGTTGGTTGCAGTCAACAAAGCTGAATGGAGCTGGAGATCTGAAGATGACTTTGGCATCAGACATGGAGATGCAATGTTTGGAGTTTGCCAGCTAGTTTTTGGTCTTACTTTGATCCAGTATTTCCTCACTATGTCTTCTTTCCTTCCTTTTGAAATGGTAATGTATATTCTATGCCATTGTATGTTGGAAGTATGTGATTTACTTTTTTATTTTGATTTTACTGGAGATTGTAGTTCAGAGATTGCCACAAGATCTTGAACTTTGGACTTTTAAACAGGGTCGAGATTGTGATAACCTATGGGAACTTTTGAAGTTGGACAGAATACATTTTTACATTATAATATGTAATGCAATATGCATTTTCATTTGCATTACATTATGATCTGTAATGTTATATACATTTCAATTACAACATGATATGATATGATATCAGGACCAGGGAGTAGAATATGGTAGTTTTAAATAAGAATGGCTCCCATAGGCTCATAGATTTGAATGCTTTGTTATGAGTGGCACTATTTGAGAAAAATTAGGAAGTGTGGCTGCGTTCAAGGGGGTGACTCACTGGGGGTGAGTTTGGTATTTCAAAAGCTCACACCATGTCTAATGTGGGGCAGTGATCTGGCAGGCAGTCTGGCATACCAGTTGAGCACAGGCAAACTCTGGGAGACCCCACAAAGTAATTTGCAAGGGACCAGAACTGTTATGCCAAGGCTCCTGGAAGCTTTTTGGCTCCAGCCACGGTTACATATCTTGCCTCAGTAGAGGCGTGGCCACGCCCCAGGTAGAGGCTTGGCCACAGAGCCCCAAGCGATCCCCATGTTAGTGAGAAACCTAGAGGCTTAGCCACGCCCCTTCCCAGTTACTATATCTGCCCCACCTCTCTGGGAGAGGTGGGAGGTACAGTTCCATCCATGCCACTTTCCACATGATGAATTATGGGCTGTCTCTTCATCTGGACCAGCCGTGGGAGGCGAGAGATCTGGCCCTTGATTAATGAGCCACGGCTAATCTCTCGCCATGGGAATCCTAGTGCTCCTAGACCGTACCCATTCACCAAAGCCTAAGCAGTTAGCCTGGCGCACGCCAGGGCTAGAGTACCGGGCCGCACATTCCCTGGGAATGGCCCCCTCCCCCACCCACAGGTAGGGCCTGCAAAGGCTTTCCACAGCCCTCAACCTGCCTGTCGGACTGTGTGGGAAGATGTGCAGCCACTTCCCACTTGTCCTGTCCCACCCAGAGCTGCAGTGCCCCGGGACAGGCATGTGGGGCTTTGTTCCACTGCGCCGTCCACTGCGCCAGATTGTTCCCAATAGCCTAATGTGTTTCTCTCTGGCTATGGATCAGGATGTAGCACTCAGCTACTGCTCCAATGGCTCCCTGCAGGCCAGCATGCTTCCCACCATGATAAAAATGGACTAAACCTATGAAACTATAATCAGGCTCCCAACTGAATGCTTTCGTTTATAAATGTTGCCTTGGTCATGTACCTCTTCAAAACAATAGAACAGTGACTAAGCAGACTACTTATGTTTCTAATGTATTTGTTTACAACTAATAACAGATATGGGGATTGCCCTTAAATTTTTTAACATGCAAGCACAATAAACTTCAAATGTAATGGTAACCTTATATTTTTGAATAATCCAAGGATGCCAAGTACTTCAGTTCTACATTTATTTTATTGCCTTTCTTTCTCAACCACACAAGTAGATATAACTATTGTTTGAATATGCAGTACTGCCGTAGATTTGCCAACTGCAGTACAGATAAGTAGTGCCCCACCCATATCCCTTTTATTAGTCAAGGTCTCCCAAAGTGGAAGATTATCAAGTCCAATCCCTGAGGGCACATGTAGCCTGACTAACACAGGGCTCCACCAATCAGCCCCCATTCCACAAAGGGAGTGAATGCAGAGGTGTTTGCATTAGTTGTCTGTTGTCGCTGTAATGAATTATTATGAACTTAATGGCTCAAAAAAACCCACATTTTTATCTTACAGTGCAGGAGTAAGATACCTAATATGGTTCTTACTATAATAAAATCTAGATGTTCATAGAGCAATAGGAGGAAAATGTATTTTCTTGATTTTTCCAGCTGTAAGAAGCCTCTAGCATTCCTCAGCAAGTGGCTCTACTAACTTTTTCTTCAAAGCCAATAATATAGCCTTATCTGTAAATCTCTCTTTAGCCTACTCTTCCTAAAGCCTTTTGTGTTTTCATAGGGCCACTGGTATAGAAGAATCTCTTTATTTGAGGTCTGTGGATCAACATTCTTAACCTACCAGCTACCTTAATTTCTCCTTGCCATTTAACCTAACACTCATAGACTTTGGTTATGAATATCTTTTGAGATCAATATCCTGACAACTGCCCCGTCTGCCATGAGTCAGAGGTATTTATGGGATCTAACTAAGACTAGATGCAGCAGGATACACATAATAGGACCTAAAGCAGTGGTTCTCAACCTTTCCTTTAGTTCCTCATGTTTTGGTGATCCTCAACCATAAAATTATTTTTGTGGCTATTTCATAACTTTAATTTTGCTACTGTTATGAATTATAATATAAATATCTGTGTTTTTCTATGGTCTTAGGAAATTCCCACGAAACAGTCAGTTGACACCCAAAGGAGTCGTGACCCACAGGTTGAGAACCACTGACCTAAAGGATATTGTGTACTCATGAAAGAATAAATGGTAGTTGTGTAAGAATGATTAATTTAAGAATATGAAATGAAAGGTATTACAGAGCTAAATCTACATGTACCATAATACGATACCCAGATCAAATTATGTACCTGTAATCCTAGCACATGGGAAGTTGAGGCAGGAGGATCATGTATTCTGGGTCAGCCTAGGACATCTCCCCCAAAAAATGCTCAAGAAGTAACAGTTGTAGTAAATACCAAGTGTCTCAGTTAGGGTTTCCATTGCTGGAATGACACACCATGGCCAAGGCAATCTTATAAAAGACAACATTTAATTAACAGTTTCAGAAGTTTAGTCCATTATTGTCATGGCTGACAGCATGGCAGGGTCCAGGTAGACATGGTGCTGAAGAAGAAACTGAAAGTTCTGCATCTTTATCTGAGGGCAGCCAGGAGACTGCTTTCATACTGGGCAGAGCTTGAGTATAGGATCTCAAAGCCCACCTACAGAGTGACACACTTCCTCCAACAAGGCCACGCCTCCTAAAAGTGCTACTTCCTGGCCCAAAAAGTTGAAACTTCTATGGTGAAAAGTCCTTGGGGTTAGACAGAAGTGGAGTAAAAAGAAAATTGTCTGTTTTGTTTAGAAGCCTTACAATCCTATGATGCAAGGCAAGAAGGAAATCTGGTTTACCACAACTCAGTAGTCAGTGTTGGTTTAAACATCTAGAGTCTGACACTGGACAGTTTATTTTAGGAATATTTAAGCAGAGGAAAATTTTGGAAATAAGTTTCCCTGATGATAATTAACTCAATCCTGTGTGTACAACAAAGCTTACAACATGTACATTGTAACTCTTCAACCTACATGTGACTTCTTCCATAAAGATGGGTTCTATTGCCTGGGAAACAATGCTCAAGATAAAGGTCTAGGGAGAATGAGGTAAACATGAAAGTTTGAGGGAGTCAGGTGTGGCCTGGTCTTACAGAGAGCACAGAGGCCACATAGGCTTTGCTCCATTTGTAAAGTACACGTGGTATCTGCCATAAGGATCTATTCACAGAGAAGCGATGTGCAAGATAGCACAGGTCACCAGGCTATATTAATTATGTTCATTCCCAGACTATTGGGTAGAAAACAGGTTAGACATCTTTTCCCTTGATGAAACAATACTACATATTTAACATTCCTGGTCTCCCTACTGCTTATCTGTAAGCACAAGGACCTTATGCCCTGTACATAGTCCTATTTGTCTTCTTGAACTATTTATTTCCAGTATCTTGATACAAATAATTTAAAAACAACATTCAGCAAATAAATAAAAAATGTTGGAAAGAAGTATTCCCTAAAGTAGCAATAAATTACTAGTTTTAAAATTTTGTCCCTATTTCTAAACAATTAACATCTTGTAGCTATAAATTAGCATGCATTCAATGGAAGATTTCAGATAATACAAAGAAGTGGTGACATCAAGAAATAGAAATCCTGTACCTCATCTTCTTAGTGACAACCAAAACAAATAGAGCATTTTCACTCATTAGAGTATTTTTTAAAAATCGGATTATACTGTAGCTTAGTTTTATCACTAAAGTGTGACTATCATTTTAGGTCAATTTATATAACTCTGCATTGTTCTTAATAATCATTTATAATTCTGTTATTTGAATATATAATTAAGTCTAGTAATAATTTTAACAAATATAAGGAGAGAAGAGACCTTATTGTATTCATTTTAATTATAAGGAATCAAGAGATATTTTCTGAAGTTGGTAAAAAATGAAATATTAAAGTATAATATTTAAATAAATAAGATTTTATCCTGATTTAGTATATTATAAAGACTACATTTCAGTCATATTGTGTTTGAAATAAGAAAACATACTAAAAATCAGCTATTCTTGAGGATAAGAAGTATATATACACTTTTTAAACATTAGTCAAAATGTTCCTAGATATCTTCCAAAGCCTAGGCCACAAAACAGCATTCTATATAGTCACATTTTGTTAAAATTTGCAAACAGCTCCTATGCCTTAAAGTACAAAACTTCCCATTTCAAACAAAACAGGCTGTTTAGACTTTTCATTGAAACCAAGCTCCACCAAGTTTCTGATGGTGCCTTTATTTCACTGGATTGCTGCAAAGAACAGTTTCCTATAGGATAACACTAAATCTAACACAAGTAATAGCTTTTTGCATACTTACTCATTTTCAATTATTATTTGAATACCTACTGTGATAGCAAAGGAAACTCCATTCTGCACCAGGTAACTAGTAGCCACTGGCCTCTGCCCTAAATTCCTGAGACATGAATTTCTAACAATCAAACCCATACCCTCCCCAGAATGGTACAACTGATGTGAGATAATTAACTACTTGCTCTGGCTTCTGTAAAACTGCTTAATGCTGTCTATATGAGACTGAGACAACGCTTTATCACTGTGTACAGAGGGAGAGGAACAGCTCCTTATATAGTTGAGGGGAGTGAAGCAATTTCTCACACAGCTGCACAGTCCACAGAAACAGGACAACTGTGGTATCCACCTTTAAAAACCTTCCCCTTATCCCCTTCTGGGTGGCATGCCTTCAATTTGAATTGAAGGCTGTCTCCCTGCTAGCAATTGTACTTTAGCTAATTACAATTTGAATTTAGTCTATTGTCTCTTCCCCAGTGGTTTTGAACTCTGTAACGTTCTTGGAGGCCCCACTGAGATACTTGGAAGAGCCTACACTCAGGTCTCCAGGGTCTGAAAAAGGTTCTAAGCAGGAACAATCCTGAGGCAGACGTGGAAGCCCAGTGAGGCTGAAACCACAGCTGCCACAAATTAAAGGTTGGGTATAGAACTTCAGTGGGAGTAAATTCCACAACTCAGAGGCTAGGAGGCATATAGCCCTAGATTGGGGTTGGGGATAGCATACTTGTGGACTTGAGAGGCCTGGGGAGCCTAGACTGTGACCACTCAAAATTTTCAATTTCAAAACAAAACAGAAGTAAGAATTGCTAGCCAACATATGTCTGAAACTTGAACTGGCCACTAAGTTTTTCTGTTCTGGAGTCTGGATATTTGGAGAAACATAGGAGAGAATGGCCAGCATCATAGACCCAGTATCCAAGAAAACAGGAGACACCCTTCTGTCCTGGTTCTGGTTGGTATATGAGTGAAGGTGGTCACTGCATGACTATGTTTTTCTGGGCTTTTGTGACTTCCTGAATGTTCTATCTTCTTACATTGCCCATGTCTGGTGGACTTGTTTTCTAGTGTGTCGATGTGTTTTGTTGCAGACACAGGAGCCAGACTGAGTACTGCTGCCTCCTGACGAGCTAGCTCAGTCTCTCAGCTCCCTCCTGCGGCTTACTCTTATCTCTAGCCGTGGTTATCTGGTCTCTCTCCTCTTCTCCCCCTAGGAGCTGCCTGCTCTGTTTCTGGCACTATCGTTGGATCACTGGAGCCTGCTGTTTAAGTTCTGCAAAATCTTTTATCACTGAGCTTTCTTTGTTTTCTGCTTAATCTAAACTCTCCAAACTGAACACTGGATCAGTTTTCTAAGGACTCCGTGTCTTTAGGGTATGGAAAATATTGAAAAAAAAAATTGTTTTATGCTGGTTAGGATTAGGGTTAGAGTTTATTAAAAAGCTAGCTCTGGAGTCACGCCTGCCTCTCCTGACCCAAAGATACTTATGTAAAATTATTCTCCAGAAGTCTCTGTCCTAAGTCAGAAGGCCATATGACTCTATGATACAGATGTTGCAGGATATTTGATCACACTGTGAACCCTGAGATTGTGTTTTACAGTATGCAGTAGCTTACCTTTAATCCCTCTGGCTAGAATACGGAGAAAGGTTTGACAGAATATGTTATGCTCCCTTATGTTCTCTTATGAGGACAGAGGAAAGGGAAGCTACTTGAGGGGCAGTGCAAAGAGAGGAGTCAGTTTTACCAGGACCGTTACAGAGAAACAGGCTGCAGAGAAAGAACAAGCTAGACACAGGTGAATCCAGAGAAGAAGAAGGAGCCAGAAGATTGGAACTGATTGTCAAAGTTAGTACGAGGCCAAGTAGAGCAATTAAGGAGAAGCTGAGAGAGAGGCCAGACTGAATCCATCAGCTTGGAGAGGAGTTTTAACCAGAACAGCTGGGTTGAACCAGCCAGCCAGAGTTCACGAGAGAAACAAAACAAAACAAAACAAAACCTACGAAGGGGTGAGCTTACTCACCAGTAAGTCTCTGAGGTGGAAAACATTCCAGGCCTAGATTCTAATTTTGGAGGCTAGAAGCTTCCAGGAGTAGTTCTAGGTTAGCAGACTGAGACAATAAGCCTCTGAGAGGACAATTACATACAGGAGAATAAAAGTTACTTCTACATAGAGATGGAGACTAAAACGAAATATCCCAAGAAAAGAAACTATGCGTTTTAAAAGAGTTAAAAAGTAGACTATTCCCAATAGGGATCACAGCTACACATCTTACACTCTTTTCAGTTTTACTTAACTCTCTAAGACGTTGACTAAATTATCAACTTTATCTTAAGAATTTCAAGACTCTTGTGTAATCTTTCTGGAACTCAAAATTTGTAAGCTTATGAATATGATTTAAAAAAATCTGGAAAATTTTGTTCTGCAAAAACATTGTCTTCATTGGGCTGGTGCTCTGAGGATGAGCATGTGTAAGACACTACACACTTTAGGTATTAGATATGAAATTGAGTGTGAAATCTATGTTACCTAAAATCTGGTTTATTTAGTTCTATGTAATAAGCACTACTAGAAAAAAATGTTACCAGAAATTTTATGATGATAATGCAATAGTAATGTAACAGTCTTTAAACAAAACTTACTTTAAAAAAAAGTCATAGGAAATGTATGCTTTGGGTATTTTAATATGAACATTGAGTCTGTAGCATCTCTGCTCCTATTAATATACTTTTAATTGTTCAACAGCTGTTAACTGTTGGTCACTATTAAGAAATGGCATTGGAGACAGGAAGGGGTGTGTGGGTGGGGGAGCACCCTCATAAAAGCTGGGGGGACGGAAATGAGATAGGGGGTTTAACTGGGAAGGGGAATAACATTTGAAATGTAAATAAATACAAAAACCAATAAAATAATTTTTTAAAAAATCTGTAAAAAAAAAAAAGGTTTGTTTAAAACTTGTAACAAAAGGTTAAAAGTTAAATATCTATGCATAGGTAATCTTAAAGGAATATGTGCCTAATGGGTTCACCTTGGAGCAACCATGTGATTGCTACCGTCTTGGCTGATGATCCCATCAGGAGGGAAGCAACCATGTGGCTGGCAGCCATCTTTACTAAGGTTAAGGTGAGGACTTGCCAAGTGACTTCACCATCATCTTATTTACAGTGACCATGTGGTATAAAGCAGCTAAGGCCGCATCCACAGAACTGCTCAGTCCTAATGAGCCCTTTGCTTATGACTGTATCACTGTTCAAAATAAGGAGGCAACAATGGGTCTCCAAGAGAATTTGGCTTAGGATGGATTATTGTATGATTATTTTGGTCCTGTGAGTAAAAATTTTAGATAAAAAATATGTTTAATTAAGTTATAAATTACTAAGGTTATGAAAGTCTACACAGATAAACAGAAACTGACTTGGAGATATATGTTTAACCATTGAAGTTTTTGCTGTGTTCAACATCAGGCTTCTAAAAAAAAATTTTAGATAAGGAACAACATATGTTTAATGAATAAAGAATGTTAAATACGCAATTCAGGTTAGCAGAAACTGACTTTGTTGGCATTTAGTCTAGGCTCTGTGCCCACAGGTACCTGGCAATAGCCAGGTGTACCTGACTCATTTTAAAAGGGGCAACTTGCCCCCTCCTCTCTCTTGCTCCTGCTGTCCTCTTGGTCCTGCTCCCCCTCTCTCCCCATTCCCCTCCCCCATCTCTCTCCACATGCTCATGGCTGGCCTCTACTCCTCTATTCTCTCTCTGCCTTCGTCTGTCTCTACTCCCTCAGCTCCCCTCCCCATGCCCTGAATAAACTCTATTCTATACTATACCTTCCTGTTGCTGGTCCCTCGGGGGAAGGGAGGCCTCGGCATGGGCCTTCCCCCACACCTGACTGCACATCCATCAAACATATTCCTTCTCTCCTTCTCTTTTTATAAAGCACATTTGGTACCGAGACTCGGATTTAGAACTCCCTACCACATCCCCTGCTACCCCATGGAGAGTCATTGTTTGCTAGCCCAAAGGTTGGAGAACTGGTGAGCTCCCCTCCCCCCATTGGTCAGAGTAAACATCTCCCTGGTCCCAGGAGAGTTCTTGAGCTCTGAGCCACCACTGTGCTGCCCTTGAGGACTGGTCTTTTCACTGACCCTCATTCATTCTAGGACCTCTAACCTTTGGGTGACCCCCTCCCCCCTGAAAGCAGTGTTCATGACCTCTCCCTCGGGCTCTTGCAGCGGCAGAACAAATTCCTAAGCTTAGGTGGGCCTCTTTCTCCCATGAATCCGATGAGTTGGTACATCTAGCCTGGCTGAACATTTAAATTTCGTTATTAAATTTCTTTCTTGGGACGCTGGTAGGAACATTTTTAATAACTTCCACACCCCACGGGTTAGTCTTTGCCACCTTGTCTGTACTTACTGGAGTGTTTCCAGGTCTAATTCACAGTACCCAGCAAGCAGTATCTCTATATGGCCACTAAACTGGCACTTTAAAAACAACTCCCTCGATAGAGATCTGTAGAATAGGCTCCTTTCCCCATTCTCTCGCCACGGGGTTCTCGAGTGAAAAGCCGGTCTCGCCCTGCCCCTTGCATCCTGCTTGGAACGTTGTTTGCTGAAACACTGCACTGGTTTCCAGTGGTCATCTGCCCCTGCACTCTTTTGCACATTCTCTCTCTCTCTCTCTCTCTCTCTCTCTCTCTCTCTCTCTCTCTTTCCCCCCCCCCCCCCCACTGTGCCCCTTCAGCCATCTGTTTCACGGCATAGGCAGGAGCTCTGCTGCTGCAGGAAAAGCAGCTTTCAGCCCACCCCCTTGCTTGCCGCAGTGCCTGTGCGCTGCTGTCGCTGCTGCTGTCAGGACAGGGTGGTGGGCAGGGGAGGGGAGAGACCTAATCCAGCCGTAAGTGCGGCCCCACCCTGCCCAGGACTGCTGCAGGCACTCCTCTCTAGCTTTAGCTTCAGACATCTCCCACCTCAGCTCTCCACATTCCTTCTCAACGCCTGCACACTCAACTCCACTGTCCAGCATTTCATTGTTTTGTGACAGAGCTCTCCACACTGCCTGAGATGAGTTTCAAGCAGACAAAACATTACTTCAGGGCTTCCCTTCCCCCACCCACCATAGACTCTAACGCTACAGTGCCCAGGGTTTCTAGCTACTAGGAGGAAGCTCAGTCCTGTAGTTGCTTGCATCTGAGTGGGAAGCACCACGCTGGCCACGGAACAAGGGTGTTGGGCGGGGGAGGGGAGGAAACAAAGCCAGTAGTGGCACTGCCATCACTGTGTTCCCACAGCTGGCTCCCCAGGCCACTCTGACACAGGCTGGGAAATGAGCCTGCGTTCCCCCCTGCTCAGTCCATGTTTGGGCATAACCTCACCCAGACATACTTGCTTTCTGTCCTGGCCCACAGCCCATGTGACTGCTGTCAGCTTTCTGATTTCTTCCATTCTGGTTCACATTAAGTTATAGTGTGCTCTATTTACTATATACATTCTTGAACAAGTAAGTAAACAAACACAGGCTGTCTAACTCAAATATGACCAATAGAATGTAAAGACTCTGGGGAGCCTTTAACTTTCCTGAGACAACCCCAGTGAACACCACGGAGTCAGGAATCAATGCAATCAGCAAGAGGATTTTATTATTCCAATGCATTTGGGCCGTACCACACCCGAAGGAGAGGTCACGCATTTGGTCAGCCTTTATAGTTTTCAGAGCAATAGGCACTAGGTGCAATGTGATTGGCAGAACAGTGTGACTTTTAAACTGATTGGGCCTTAGGGAATGAGGTGGTCAGGACTCCCCTTGTCTGTAGTTGACTAAAGGCTAGTCTGCCCTGCAGACTGTGTTTAAATGCTCTGGGTGCCTCCCATACCTGCAGGTGGCCAGATGGTTGTCCCCCACCTGTGGCATGAGGAATGTAATTAGTCTCTCTCTTCCAAAAGGAAGCGGTGCCTACCTAAGAGCTGTGACCTTTCTCTTCTAGGAGGGGGAGGGGTCTGGTGGAATATTCCAAAGTTACTGAGCTGATTTCTTCAGTACTGCTCTAAATCTTGTCAGAAGTCTGATAATGTATTAATACAAAAGCTTATGAAAGACAGAGACTCCCAAAACCTAACAGTTAACTCCCCAAGGTCTCCAAGAAGATAACAGACACAGCTACAAGAGACTGCATGAACTGTGGTATGATAACCACTGAGAAACACTGTGGTCAAGACTGGATACTCTGAGAGTCAAATGTATTATATTGCCTAAGTCAAGGTGGGTCATGTCTCATTTTACACCTATCTACTCCACAGGAAAAAGCTTTTCATCTTCTGGGCCTGACCGCCAGACTGACTCTACCCAAGTTGTGATGGAGACCACAGGAACCCAGGAACTGTTTAGGTAGTGGACCTTAAATGAAACCCTGTCATTTTAATACATTTATTACATGACTCCTAGATTATAATTTACTCTTCCCCAGATTTCTGACTACACTGACAGCTAAGGTACCTGTGGCTTGACAGATAGAAAACAGACCTAGCTCCTTACCCTAAGGTAGTCCACCACTATATTTGCTCATTAATAAATTAGCTAACTGGCTAAGACTGCCAAAATTCTTATAGACTTCATGATAAATAAACGATACACAAGTTCAGATATAAACTTTCCCAGATGTAATCTGTTACTTACTTACCTAAACTCATTTTCGAGCAAGTGTTTCATATTTCCTCTTCTTGCTATGCCACTGCCCTAACATAATTTGAGTTCTTACAGATTTGCCTAACCCTAATTAAACATTCCACTATATGATTCAGCTATATAATCACAAATTCAAATTTTAAGTTTTCTTTGATTGTCTTTTAACTAAATTTAAAGTGTTTCTTATGCTAAATCTACACTATAAGCTATCATGCTCGAATACATGTTTCATTTGATTGTACTTTAACTAAAGACTTTGTTTCTCGTGCTATATTATCAACTGTATTCACAAGGTCAAGATTTTTAGTTTGCTTTGTTTCTCAATTATAAACTTAAAATTCTTTCTTGTTATGTATATTCAGTCTCCTAGACAGAAGGAAAAAGCCCTTCTTGTTTCTTCTGCTCCACAAAAGGGTTTTGTCTTCCCTAAGCTCATCTTAAAGACTATTATTCAAGTTGTTAAGAAATCTCTCTTGTAAACGTATTAGCTACAGGAAACCTCAGATCTACCTCTCATGGACCAAATAGACTCCATCCAGATAAGTACACCTGCCTATTCCAGAGGGTTGGATTCCACTCCTGTGCCTTGAAATTGGGACTCACCCTTAACCACCAAGACCTATGGGTTTCAAACGTATTTTCAAATATACACTTAACTTACACCTAAAATTTTTTTCTCCCAAACATATTAACCTTATTTTCTGCCTATAATACACACACACACACACACACACACACACACACACACACACACACACATTTACTACACCCAGGAGTTTTACACCCAGGACAGCTCTAGAAAGCAACCCCAGATGCTCAAATCTACTCTCACAGACATGTCTACTGGACCTGTTCCTTCTGATCTATCCACAGATGGTTCCACAGACCCTGGACAGCAGGGTCAACCCTCCTAAGACTGGACCAACATCCCCATCCCCGTTTTCCTAGGTTTCCTAGAGACACATCACCCTAAAGTCAGCAGAAAGTAGCTAAAGATTACGATGGCCCTATTCCTGCTCCACCATCGCCTCTTTCTCATTTTTTTTTCTTTTTTAATTAAACCAAAATAGGGGAATGTTAGCATTTAGTCTAGGTTCCACCCCACAGTTGCCTGGCAACATCCAAGTGTGCCTGACTCACTATAAAAGGGGCTGCTTGCTCCCTTCTCTCTCTTGCTCTCTTGCTTCTGCTCTGTCCTCTTGCTCCTTACCCCCTCTCTTTCCATTCCCATCCCCCTCTCTCCCCACGCGCTCATGGCCGACCTCTACTCCTCTACTCTCTCTCTCTCCCCACCTTTCTCTGCCTCTACTACCCTCTCAGCTCCCCTCCCCATGCCCTGAATAAACTCTATTCTATACTATACCATCATGTGGCTGGTCTCTCAGGGAAAAAGGATGCCTCACCACGAGCCCGCAGAGGCACCGGCTTCCCCCACACCTGACTGCACATCCAAACATATTCCTTTTCTCCTTATCTTTTTATAAAACACAACAGACTTGGAATATGTTTAGCTCCCTTGTCTTGCTAATTTTGTTAAGCCTTAGCTATTTGGATAAACTGAGTAATAAAAGAAACTATTACATTCTATAAAGGTGTACTATAAAAGCATCAGGAAAATAAAGTTCCCAGCCTCTCTATGGACTGTGTTTATGGATTTGTAAAGTTCCCAGTTTCTTTGTGGACTGTTTTGATGATTTAATGTTTTATTTTGCTACTGAATGATTTTCAATTAAATCTTCAATCCAAATTTTAAGGATCAAATTTAACAGGGCTAAAACTGTAAAATCCTAATTTTGTAAAAGCTGCTAACTCATTGTAAACTGTTAAAGATGATTAAGGCATGAAAGTTAATGGTCAGTCACCTTATAAATGATCAAATTCTTTAATGTGCTCAAAACTATGCTTGTAGTCTTGCTAATTACAAATGTAATTAATTCACAGGAACAAGGTTTATTTAGTCTCTTGTCTATGGTTTTCAAGATTAAGCCTGAAATAAGTAAATGAAAACAAATAAAGTTTGCTTAAAATCAGGTATACATAAATTAAATAATTTATAATTATTTATTATAACTTATTATATATTATAAGTATATTCAGTTATAGAATAATATACTAATGTAACAATAAATTAATAATAAAATTATAATTATATACTAAATTGTAAATATATTTAAAATAATAATTAAATAATAGTCCTCTAACTTCTCAGAGATCTGCTGGATGTGGCATTTTCAATGTTTAGTCAAAAAGCTTCCTGTGATAGACAAAAATGCCAGGTCCTGGAAGCAACCCTAAGATCTCCTCCAAAGATGATAATATGATACACTACATGGATTGTGGTAACAGTAATCTCTGGGTAAAGAATAAACTGCTCCATGCCTTACCCACAGCCAGAGAGGACCAGGCCCAAACTAGACATTTTTGGGTTAACCACCCCACTCTGCCTCACCAAGGTAGGCCAGTTTTCCCAAGTTCCACAGGAAAATCTCTCAGACCTTCTGGGTCTGACAGCCAAAGACTTATGCTGCCCTGTGTGGCAGCTAACTTAATGCTGCTCTGTTTCACAGTCCAAGACAGAGCACCTCTGTCAGCATCCCCCCAAAACATTAGGGTCACTGTCTTAGTTAGGGTTTTACAGCTGTGAACAGACACCGTGACCAAGGCAACTCTTATAAAGGACATTTAATTGGGCTGGCTTACAGGCTCACAGGTTCAGTCCATTATCATCACAGTGGGAAGCATCGCAGTGTCCAGGCATGCATGCTGCTGGAGGAGCTGAGAATTCTATACCTTGTTCTGACTGCAGTCAGGAGAAACTGACTCTTCCACACTTGGCAGATCTTCAAAGACCACCCCCACGGTGATGCATTTCCTCTAACAAGGCCACACCTCCTAACAATGCCACTTCCCATGGGCCAACCATATTCAAACCACCACAGTCACCCTGGAGGAGCCTAGGGTAACCATCCAGGTAGTGGGTAAGCATCTGTCATTTACTAATACAGAGTTCATTTGGGTTATGTTTCCTGTTCAAATGTATTCTCAGATATCCCTAAATGCTACAGCAGCCTTTTTATATGTAAAAATCAGACCTTGCTTTTTTTCCAGAGCTACTAGTTCTCCTTCCGAAAAAGGCAAACCCAGACAGTTTACTTTGTTAACAGGTTTCATATTAAAATAAATAAACTCAGAAAACAGGCTTCAACGTAACTAAACATTTTTACTATTCCTTGCTGTGCTGGCTGGTTTTGTGTCAACTTGATACAAGCTAGAGTCATCAGATAGGAAGGAGCCTCAGTTGAGGAAATGCCTTCAAGAGATCCAGCTGTAAGGCATTTTCTCAATTAGTGATCAATGGGAAAGGGCCCAGCCCATTGTGTGTGATGACATCCCTGGGCTGGTGGTTCTGGGTTCTGTAAGAAGCAAGGTTGAGCAAGCCATGATGAGCAAGCCAGTAACCATGCTTCTGCATCAGCTCCTCCCCCAGGTTCCTACCCTGTTTGAGTTCCTGTCCTGACTTCCTTCAATGATGAACAGCAAGGTGGAACTGTAATCTGAATAAACCCCTTTCTCCCCAGCTTTCTTTTAGGTCATGTTGTTTCATTGCACCCTAAGACACTTGCTTTTCAATGACCATTCTCAATAAAAAACCAGTTGTGTCTTACAGTAATTTAAAATTTCTTTTGGTTGTCTTCTAAGTATAGACTTAAAAGTGCTTCTCACCCTGCTGAAAACATCTCTGTTCAGTATATCTGGCCCTCTGGATAGAGAAAAGAGTATTCATGCCTTTAATCCAGAATCATTTTTTGGGTCCCCAAGCTTTTGCTATGGCTCAAAGGCATGAGTCTCCTCCAGCTGTTTACAGACACTTGTTAACTGCTTTTTCTACAATGAGGATTCCAGTACAGATTACAAACAGTAGAAATGCTAACAGCTCTAAAACGTTTATCTCAAGTTTTGCAAACGTAAAAAAAAAAAAAAAAATAGAAAACAACTTCATGTAAGCCTCACAGAGTTGTGACTTGGATTCACCTGTTACAAGTCGATAGGTTACAGAGAAGTATTCCTCTCCTGTCCGTCAATGGTCTAAGTTTCCTCATGTTACCGCCTGTTCCTGAGGGTGGCTTCTCTCCTACCCTTAGTCTTGGGGTGTTTTTTTTTTCACCACCCCAACAATGAACAGCCAGGACCACAGGACTGGAAGTTTCAAATTTAAGATTCTCTCCTACATTCCTAAGACTATCCCAAACACACCAGCCTGGAGTTTTCTTTTAGAAACAGCCAGCACTGGACTTGCTGAAAGCTGATATAAACCAGAGGGCTCTAATGGAACTTCCTACCAGTTTGAGTCCCCGTTTTGGACCAGCATTCCAGACTGCTTCAAAGTCCTTGTACTTTGCTAGCCCTAGGTGGCCCAGCATAACCTAGGCAGCAAAGTAGATGTACCCTGCCCTTTCCTGGCCTGTGAATGGCATCCCAGGATCCTTCAGTCCTGACAACAACGTCCTAATGTCAGCTGAGAAGCAATTAAAGAAAACAGTATGTTAGGTCGAAAGGAAACTAGTTCTCCTCTACAAAAATGAGCTGCTTTTCTTCTCTCTGGCAATAGGGAAAATGGCTACCCATGGTGGCTATTGGCATACCAGGACCCATGCTGGCCTCCAGACTCCCTCAGTATTACAAGTACTTGTTATAAAAACTTTTGCAAAAGTGCTACTCAAGATAGGGGCTGGAATCTGACTGAATGGCTTACTTCATGGGTACCAAAGTTTCCTGGATGAATCAGATGTTTATTTTCTCCTTGCTGCTTTATACATCCCTAATGCTCATTTGTGGAAGTCAGTGTCAAACACTATAAATACCAGGGGACTTAGAATTAAATTCCTCAGATTCAATGCATGCATCTAGATCTGTAGTTCTCATCCCCTTTCACAGGGGTCACCTAAGGCCATCAGAAAACACAGATGTTTACATTATTATTCATAAGCAAAATTAGTTATGAAGTAGCAATGAAAATAATTTTATGGTTGGGAAGGTCACCACAGCATGGGGAACTAGGTTAAAGGGTCGCAGCACTAGGAAGTCTGAGAACCACTGTCTTTAGAGCTAATGCAGAATGTAATGGGCTAGTGAATTATAATTATGCCATTTCATTAAAAAAAAAATCAACTATTAAAATATTAGCTGTATAAGCTCAGAATCAACATGTACCTCAACATGAATCACTGATTTGATCCATATGATCTGGAGCCAATGTTTCCACAATGGCTAAGGAAGCTCCATTCTGTACCAGATACCCTTCATAGCCACTGGCCTCTGCCCGAAATTCCTGAAAGATGAGCTTCTAACAACGTATACCCTTCCCATAATGGTGTAACTGCTGTGAGATAATTAACCACTTGCTCTGGCTTCTTTAAAAACCTGCTTAATTAACACTGTATACAGGGGAGAAAGCTTCTGATGCAGCTGAGGGCAGTGAAGCAGCTTCTCATGCAGCTACAAATTCCACAGAAACAAGCTAACTGTGGTCTCCACCTTTAAAAATCCTTCCCTTCTCTTCCCCATGCCTTCAGTTTGGTTTTAAGGCTGTCACCCTGCTAGTAGGTTTTAATAAATTTAGCTAATTGCAACTTGAATTGAGTCTGTGGTTCTTTGGTTTTTCTTTCTCAGTGCTCTCGAAGTCCATAACACCTACCACAGGCAAAGCACTAAACAGATTGTATAACACCAAAATGAAATCCAAAATCCAAAACATTCTCCAAATAGGTACTTGTCAGTACCAACATGATACATCCAAATAGAAAAGTCTACAGCTTAGCTCACGTGATAGGTCCCAGTCAAATGCAGGCACAAAAATTTACATAGCAACCCCAAGAGAAGCTCCTGAGCTTCCTTAACTGCAATATAAAAAAAGTATTATATAAAATTACCATTACTGTTAGGGTACATGTAGGCAATGTGTGTGAAAGATAAGTGAATTTTGTGGTTAAGACTGGACTGGGTCCTGGACTGTACAAAGGAAGATACTAGCTGAGCAGCTTTCTTCCTGACTGCAGATGTGACAGCAGCAGCAGCTTCAGGCTTCTGCAGCCTTGAACTAAGCACTCTGATGGATTATAGTACAATGTTGTTCTCAACCTCCCTAACACTGTGATCCGTTACGACAGTTCCTCATGATGTGACCCCCAACCATAAAATTATTTCATTGCTACTTCATAACTGTAATTTTGCTACTGTTATGAATAGTAAATATGAGATATGTGATCCCAAAGGGGTTATGACCCATAGGTTGAGAACCACTGGATTATACTCAGAGCCAAAATAAACCTTTCCCTCCTTAAGTTTCTTGTTATCTTGTCACAGGAACAGAAGGGGGAAAAAAAAAAAAAAAACCCAAAAACCTACGATAGGATATATTCCAGAACATGAAATAAAAAATACTTCTGATGCCAAGAGATAAGGGAACTTTAGCCAGTGCCATATGCCATACAAGTTAAGAGACTGAGTAACACATTGTTTCAGGTAATGCTTAACCTAGAGGGAGAAACAGCAGAGCCAGAAGGGACTGCGGAGACTGAGGGAGGGGACGGGATGCGAAGTACTAGTAACAACTTATATTTGCATACAAAACATTTCCAACATCTCAAGAGACTTAGAAGTGTACAATAAAAGTGTTATCTTTTGCTAGCTGGCATGTTGTGGTTGCTGTTGTTTTGTTAGGTTTGGGTTTTAGAGATGGGGTCTATTACATATCTCTGGCTAGCCCAGAATTTGATATGTAGACCAAGTTGGCCTTGAATTCAGACATCTGCCTGCCTCTGCCTCCCAGGTGCAGGGATTAAAGGTGAATACCACCACACTCAGCCTCCTTGTGTGAGACAGGAGCTTACTACATAGCCCATTATGGCCTCCAGCCACTCTGATCCTCCTGCATTAGCTTTCTGTACGCTGGGATTGTTGCAGTATACCACCATTTCTAACTCTCTTCTCATTTGTCTATTTTGACTCTTAGAGGAAATTCTCTCCACTCCACACCACATTCGAACAGCTTCCGTATTGCTGCATGAATTCTTCATACTGGAATACTGGAATACTGGAATACTGGAATACTGGAATACTGGAATACTGGAATACTGGAATACAGGAATACAGGAATACTGGAATACTGGAATACTGGAATACTGGAATACTGGAATACTGGAATACTGGAATACAGGAATACTGGAATACTGGAATACTGGAATACTGGAATACAGGAATACAGGAATACTGGAATACAGGAATACAGGAATACAGGAATACTGGAATACAGGAATACAGGAATACAGGAATACTGGAATACTGGAATACTGGAATACTGGAATACTGGAATACTGGAATACTGGAATACAGGAATACTGGAATACTGGAATACTGGAATACTGGAATACAGGAATACAGGAATACTGGAATACTGGAATACTGGAATACTGGAATACTGGAATACTGGAATACTGGAATACTGGAATACAGGAATACAGGAATACAGGAATACTGGAATACAGGAATACAGGAATACAGGAATACTGGAATACTGGAATACTGGAATACTGGAATACTGGAATACTGGAATACAGGAATACAGGAATACAGGAATACAGGAATACTGGAATACAGGAATACAGGAATACAGGAATACTGGAATACTGGAATACAGGAATACAGGAATACTGGAATACTGGAATACTGGAATACTGGAATACAGGAATACAGGAATACTGGAATACAGGAATACTGGAATACTGGAATACTGGAATACTGGAATACTGGAATACTGGAATACTGGAATGCCTCTAATGGAAAGCTAGAGAGCAGACATACTGTGTTTCCCCTACTTTTCTAACAGACACTATACCTGTCTTCAAAATAAAAGACTGGAGTTCCTTGAAGAAGCCTGCCTTGCTGCACAGTAGCACCCAGGTGTGCTGCTCAGAAGCAGGACCACCACGGTTCTCATGGTTCTACTGACATGACCTGAACACAATCAAGATATTTGCTCCTTTTAATTTTATAACAGCGAAAGGTTTAGTCGGTGAAAATGGAGAAAAGTTCAAAAAAAGAATAACAAGTATTTATAAGCACAATCACTTCATATTAAGAAACTGAGTTTTATTTAGCATTCTATATGAGGCACTCATGAGAATAAAAGAAAGTAAAATTCAATCGCACATTTGAGTTTAAAGAATTTCAAGACAGTACAAGCACACAGCTTGTAACCAATATCAAAAATATGAATGACACATTTACAAGACACAGAATACATGATGGGAGCTTCCCATCACAGGGAGATAATCCGAATAGCTGCAATCTTTCCAGTCTGAAGGCTCCAACCTATACTGTTCTGCTGTTTTCCCAAGGGACAACGTAGAATTCTATGAACAAGAATAACAATACTGGAAGCTGTTCTTGGATAAGAGCTGTTCGAAAAAAGTGTGAGGCTGGCCCAGAGAAACAAGTAACATAACTCTAGCAATGCCTGAGAGCCCTAGTGCTTACATCACATAATCAAGGAAGCAATTATATTTAAGCTATAATTTTATGACTACACAGAAAATCGCAGTTCTTCAGACAATAAGTTCATATTACGCTATTAAGTATTTTAAAGTAACCTGTGCCTTTTGAAGAGGCCAAAAAAAAAAAAATTAGGATTTTCAGAAATAAAAATGAGATGCATTTGAAATTAATAAAGCATATCAATGACCGAACTAATAACATACTCCCAAATTAGTTCTATCTAAGCTATCAGGGATAAATAAATCAAACAAACACAAAAGCTAGAACACACAAGGAGACTAAAAACTGTAGATATTAGAGAAGGGAAAAGTGTTTTAGGCATGTAGTACTTCATGACAAAATCCTTCTTTAATGTAAAGATTATACATAAGCACAGTAAGAAACAGAAGGGGGAAAAACTAAAGATCAATATATCAGAGGAGTGGACTATCTTAAGAATTCTATTGTTGCCTTCCACAAAGGGGTAAAACAATTCTTCAGTTTATTGCAAACGCATCTTTAAAAGAAAGTCAGCTATAATATTGAAGCTATAAGACAATTTTTAATTATTGGCACTAGACAGTAAAGCACAAAGAACGTTGAAAGGAAGATAGGGTAATATTTCATCGGACAATACATGTAACAGCTTTTTCTGTCTCCACTATATCCAGTGATGATAATCATAGGCTAGTTTCTAAACAAATGTAAATCTAAAAATTTGCAAAATCCAAGATTTGCTCAAGAATACTATTGTTTACACACCACATAGGTTGTCTTACAGCAGATACTAGCTTGGTAAGCTTCAGGTGGCAAAATGCTAAGCTGCTGCATTTGCAATTGTCCAGCTGGTTGTTCCTTACTCTGGAGACCCTGGTAGCATGAGAGATCACCCTGCTGCCACAGTCTTTCTCTCACTGTTGGATCCACTACCATAGAGCCTTCAAGTCCTTAAGATGCCAGGCCTAGCAAAAAGCCTCCCACGAAGCCGCTGGATATCACAATGTTCTGCTTGATAAAGTCTGTTGCCTGAAAATCAAAAGTGTCAATAAAAATGCTCAAAATTATGCTACAAATATTATATTGAATAGATATTAATATATTATTCTAACTAGATCACATCACATAGTACATCGAATGAAACAGGACAGTAAAAGGACAAATGCACGATTCTATTTACCTACACTCTAATTAACTGACAGTCCCAAAATCAAATGGAGGTTAGGGGAGGGGAAATTTGACGAAATAGTATTTAATAAAATTATTTTTTTAACTTATTCAAATGGATAGTGTTAATGATTGTACAGAAGCATGTGTGTATACAGTGCCTCTGAATTGTACATCTGCACATGGTAAACTAGATGTATTTATTTTAACAACAATAAAATTGCAAATTTTAAAAGAACCTCTTATTTATTGAATTCAAAATAAAGAACATTACCAACTATTTTCTTTCTTTTTTGTTATTTGTTTGATTTTTCGTCTGTTTTGCTTTCTTGAAGCACAGTTTTATTTTGTAGCTCAGGCTAACAGGCTGGTCTGTAATTCATGGCAATCCTCCTGATTCAGTCTCCTAAGTGCTAGGATTATAAGTATGAGCTACCATGCCTGGCTCAAACATCATTAAAATAATGCGATCCTCAATCATATTTTCTACTGAAACCTATTACCAAAAAACAGAAGGCAAACTTTCTCATTGTCTTACTTCTTCGATTATGTTGTTGATTTCAGGTGCTGCTTTATTTGCTCGCTTCTTAATCTGTCGTTTTGCTTTGTTTACATCTTTTTCAACTCTCTTCCAGTCGATCTGTACATAGCCACTGTGACTGGCAACCTGTAAACATGCAATGAGAATGACTATTAGCCCAGAAGTAGAAGGCCATTTAGTTTTGCAGGAATTCCTGGAGCTTCTAAGTAAGAAACTGTTATTGACTCACCAATGTACTCAGTCAAGAGGAACTGAACAAAGGGGACGTTGTTCCCACTCTTGTTAGGAGTGCTCTGGTGCAGTTAGAAACGCAGAGTTTTAACACAGTAACTAACTAGCTCCTCAGATGCAATGAACACAGAATTAAGGAAAATATAGTACATGCTTGGAAAGATCCAAAAGCCGTATAATAACTGTTATAACAGCTTTCACCCTACCTTTTAGAATAGGGACCCAGCTAAAAAGACAGATTATCTAAAGTGTATGACTAATAAAAAGTCCCTTTTAATTAAATTGATGTGAAATAGCTAGCAATCAGAACGCAATCAGTTGACATGTTATTAAAGAAATCTAAAATAGCCTGATAAAGGCACTTCACCAGCTCTGAGTCTACTTAATTTGAGTGTGGGGGAAAGGGAACCTCCATTCACTGTTGGTGGGATTGCAAACTGATGTAGTCCATTTGGATACCAGTGTGAAGAATTCTCAAAAGGAAAAAAAAAAAAAGCTAAAAATAATTCCACCAAATGACATAGCTACACTACTTCTTGGCAAATGCGCAATGGACTCGCCATCTACGCCACAGATACTTGCTCAGCTATCCATGTTCATTGTTCCTCTGTTTACAATAGCTAGGAAATGGAAACAACTTAAAAGTCCTACAACTGATGGATGGGTAATGAACCTGTGGTACATATATACTATGGAATGCTATTGAGTCGTAAAGAAAAATGAAGGAATTTCCAGGTAAACAGAACTAGAAAACATTTTACTGAATGAGGTAGCCCAGACCCAGAAAGACCAATACCACATGTTCTCTTTTATCTGTGGTTACTAGCTCCAAATCTTCAGATTTGAGTACATGACCTGGGTTAACCACAGAAATCAGGAAAGAAAAAGTGGCCCAAAAGTGTGTGGGGTGCTCGAGATGGGAATAGCAGGATACAACTGATATCAAGGGGGGGAATGAGGAATGACGCTTAAGTGGGGAGGGGGAGGGAGGACAATCCAGAGCAAAGAGCATGAGGAGAAATAAAACAGCACTAAGGATGTTTGAAAAAGCCATAAGGAATCATATTATTTTTTATTTACCTAAAATTACATATAGCGTACATAATGTTTACATATACATATATGTATACATATATATGTATACAAGTGACATAACTTTAGGTGTGTATATGTGTGTGTATGTGTGTGTGTGTGTGTGTGTACATGCCTAAAGTTAGACCACTTGGGCTGATAATACTACCCACAAGAGCCACTGACTATTGAACAAAGCTGATGAAAAATGCCATCTTGAGTTGCTCAGGAGCCCAAGAGATTCCCAAAATAATATAGGCTATTGCCCTTGGTAATTTCCCAGAGGTTGAAAGTAAGTACACATTGCTGAGCATATCACACCCTTTAAACAGAGGACTTGGAGGATCTGAGCTAGACAGGATTGGAAGCTTTCTCCCCGAGGACTGGCTCGTAGTACCAGGCAGTGCTATACAAAATATCAAGGGAGAAAAGCAACCAACAGTCCTACCCATTCATTATGCCTATTAATCACAACAGTTACCAGTATGAGAAGATATTCCTAAAGGCACAACAGTGACACTCATATCTTGGCAGTAACCAACAGATAGCTATCTATTTGGCCCTAAGACCTGCTCAACAGGAAGAAAATTGTGTCTGGTACTTACTGAAAAGCTAGCCAACCACACAGAAGTAGGTGAAATCGTGGACCTTAGAGGTGAGCCAAGTACTGCTACTCTACTAAATCAGCATAATTCCTAACTGCATTCTAAATACTTATCTTGACACCCAGATAAGTGTAGCTTTCACCCATAATCAAAGCAGCTTTGCTTTGCAACAGATGGATATAATTACAAAACACAACTCAGACCTGAGGGATACATCTACAACACAACTTCTGCACCTAAGGCTCATGGAATATCCCAGAATAAAAGGAGAGAATCTAACAGGTAGGGGACCAGAAAATTTGCTGTAAGATATTGTCTCCTACAAATGGCGGGCAAGCTACACTCATGAAATCTTACCAATACAGCTGCGCAAAGAGGATCTGAACAATGAGAATACCAATATACAGCTATAATGGAAGAGAAAGTCTCATAGGACCCCACCCTTAGACAAAGAACTACAGGCAACTAATGACTCCTGAAATGAGGAGAATAGTCAACCCCAGGGTAGAGCCACTAATTGGTTATCTGGTTCCAAGTTGTCATCCCTGAAACCATATACATACAAGTAACACTAAATGCATGCATTTATACCTGTATGTAATAATAACAAAGGGAAGAAGGCCATGAATTTTGAGAGCAGGGTACACAGAGTTGCAGGTAGGAAAGGGAAGGGGAGTAATGATGGCCTTCCATTTTCATTTAACAACTTTAGAGTAACTGCTTTCCATAATAAATTTCAGAGCATTAATCCTTTTTATAAAACTATAGCTAAATGCCTATTCATTTTAAGAACCCCTCTATGAAGGGTCGCTACTGGGCCACTGGCAGAATTGGAACAGGAACAATAGTGAGATGTAAGCAGTATAAGGAAAATCTAAATCTAAATAAGCTTTCAAGAAGGAAATAATTAAACTACATATACTGTTATAAGTCACTTCTATCAGTCTGATGCATTCTTTGTAGGCTTTTACCCACATACACAGTACTTCAAATAACAAAACTATCTGATTTCACATAAAGAGTCTGACGGGCACCTTGGGCTCTATTTTCTCTGTGACTAACTCCACAGCAGACTTTATCTGCAGCTCTTCCTATACTCACTCACCAGGCACCCCTCAGACTCCAGCCTCACAAGAGAGGTGATCAAATTGAATGGCATATGAAAACTGTTCTGGCATGGAGGTGACCATGAACTTTAAAGGAGCCTTTCTATATGAAAAATGAAAAGTTGCCTTACGAAGTATTCAAACTAGCTGATTGCTTTGAAACCTTTACAGAATTTAACTGTAGGTTGAATTTCAACACGTCTTTTTACTGAAATGCAAAGATTTTATGCATGTACATGGTTTTAGTAATCGGTCAGAATAGCCAAAATGCTGTCCATGTTAACACACACTGAAGTAGCGCATCACACAGCTGCAGGGAGATGAGCAGTCTCAAGACACTTAGTATAACAATGTCTCTCTGGGGTCCTCCTCCCCCACATCTTTTCCTGCACTCTTACCACACCACAGGCACCTGATTATGTTTGTTTGCCAGGAACTGTGAATCTCTGTATCCCTGGTAACAAATCATGTCATGCAGGATGAATGAGAAACGCTGGGTGAATGATAATAAAGACAATGAATAAATACTAAATCTCTAAAACTGTGCTAACAAACCTGTTTCAAAGAACACTCAACAAAGTGACCGGACTAGATTATCCCAATGGTTCCTATTATGTTTACGAGTAAGTTAGAAGATGGTTTTCACTGATCAGATTTCCTTAACAAGTTCATGACTATCTGAAAGGGGAACAGTTGCAAGTGAGCAACATGTTTCAGTGAAACGATCAAGGATGAATTATCTGTCCCCAGTGAGATTCAAATCCATCAAATCTAACAGGCAAGTACCTGATCAGAACTGACCATACAGGACTCAGTTTAGTCTTGTTTACATTTAACTTATCTATATAACTATAAAGAAATGCAAACCAGCAGGCTGGAGAAAGTGGAACAATGATGAACACTCTTTGAGCTGTATTTGACTCTCCTACAGCACTTCAATATTTAATGACATTGGGTAGAGAAGCTGTATTAGAATAAAAGCTTCTTCATTAAAAATAAGGAGTATCGTTCAGTGGGACAGTTGTCTGGCATACAAGACATCCTGGGTTAGATCCCCAGAACCACAACAATAAAAAAAAATACATTTTAAAAATAGCACCAAGCTTTCAGACAAAGATTCATTTCTGCTTGGAAGCTGTAGGAAGTAGATGGGACTTCCTACTTGTCAGCCTCACCATAAGTGAGCCAACTGCTCCGCTGGGAAGACGCCCCAACTCCCAATTTCAGGTCTTCAGAATTTTTTTCTTGGACTAGTTAGATTTCCCGAAATAACTTCCATTAAGGATGTAGAGTTACATCAAATTTTAGTGCCTAGTTCTTAAACATGAACAACCAAGGATCTTCAGACACAGAGGACAGAAGGATTTTAATATGAAAACAGGAGACCAAAACAAGCTAGGAAGGGGAGGGGCACACTTAGACAAGGGGCTGGGGCTGCCGTTCAGTGATTGGCTACTTATCTAGCATATTTAATTCTTAATATTGCAAAACAAAACAACCAAAACACCAACCAAAAACAAAAATTAGGGAAGCAAAAGCTGTAGGGAGAGGTTTTAAAACAAAACAAAAGCTGAAAATGTAGCTCAGTGGTAAAGCATTTGCCTAAGTATGCATAAGGCTGTGTTTGACTCCTAATACCATAAGAAAACCAAACAAAACAGGGAAGGAGGGAAGAAAACTGGGAGGGGAGGGAAGGGAGGGACTACAAAGGAAAAATGGATGGAAGGAAGGAAAGAAGGAAATAAAAAGGCAGGCAGGCATGCTGGGGAAATGGCTCAGTAGGTAAAGGGTCTGCTATCTAAGCATGAAAACCTGAATTTAATCCCTAGTACTGACATGGAAATGCAATGGATTACTAGAAGCACTTGATAATCAAAAGGCTTTAATATGTTTGTTTTGTCTCAAAGGAATGTGAAAGATGAAAATGGGTAGTTAATTAAGGGTCTGGGTTGCAGCTCAGCGGGAGAGGGTCTGCCAGGCACACATGAGGCCCTGGGCTCAATCTCCAGTACAGCAAACTGATAGCTATCACTGCAGTGTTGTCTGTAACACTGAAAAAATAAACTGGTAGAAAAATATTCTGTGTAGAAACTAAGAACTTCATGCATGACAGACCATTTGAACCAACACTCAAGACCTGTAGCAGCAAATAAAGGCAATTACTTCAAACTAGCACCTGGCAATTTAAAAAATTTCAGCCCTGTCTCTCTCTTTTGTCAAGTTTAATAGTTATTCTCTTTTTTTAAATTCACTTTACATCTCGCTCACTGCCCTCCTCCTAGTCGCCCCTCCCATTCCTTGCTCCTTTAAAAGGTTGGGCTTCCCTCTGGGTATCCCTCCCACCCTGGCACGTCAAGCCTCGGTGGGAGCTTTTAAGAACCTTTTGTTTTCAATTCAAATTAGAGAAGGCATCAAACCACACAATTTCTCCCTACCTTCAAGGGCCACAGACAATCACTTAAAGTAGCTTCTACAGATGCTAGTGTTCTCCTTAATGGAAATGGGATTCAGGAGAGTGAATTTCATATAAACACAGTCTACCTCTGAATCTGTTTAAATAATCATAAATATCTCATAGGGATTAAAAATATAAGCACAAAGGCTGGTGCTACATGTACCGCAGTGGTAGAATGCTTGCCTAGTGAATTCTCAGTACTAATAAATTAATAGACATAAAAAGTAGAAATGAAAAACTCAGCTAGAAACTGAAGTTGAAAATATTTCCCAGAAAGTAAACGAAAATGAGAGAACTAAAAAACAGGAAGATAAACTATGAAAATTAGACAGCCAGTCTAGGAGGTCCATATCATAGGAAATACACTGGCTGGCAGGGCAGTGCTGAGAGTAAACAAAGAACAGGAACTTATTAGCTAATATCAAAAAAATGTTTTGAGTTGAAGGGGCTTACAATGGGTAAGAACAGGCCCACAGCAAGGACTACAACGTGACAAACCAGAACACAAGCACACACCAAAAATCTGCTACGCATTTGCTGGGAGGTCAGGGGAGGGAGGTCTGCATACAAATAGATGGTCAGGCACTAGAACTGCTTGAGACTTTAAACAGCAACACTGAATTTGGAAGACAAATGCAGCAATATCTAAACTCAGCTAAATTATTACTCAAATGGGGGAGAAAATGAAAATTTCAGACATGCAAAAATCTCAAAAATTACACTGCCCATGCTTCTTTTCTCCACAAGTTGCTTGAAGATGTAATAATGGGAAGATTCGGCCCTTGAGAATCAGAAAGCAAGAGAGAGCAAAGGGAATGGTGCTGAAGGGAAATGCCCTGAGAACGAGCACACTGGAGGCCTGGAAACCCAGCAGGCCAGGACGGAAGAGCCTGCCTATGCAATGCATATTCCTCCAAGACAAGATTTAGAGAATAGGAATACATCAAAAGAAAAAATGCCAAATGCCTTACTGGAAGTAAGGGTCTAAACCTCAGTGTTTCTGCTGCTTTTTCTGTCTTAAAAAGAAAATTTATCTGTTCCTTTTTATTCTAGGTTTTGTTTTATTTATTTGCCTGTTTGGTGGTTTTTTTTTTTTTTGAAAAGAGAAAGAAGGTGTGGAGCCGGGTGGTGTGGAGGTGGAGGAACTTGGAGGAATGGTAGAGGGGGCGCCAAGGTCAGAATGTATTGTACGGATTCAAGAAGCTCACTTAACCATAGGCATACAACTATGCAATAATACTCAAGATGGGGCCAGAGGGCATGGAGGAGGGACAGAAAGCATTCAGGTGGGGATAGAACAGGATTACTCAAAAGTAACAGTGAATATTCCATAATGTGAAGCCAACAGTGAACTCCTGCAGCTGAAAGATCAAAAATTGGTCAATTAAGTCAGAGAAAAGGAGGATCTGTGAGCAGAGGCTGCTTTAAGGAGCGGTAAAGTCAGGATAGGAGGAGAAGAGGATTAAGCTCTGACAAGCCCTATACAAGTATGTACCCTTATCTGTGGGCACGTACAACTGTAGAAAGCTGAACTACTCATGTAGCACTGTCTACTTTTCTAAAGTTAAGCAGAGGTCATGGAGAAATTTGTAATTTGGTTAGGATTGGTTCGTTGTAAATACTACTGTACTCAGAGCAGCTCCAGTGTCTATTTTAAGACGGCAATATGATAAATATCTACTAAAAACATTTAATATTGTTAACTAGTAAAGCTTTAAGTCCTAACCCAAACTAATACTTATCTTTAATTACAAGCAAATGTTATGAAATATGGAATCAGGCTTAAACATATGAAGCAATTCATTAGCTTACAAGCTGTTTCTTTCCCCAGTTTCTCTTTCAGTTCCCTCCTACTGTGTTGTCAAGGCTAATTATATCTGTGGGTGAAAGTGACTTGACACACCCTTCTGCCTTAGGCTTCAAAAACGCCAGGCTTACAAAAGTAGGAAGTATCAGTGATAAATGTGGATGTGAACAGTGAACACTGAAGGACTGAAATAGACTTCTGAGAGGCAAACATGCAAAAATAGATGAAAAACACCACACAGTTCGATTCTGTCAACAGTTTGAGTCCACTCTGCTTCAGTCTAGTGCCCTTTGCACTCAACAGATATGACAACTCAGTTTTCAAAATACTGACAGACTTATATATGTCTATCATATTTATCATATCGTCTGTATCATTCTCTACAAGTGCAAGCCAAATCAAGTAAAATCCTCTTCTGTACAAATACTAGCATACATCCAAAGAAGCAAATTTAGAAATTAATCACATTGTTTTATCTCTTGAACAAGAAATATTACTCCTGATATTGTTATTAATAGAAAATACAGCCTTAAAACAGCTGGCTAGCAAACTACTTACACCAGTGCTTAATTCATATAAATACTATCTCTTTGCACTTAAGATGATACATTGGTTATTACAGGAATGATGGCTTAGGTACTAAAGTCAGATTTTCGTTGCTACGAACAGCAACCATTTCTTAAATCTGGTATAACTGACAGTTCTCTGAATCTTTAAACTGCTAACATTTATTCCCAGAGATCTTCAATTTTGAGATTTACTGTATTTGATCTTCTTCAGGAAATGCTATTTTAAGGAAAATACATATCAATCAGATATGAACGGTAGATAATATCCTCATAAACACTCTCTACTAGCAAAGGATTTCACCCCTAAAGGAGGAGGAACAAAATTAAAATTTTAATCTGCCTGTCTCAGAAATAGGACTGTAGATAGGGTTATGAATATTTTTAAACTTAATTTTCCATTTTCTGCTTCTTCCTTCTTTTCTGTCTTCTTCCTTTTCCTTCCCCCATAATGTCTCAGTATATAACTGGTAGGCCAAGGCGCCTGGATTTCTATATTCTTCTGTCTTAACTTCTCTCTCAGCCTTTGGACTGCTGGGGTTCCAAGCCTATATACCACCACAACTGGCTCTGGTTCTTCAGTTTAAAAAAAAGTTGTTAGAAATGTTATTAGTTGCTCAGTGTTTGGCATAACTAGGCATTAATTTATGGAAAAACTATAATGTACGCACAGTGCAATGTATGAACCAGGCATGGCTGCACACATCCATAATCTCTGGATACTGGTAAAATTCAAAGGCTCAACTACTCAGCTTCATCCCCACATCTGTTTGGTTTGGTTTGAAGATTATGTCATGCTTTGGATTTGTGACCCTCCTCCTCCCTCAGCCTCCTGAATAGCTAGGATTATGGAAGTATGCAACCACACCAGACTCAGTTATCTTTTGAAACAGTTGACATCACATCACATGGTGAACATATTAGAGAATCTAGAAATATTTGTTTTCTTGCATGACAGAAACAAGCTTTCAAAGCTCATTATAAACTAATGCCTAAAAGAAAAATTATACCTTCTATTGAAATGACCAGAAATGAAATGGGTAAAGTTAACATTCTCTGCTCTGTCCAAGCATAGACATAAAGGTCTAACATACCTGTAGAAGAAGAAAACCACCACCTACTGCAGTTGCAGCAAGTTTTCCAACCTTCTGGAATAAAAATCCCGCACACCTGTAATGACAGAAATAACAAAAGATGAGAACAATGACTGATGTACTAAATTTCTTCTACATTTTATTGCTTTCCTAAGAAAAGCTTAATGTTTTCCCATTTCTTTTGATAGTGAGTGTCCTTTGCCCGCTCCGAAACATTCAGTGCTTTCCTTCAGCCATACAGAGTGGTTAAAATGCACACTCTAAAATGTCTGAGATTTGCTGCATGGCGAGGAAAGGAGAGAAGAGGGAGACTTAAAAGGAAAATCAAAAGAGCAGCTATTGAAAGCAATCACGAGGTCTTGGGTTCATTATACTCCTCTATTTTCGTAAGCTAAAATTTTCCACGGTAAGTCACTTGTTTGTTTTGTTTAATGCAATCAAGGTGTTCCATACACCTGGGCAACACTCACTCTACCCAAACGAGCTCCTACCCAGTTAGTTTCAAATGCATCAGCATCTTTTATCTGAGTTATTTACTGCCTATGATAAACTTTCCTGCCTCGTGTCATTCCACTTTGATGATTACACTGCCCACATATCTCACAGCTTCCTTATCTAGTATTGATTTTCTGTATTAAGCTTGTTTTGTCTCATCTAACTTTGGAATGTCAGCCTATACCTCTTGAGCATACTCATGGTCCCTTCGATATTCTAGATCCAAGTTGCACAAAAGAATTTCAGATTTCTAATCCTAGCCTTGTGCCCTGAATTGGTGTTCCTACCAAATTAGGGTCCTTCATGAGACTGTACTTGGAAATCAGGTCACTGTTGATGTAATTAAGTAAGATGAGGTCATACTGCACAGTAGGCCCTTAATTCAATATAGGTCATGTCACAGGGACACAAACACAGCCCGAACAGCTGCTACTGAGGCCCCGATTTCTAATTGATGGTACTATCCCTCATCTGCCAAGTCACATTCATCTCAGACTCCCATCCATATCTTCAAATACCCCATCTCGAAAACATTACATGTTTTCTTTTGATTTTTTGTTATTTTTTATATAGTGTATGTGTCTAAACATTCACACATGTCTAAGCACAATGTATAAGAGTTGGTTCTCTCCACCATGTGGGACCTGTGGATAGAACTCAGGTCACCAGGCTTGGCATCAACCCTACTTGCTGAGCTATCTTGCCAGCCCCCCTTTCCACTTTTAAGGACATCATTACCTTTGGAATGTAATGTTGGGATTCCATAGCTTTGCTTCTGGGTCTCGCTCTAACAGCAGAAACAGTATTCAGGGTTGCCAGGTCTCCTAGCAACCACCTATTCTCACACTAGTTTTCGTTTCTTATTACCAAAAAACCTATGGCTAAATACAATCTCCTTAGGCTATTCTTCATGTCTTGAATTGGTCTCAAGTGTTAAGTTAGGTTTATGCCTATCAACTGTTCCTCTTTTATGCCGCAATAAATGTTATATCATTGTTACATCCTAAGAAGACTTCAAATGCTTTCTACACTGAGTCTATACTACAGTCCAAGTCATTACAACAAATCACCTATGTAGCTGGCAATATCACATAGAGGTAGAGTGCTTGTAAGGTCCTGAATTTGTCCCCACACAAGACAAAAACAAAAACAAGCCACCTGAATATAAGCGTCCTATTACACAGATCAGGTCATAGAGATGGCTGAACAGGTAAAAGCACTTGCTACCAAGCCTAAAAACCACTGTTTGATTCCCAAAACCCACATGATAGAGATCAGATTCCTGCAAGCTGTCCTCTGATCTCCACATACATACTGGGACACATCTGTGCCCCCCACACAAATAGATGGATGTAAAAACAAACAAACACCCACAAACTATTACATGGTTCCTGGATTGAATACTTGTCTGATACTGATAATACAAATGTATTATTATTATTATTATTATTATTATTATTATTATTATTATTATTAAGAACGTGTTTCTTATACAAGAGTCAGTAATAAAGGCTCAGAAAAAGAAAAAAATAAGCAAGTAGTGAAGTCTCCACAAAATCCCAAGTTGAATGCTACAAAAGCTGTGTACTGGTCACTAAGATGACCCTACTAACTTCTGCTCTGCCATTAGGATTTTCAAGAAAACCTGGCAATTATGGGCTTTCTTACCAGGTTAGGTCTACAAGAAGAAAATGTGCACCAATCTGAGAATTCCATTCCTCAATTATTTTTAATGTATTTTGTAGCCCTGGGCTTTTGGCCATGACTCTAACTGACCAATCACTTCTGGCACCAAATTACAAATGCATTTAAGGGGGGCAGAGTTGTAATCATCTTACCGTGAATCATCTGATCGACCAAGGCCCTCAGCAGAAATTTCTGTTCTAACTGTGTGATTTTTCAATAAAGCAGTATTAATACTGTGCCTGTGCTCCACGGAATCTTCACGATGATGGTTTTTTGTTTTAAATTATAAAATGGCATTTACAAGAAGGCATAGGGGAGCATCCTTATTCCAAGGTCCATGAAAAATACACATAAAGAAATGTCATTTACCTATGCTAAGGGGAAGTATGTAAATATTTTAATTAACACAAGATGAATTTACCTTAAAATATAAAGAAAAGACTGCTTATAATTTAAGCGCTGTCACTTCAAAAAAAGAATCATCAACATTTTTCAAAATACTGAACTGTTTCTGCCCCTTGTTACCTGATTAATATTTTATTCCAAAAGTAATAAAATTAAAATACATGGAAACAACAGTGTAAACACATGTTTACATGAGTTGCTGCTTAGTTAATGGTTATTACCCACTCCTTATTTCACTCCACGTTATTGCATAAGTAATCATTCCATTAATTCTAACACAAAAGCAATCTTCTCAGATCTTCTTCAAAGCACTATCATAATCAGAACTAGTACACAAAATAATAGAATCCACTGCGTCATTGTGAATAATTTTTACAGAGCATTAATGCTTCTATGTACAGAACTGAGAATCCTAGAGGCCAGTTCTGCAGTGGGAGTTCTCATGGTTTTTTCCAATTGTTGGCACTGAATAGCAAGTGATAGCTTATTTATAATTAACTTGCTAAAGTTGGAAATTTGATAATGCATTAAAGGATGAATAAACGGTGGCAAATGGAACTATGGTGGGCCTTTGACAGATGGAAATCATCAAAATCCAACAGGAGTATCTGAAGGTTGATATAACCAGTTAGACCAGGGAAAAGCCCCAAAGTTGTGCTCTTCTGGAATTTAACAGTGGAGAGCCACTGAAGATTTATGGAGGCTATGCCATTTACAAAAGGACAATAGCCAGGTTCCCACTAAAATTTAACGAAAAGCTTGTTCTCACCAGCCAGTCACTCCACCCATTACAATCTGGGTAGCTACTGAGTATTTTTCTACCATAGGTCCGGAACTGTGGCCAAATACTCGATTCCACCAGTGGTGTCTTCTTGCATACTCTGTTAAATCCAAAACTTCATAAGATTCGTCATCGCTTTCATAGTCTTTAAAAATACAAAATGAAAAGAAAAATAAATTGATTCATTCTATAGTCAGAAACATCTCACACACTGTTTTCATAAAACCTGTGGGACAACTCACTGTTAGTCTGGCCTACAACTAGAAAGGCCCAGATGTAAACGAATGAGCGAATGAGCGTGATTAACTCTATCCCTGAGACCAGGGCCTCAATCGTAAAGGGCCTAGCAACAGCATCCCCAGTTCCTTTCCAAAGGCCGAGGGACAAGCCGCCAGAGGCCAGTTGAATTACAAAGCAGTGGGCGGTCACTCGCCCAATCAGAGTAAGGTCAGGGCAGGGTGCATTTCCTTCTGTGAGAAAGGAGGGCGAGGGGATGATCCTCCCGTGAAAGGAAAGGTCAGGAATCCAGCAAGAGAAAATCCGAGCAGGACTAAAATGCAACCAACCAAAAGGAAATCAACCCGCCAACCCTCCTACTGTTGCAAGATGGAGAAGGGCTCGAGGTGGGGGCAGGGCAGGGTCTAGCCTTGGTTAGGTGTGGGTGAGCGTGCAAAGTTCCGCAAAGAGGAAGGGAGACGTCTGGTTCAGAGGGGGTCTCTCAAAGGGGTTGTGCAGCGACAGAGCCCCAGAAACACTGGAGGAGGGGAAAGGAGAAACACCGTAGGAATAAAAGGTCGAGTGCTGTGGGCAGCGTCCCAGAGACTATTTCGGGCCCTGGCTGCTCACCTTGGGGAGGGGGGTTCCGGGACGCCATGATACCGCCAGCGGCCAGTTGGGAGTGGTCCCCGCCCGCCTCTCCCCAACACTGTAAAGGACGCTCTAGGCCGAGGTGGAAGTCTATGGTCTCTCGTTTGCCTCAGCCTCAGCCTCAGCCTCCTCCTCCACACACACAGTCTCGTCACGACCCACTCTTCCCAGCACAGCGCCTTTAACACTTTGTGCGCAGCCGCAAGGCTTAGGATTTGGGGCGGAATAGCTGGCTCCCCGCCCTACGATTGCTTATGGGAAATGTAGTCCTTGCTCTTTTCCACTGTAGCCTATGCATTCCCCCAACCTGCTCTAAGTTTCCAAGATAGATATAGATATATAGATATAGATATATAGCTAAAGGAATGGAGGGAGGAGCGACACAGGGTAATAGAACAGGATAACCAGTTTAGTGTTGGCAGACTGTTCTTAACAAGTCTTTAGTCAGGATGCTCCTCTCAAGCTGTCTTTCTGATTAGGTGTTCTTTTTTAGTCCTTATCTTTGGCCTTTAGTTCTTGCAAGAATTCTGTTGACTTTAACAGAAATTTCAGGTCCGCTCCTTGCTTGATGTCTAATAACTCAGACATTCTCCAGTAAGAACCCTATTAAATTGGCCTAGCAATAAACTACCCTGATGTCTCCTCTCGGTAGGATTCTACACTTTGACCCCTTCAGATTATGCACTATAAATCTCCAGCTTTTTTTCCGTATTCAAAATTAAAATAGACCCATTATCTATTTTAACAAGTGTCAGGGAAAATATTTTAAAGGCTTTTTGTAAATCAACAACAGCAAAAACCTGTTTTAAGCACTATACCAACAAAAGATAAGAAACAAAAGATAAGAAAACTCACTGTTTCAAGCCATATTTTTCTCAAACTTCCAAGGGCTCTCCGAGAGACAAATTTTTTTAGTGCCCCGTTAGTCGAGCAGACTTTAGCTTGTATTTTTGTTTGTTTGGTTGGTTATTTTTAGGCAACATCTCACATAACCTAAGATTCTCTGGAACTCCCTATGTAGAGCACTCTGGCCTCAAACTTGCACAGATCCTCCTCCCTCTGCCTCTCCAGTATTAGGATTAAGGCATGTATCACCCTGTTGCCTTGTTTGCTTTTACACGTGGTCTCGCTATGTAGCCAAGGCTGAGCTCTGATACTGGATTCCTCTGTCTCACTCTCCCCAGTCCTGTGATTACAGACATTCACCACCCTGCTGTGATTTTAAGAATTGTTATTATTTAAATGTGACATAGGGATAAAGTAAATTTATTTTACCACAAATATCCATGGATTCTTGTAGAACATAAAAACATGTTGGACACTCATCTTCACATAAATTAGCACCAAACTTATTTCAAATATGCATTCTATCTGAATTAACTGGATAGTTAAACTGAACAGTATGCTCAGTATTAATATTATTGGAAAGTCAAGATATTCTAAATACAAAGTCCATTATTTAAAATATCAGCTTTGCACTTTATATTTGAAATCCTGCTAGTTTAAAAACCATTCTTGCTTATTTTGTTTCATTTATATAGCTGGAAAATTGCTTTCAGTCTTTTGTTGGTTGGGAAAGAATACCTCTAAGAAGGTAATATCCCTGCAAATTGAATTGCTTACCTTCATTATCATGCATCTTATTATACTAATTATAGTAACTATTAAGTAACGGGTGTTTCTTCGTTCTTGCCTTATCGATGCAAATAATTATTAGTCTGTTAGCTTCAATTCTGCTTTCCTTTAAAGTTGTTTAGAAAACCAAATTTTCTTTGCTATGGTCTAATGGGATTCCACTATCTTCAGAACATATACATAAAGAGAATGTGTAAATAGAATGCAAATATCCAGCATCTGGAGCCTCTAGGCACACAAACATCTGCTGCCTGGATATGTGAACTTGTATTGATCTCAGACTTATGGAAAATCCAGAACAATTGCATGGTTACAGCATGCCTAGAGCTCGAGATGCACATCGTGAGATTTTCACAGTCTTGTCTTACAGAGTTTCCATTCTATACAGACATTCTTTTACAAAGAAATCTGGCTGGAAATTGCCAATCAATCCAAACTCAGAAATGCAAAAGTGAATAAGAATTTTTCTTTGGATGTCATAAATATTGCAATTCAAAGACAGGTTTAAATAGCTATGAATCCATGTTCTGGGAGAAGGTGGGAAAAGTGAGAGCATATCTGCACTATTGACCATTAGGAAGAACTAAGGGCTATGTGACCAATATACGATTTCTATAAGGTTCAGCTGAAGGCATTTTCTTAGTGATTGATGGGGAAGGACCCAGCCCATTATGGGTGTTGCCAGCCTTGGAATCTTGGTTCTGAGTTCTATAAGAAAGCAGGCTGAGAAAGTCATGATAAGCAGGCCAGAAAGCAATACCACTCCACAGTGTTTCTGTCAGCTCCTGCTAGACAGGCTAGATTCCTACCCTGCTTGAGTTTCTGTCCTGAATTCCTTCAATGATGAACAGTGATATGAAAATGTAGGCAAAATAAACAGTTTCTTCCCAACTTGCTTTGCTCATGGTGTTTCATCATAGCCACAGTAACCTTAACTAAGATACTACTATACCTACCAAAATTTCAATTACAATAGATACAGAAAATAAGACATTCCACGATGAAACCAAATTTAAACAATATCTATGCACAAAAATCTATGCTTATAGAAAGTGATGGAAAAAAAAACTCCAGCTCAAAGAGGTTAACCACACCCATGAAAACACAAGGAATAGATAACCCCAGACCAATAAATCAAAAGAGAGGAAACACACAAAAAACAGCAACAACAACAACAACAATAAAGTAAAAGGAATCAATAAAAGCCTCGAATTGATATCTCTCAGTATCAATGGTCTCAATTCCCCAATAAAAAGACACACTACACACACTAACAGAATGGGTATGAAAAGAGGATTCATCCGGCTGCTGCATACAAGAAACACATCTTAACATCACGAATAAACATAACCTGAGGGTAAAAGTATAGAAAAAAATATTCCAAGCTGAAGGACCTAAAAAGAAAGCTGATATAGTCCTTTTAACATCTGACAAAATAGACTTCAACAGTAATCAGAAGAGGTAGGGAAGGACATCACATACACATTAAAAGAAAAATCCACCAAGAGGACATTCCAATTCTTAACATCTATGCCCCAAATACAAGAGCACTCAAGTTCGTAAGAGTAATACTACTACATCTTAAATCACATATCGACCCTCACACTAATAATGGGAGACTTCAATACCCTATTCTCACCAAGGACCAGTCATCCAGACAAAAAATAAACAGAGAAATATTGGAGCTAACAGATAGGGGGTTTTTTTTGGGGGGGGAGGTATTAAAGCTTAATAGTTATTTAGTAAATGTAATAATTATGAATATAACAAATAATATTATTTGTCATTAGAGTGAATAAGCAAATTCAAAGACCCTTTTTAGGCATTTACATTTGGATGAAAGATTTGATTATTCTACTTATTTAGTTAGTTAGTTATTCATACTTTATTCACATTTCAAATGTTTCCCCCTTTCCAGAGCTCCCTTTTGAAACCTCCCTATTCCCTCCCCCATCCTCCTGTCACTATGGGGGTATTCCCCAAAACACCCACCCATCCACTTTCATCTTCCCTCCTTGGCATTCTTCTATACTGGGGAATCTAACACCCTCAGGCCTAAGGGCCTCTGCTCCCCCTGATGGCTAACAAGACCCTCCTCTGCTGCACATGTGGCCAGCACCATGGGTCCCTCCATGTGGATTGTTTGGTTGGTAATCCAGTCTCTAGGACCACCAAGGGGTCAGGCCAGATGCCATTGTTGCTCTCTCCCTGGGGCTGCAAACTCCCTTAGCTCCTTCAGTCCCTTGTCCAACCCCTCCATTTGGGACCTCACACACAGCCCTACAGTTGCTGTGAAGTGACTATTGGAAATTCTGAACTTTTGGGCTAATAATCACTTATCAGTGAGTACATAACCTGTTCATTCTATTGTGACTGAGTTACCTCACTGAGGATGATATTTTCAAGTTCCAACCATTTGCCTGTGAATTTGATGAAGTAATTGATTTTAATAGCTGAGTAGTATTTCATTGTGTAAATGTACCACATTTTCTGAATCCATTCCTCTGTTGAGGGACATCTGGGTTGTGTGCAGCTTCTGGCTATTATACATATGGCTGCTATGAACATAGTGGAACATGTGTCTTTATTACATATTGGAGTATCTTCTGGGTATATGCCCAGGAGTGGAATAGCTGGGTCCTCAGGTAGTATTATGTTCATTGTTCTGAGGGTCCACCAAACTGATTTCCAGAGAGGTTGTATCAGCTTGCATTTCCACCAGCAATGGAGGAGTGTTCCTCTTTCTCCACATCTTCACCAATATCTGCTGTCCCCTGAGTTTTTGATCTTAGCCATTCTGACTGCTGTCAGGTGAAATCTCAGGGTTGTTTTGATTTGCATTTCCCTGATGACTAAAGATGTTGAACATTTCTGTAGGTGCTTCTCAGCCATTTGAGTTTCCTCAGTTGAGAATTCTCTGTTTAGCTCTCTTCTCCATTTTTTTTTTTTCTTTTTTGATAGGGTTATTTGGATCTCTGGAGTCTAGCTTCTTGAGTTCTTTGTATACATTGGATATTAGCCATCTATCAGATGTAGGATTAGTAAAGATCTTTTCCCAATCTGTAGATTGCCATTTTGTCCTATTTACAGTGTCCTTTGCCTTACAGAAACTTTGTAATTTTATGAGGTCCCATCTGTCGATTCTTGATCTTAGAGCACAAGCCATTGGTGTTTTCTTCAGGAACTTTTCACCTGTGCCCATGTGTTCCAGACATTCCCCCACTTTCTCTTCTATTAGATACAGTGTATCTGGTTTTATGTGGAGGTCCTTGATACACTTGGACTTGAGCTTTGTACAGGGAGATAGGAGTGGATCAATTCGCAATCTTTTACATGTAGACCGCCAGTTGACCCAGCACCATTTGATGAAGATGCTGTCTTTTTTCGACTGGATGGTTTTACTCCTTTGTCAAAGATCAAGTGTCCATAAGTGTGTGGGTTCATTTCTGGGTCTTCAATTCTATTCCATTGATCTACCTGCCTGTCACTGTACCAATAACATGCAGTTGTTATCACTCCTGCTCTGTAGTACAGCTTGAGGTCAGGGAGGCTGATTCCCCCATAAGTCCTTTTATTGTGGAGAATAGTTTTTGCTATCCTGGGTTTTTTATTATTCCATATGAATGTGAGAATTGCTCTTTCTAAGTCTATGAAGAATTGAGTTGGGATTTTGATAGGGATTGCATTGAATCTGTAGAATGCTTTCGGCAGTATGGTCATTTTAAATATATTAGTCCTGCCAATCCATTAGCATGGGAGATCATTCCATCTTCTGAGGTCTTCTTCTATTTCTTTCTTCAGTGACTTGAAGTTCTTGTCATACAGATCTTTCACTTGTTTGGTTAGAGTCACACCAAGATATTTTATATTGTTTGTGACAATTGTGAAGGGTGTTATTTCCCTAATTTCTTTTTCAGCCTGTTTATCCTTCGAGTATAGGAAGGCTACTGATTTGCTTGAGTTAATTTTTTATCTGGCCACTTTGTGAAGGTGTTTATGAGCTGTAGCAGATCTCTGGTGGAGTTTTTCAGGTCAGTTAAGTATACCATCATATCTTCTGCAAATAGTGATATTTTGATTTCTTCTTTTCCAATTTGTATCCCTTTGACCTCCTTTTGTTGTCTAATTGCTCTAGCTAGAACTTCAAGCACTATATTGAATAGATAGGGAGAGAGAGGGCAGCCTTGCCTAGTCCATGATTTTAGTGGGATTGCTTTGAATTTCTCTCCATTTAGTTTAATGTTGGCCACTGGTTTGCTGTATATTGCTTTTACTATGTTTAGGTATGCTCCTTGAATTCCTGGTCTTTCCAAGACTTTTATCATGAAGGGATGTTGAATTTTGTTAAATGCTTTTACAGCATCTAAATAAAAGACCATGTGGTTTTTTTCTTTGAGTTTGTTTATGTAGTGGATTACATGGATGGATTTCCAGGTATTGATCCAGCCCTATATCCCGGGGATGAAGCCAACCTAGTCATGGTGAATGATCATTTTGATGTGTTCTTGGATTCAGTTTGCAAGAACTTTATTGAGTAGTTTTGCATCGATATTCATAAGGGAAATTGGTCTGAAGTTTTCTTTTATTGTTGGGTCTTTGTGAGGTTTTGGTATCAGTGTAACTGTGGCCTCATAGACTGAATTGGGTAGTGTTCCTTCTGATTCTATTTTATAGAAGAGATTGAAGAATATTGGTATTAGGTCTTCTTTGAAGGTCTGATAGAATTCTGCAATGAACCCATCTGGTCCTGGGCTTTTTTTGTTTGGGAGACTTTTAATGACTGCTTCTATTACATTAAGAGTTTTGGGACTGTTTAGATGGTTTATCTGATCCTTATTTATCTTTGATATTTGGTATCTGTCTAGAAAATTGTCCATTTCCTCCAGATTTTCCAATTTTGTTGTGTATAGGCACAACAAAATAGTAGGATCTGATGATTTTTTAATTTTCCTCAGAATCTGTTGTTATATCTCCCTTTTCATTTCTAATTTTGTTAATTTGCATACTAGCTCTGTACCCTCTGGTTATTCTGGCTAAGGGTTTATCTATCTTGCTGATTTTCTCAAAGAATCAGCTCCTGGTTTTGTTGATTCTTTGTATAGTTCTTTCAGTTTCAACTTGGTTGATTTCAGCCCTTAATTTGATTATTTCCTGCCTTCTACTCTTCTTGAATGTATTAGCTTCTTTTTGTTCTAGAACATTCAGGTGTGCTGTTAAGCTGCTAGTATATGCTTTCTCTAGTTTCTTTTTGGAGGCATTCAGAGCTATGAGTTTTCCTCTTAACACTGCTTTCAATGTGTCCCATAGGATTGGGTAAGTTGTACTTTCATTTTCATTAAATTCCAGGAAGTCTTTAATTTCCTTCTTTATTTCTTCCATGGCCAAGTTATCAGTGAGTAGAGCATTGTTCAGCTTCCATGTGTATGTGGGATTTCTGTTGTTGTTGTTGCCATTGAAGACCAGCCTTATTCCATAGTGATCTGATAGGAGGCATGGGATCATTTCAATCTTCTTATATCTGTTGAGGTTTGTTTTGTGACCAATTATATGATCAGTTTTGGAGAAGGTACCATGAGGTGCTGAGAAAAAGGTATATTCTTTTGATGTAGGATGAAATGTTCTATAGATATCTTTTAAATCCATTTGGTTCATAACTTCTGTTAGTTTCACTGTATGTCTCTTTAGTTTGTGTTTCCAAGATCTGTCCATTGATGAGAGTATAGTGTTGAAGTCTCCCACTATTATTGTGTATGATGCAATGTGTGCTTTGAGCTTTAGTAGAGTTTCTTTTATGAATGTGGGTTGCCTTGCATTCAGGGCATAGATGTTCAGAATTGAGAGTTCTTCTTGGTAGATATTTCCTTTGATGAGTATGAAGTGTCCTTCCTTATCTTTTTTGGTGACTTTTGGCTGAAAGTCGATTTTATCCGATATTAGAATGGCTACTCCAGCCTGTTTCTTGGGGCCATTTGCCTGGAATATTGTTTTCCAACCCTTTCCTCTGAGGTAGTGTTTGTTTTTAACATGGAGATGTGTTTCCTGGATGCAGCAAAATGCTGGGTCCTGTTTATGGATCCAGTCTGTCAGTCTATGTCTTCTTATTGGGAAATTGAGTCCATTGATGTTGAGAGATATTAAAGAATAGTGATTGTTGCTTCCTGTTATTTTTCATTTTCTTTATAAGTTTTTGTGGCTTTCTTCTTTTGAGTTCGTTGAAAGATTACTTTCTTGCTTTTTCTTGGGTGTAGTTTCCCTCCTTGAGTTGGCATTTTCCATCTATTATTCTTTGTAGGGCTGTGTTCGTGGAAACATACTGTGCAAATTTGGATTTCTCATAGAAGATTTGGTTTTACCATCTATGATTATTGAGAGTTTTGCTGGGTATAGCAGCCTGGGCTGGCATTTGTGTTCTCTTAGAGTCTGTATGAGCTCTGCCCAGGATCTTCTAGCTTTCATAGTCTCTGGTGAGAATCCTTGTGACATTCTCATAGGTCTGCCTTTATATGTTACTTGCCTTTTCCCCTTATTGCTTTTAATATTCTTTCCTTGTTTTGTGTATTTGGTATTTTGACTATTAATGTGACAGGACGAATTTCTTTTTTGCTCCAGTCTATTTGGAGTTCTGTAGGCTTCTTTTATATTTATATTCTTCTCTTTCTTTAGGTTAGGGAAGTTTTCTTCTATAATTTTGTGGAAGATATTTACTGGTCCTTTAAGTTGGGAATCTTCACCCTCTTCTATACCTATTATCCTCATTTTCTGTCTTTTCATTGTATCCTGGGTATCCTGGATGCTTTGGGTTAGGAGCTTTTGGCATTTTGCATTTTTTTTGATGGTTGTGTCAATGTTTTCTATGGTATCTTCCGCACCTGAGATTCTCTCTTCTATCTCTTGTATTCTGTTGGTGATGCTTGCATCTATGACTCCTGATCTCTTTCTTAGGTTTTCTAATTCCATGGTTGTCTCCCTTTGTGATTTCTTTATTGTTTCTATTTCTGTTTTTAGTTCCTGGATAGTTTTGTTCATTTCCTTGGTCTGTTTGATTGTGTTTTCCTGTAATTCTTTCAGGGATTTTTTGTGTTTTCTCATTAAGGTCTTCTAGTTGTTTACCTGTGTTCTCTTGTATTTCTTTAAGGGAGTTACTTATTTCCTTCCTAAAATCTTCTATCGTCATCATGAGATGTGATTTTAAGTCTATGTTTTGCTTTTCTGGAGTGTTGGGGTATTTATGGTTGCGGTAGTGGGAGAGCTAGGTTCTGATGATGCCAAGTAGCCTTGGTTTCTGTTCCTTATGTTCTTGCCCTTGCCTATTGCCATCAGGTTATCTCTGGTGTTAGCTGATCTTAATCTCTCTAACTGTGGCTTTTCTTTCCTGCATGCCTAGTTGTCAATACTCCTTGAAGACCAGTTCTCTCTGACAGGAATTTGGGCTTGGAGAGCTGTGGTGCAGAATCAGCTCCGGGGTGCAGACAGAAACAAGAAGAATCTAATCCCCAGCTCTCCCTTGTTTCCTGTGTCCTGATGGCTGTGCAAGGGTCCCTCTTGGTCCAGTGAATTTTAAAAGAAGTGGTGGTTTTGTCTGTGCTTAAAGGTGTGTCAGCACTCCTGGGTATACCAGCTCTCTTCTGGCACTATTCGAGTATGGGCCCCTGTGTCACAGGATATGCTCTCCAGGCACCAAAAGAGACCAGCACCCTATTCTTCAGTCCCTGTGTCCTGGGTATTCCAGGTGGCTCCCTCTGAGCAGACAGGTTTGCCCATACTCCTGGGAGGCTAGCTTTCTCCCAGTGCTATTTGTCTATGGAGCCCTGGTTGCCCAGGCAGAGGTCTCCTGGCATTGATAGAAACCGGAAGGCTCCTGTTTCCTGCTTACAGATGTTATAATGCAAATGGACCTAACAGATATTTATAGAACATTTCACTCAAACTCCTTGTTCTCTGCACATCCTGGAACTTCCTCCAAAATTGTCTACATACTTGGTCACAAAGCAAGCCTCAACATATACAAGAAAATTCAATTAATTCCCTGCATCCTATAAGACCATCACACTTTAAAACTGGACATTAACAACAAGAGAAACAACAGAAAGTTTACAAATTCATGGAAAGTGACAACTCTTGGACTGAATGAAAGAGAAATTAAGAAAAAAAGTAAAAATTTCCCTGTAATTCAATTAAAAATGAACACCCAGCATACCCAAATTTATGGGACACGAGACAGAAGAGAAAAGTTCATAGCACTAAGCACCTACTTACAAATAAAGGAGATATCTCATACTAGCCACCTCAAAACACACCTGAAAAATCTAGAACTAAAAGAAGTAATCAAACCCAAGAGGAGTAGATGGCAAGAAATAATCAAACTCAGGGATACAATAAATTAAATAGAAACAAAAAATAATATTTACATAGATCCAATGAAACAAAAAGTTGGTTCTTTGAAATAATAAGATAGACAAAGCCTTATTTAAATTAAGTATAATACAGAACAAGTATGCAAATTAACAAAATTAGAAATAAAAGTGGGACAAAGCAACAGACATGGAGGAAATCTAGAGAATCATAAGGATATAATTTAAAAACTCATACTCCATTAAATTGGAATGTCTAAAATAAATGGATAATTTTCGTGATACCTACCACCAACAAAAATTAAATCAAGATCAGAGAGGCAATTTAAACAGACCTATAGAAGCAATATTTAAAAGTCTCCCAACCAAAACCAAACCAGGTTTTAGTACAGAATTCTACAAGACTTTCAAAGTGTTACTGCCAATATGCCTTAAATTATTCTACAAAATAGGAGGAGGGACATTATCCAATTCATTTTACAAGACTACAGTTACTCTGATACCCAAACCACATAAAGACCCAAACAACAGCAAAATAAGAGAAATACAGACTGTCTTAATTAGGGTTTCCATGGCTGTGAAGAGAGACCATGACCTAGGCAACTCTTATAAAAGACAACATTTAATTGGTGCTGGCTTACAGGTTCAGAAGTTCAGTCCATTATCATCAAGGTCAGAGTATGGTAGTGTCTAGGCAGGCTTGGCTCAGAAGGAGCTGAGAGTTCTACATTTTGTTTCGAAAGTTGCTGGGAGAAATTTGTCCCCCAGCCAGCTAGAAAGAGGATTTCATTGCCTACTGTCACAGTGACACACATTTCAACAAGGCCACACCTCCTAATAGTCCCACTCTCTGCCCCAAGCAAATTCAAACTATCACACCAAGCAATTTCCCTTATGAACACAGATGTAAAAATTCTCAATAAATGTGTCTAAGTCAAGTTTAAGAACACATAAAAAAAAAAAAAAACCAGATCATTTAACATGATCAAAATAGGCTTCATTTCAGAGACAAAGGAAAGGTTCAATATATGAAAATCAATAAATGTAAACTATATAAATGTTTAATATATAAACCCACATTAGCATCCCATTAGATTCAGAAAAGGACTTTGACAAAATCTGAGACTCCTTCATGAGAAAGGTCTTGGGGGTATCAGGGATACAAGGAATGTAACTCAATATAGTAAAGGTAGTTTACACCAAGCCCAACTTCAATATCAACTTAAATGGAGAGAAAGTTAAAAAAAAAAAAAGCATTTCCACTAAAATCAGGAACAAGACAAGGCTGCCCACTCTCTCCACATCTATTCTCTATAGCACTTAAAGTTCTAGCTAGAGCATTTAGACAACTAAAGGAGATCAAGGGGATACAAATTGGAAAGGACAAAGTCAAAGTATTGCTATTTGCAGATGTGTACGTAAGTAACCCTAAAAGTTTCTCTGAAAAGCTTCTACAGTTCATAAACACTTTCATCAAAGTAGCTGGATACAAAAGTAACTCACAACACCTTTCACAATAGCCTCAAATAATACAAAGTATCCTGGGGTATAGGTAACTAAAGAAGTGAAACACTTGTATGCTAAAAAAAGTCTTTGGACTATTGTAAATCACTGTGTAATGTACACTAATATACAATTATCCTGAACTTTTCAAGTCCTTGTTCAGTATATCACTTTTGTAATTTAGTCAGAACAGATATCTATTTGCTTATAGCATGTGTTTGTTTGCAGAAACACAAGACATGAACAAAGGTGGCTGGGGTAGGAAAGGAACAGGGAAGACAGAGATGGAGAGTTAAGATAGTTCATTTGTGCCAGGAAGATGACTCAGTGAGTAAGTACCTGCTGCACAAACCCAACGGCCTGAGTTGGGTGGAAGAAGAGATGGCTGCCAAAAGTCCTCCTCTGTGGCATATGTGCCCTCCACCCCCACAATAACAACTACAAATAGAAGAAAATGTAAAATCTTCCCCTTAAGTATAGCTTTTCATGTGGTTTCAGTATTTGATACTGTTAAATGTATTGCATAAGCCAAAATTTAAATAATCTTACATTCTTGAGTTACAATCAAAGAAGGTACTAATAACATTGAGAACTGTGTCCATGGAAGGGTTAGAGGAACAATGAAGACATGAGTCACAAGTTATTCACTGTGAAGCTAATAAACTATATCTACAAGTTCAAAATGTGGAAAGAATACTTTCTGAGCCAGATGTGGAGGCACACACCTATAATCCTAGCATTCAGGAAGCTGGGGCAGAAAAACTCAAGTTCTAGACAGACCAATCTAGTGTCAGATCCTCTCTCAAGACACTAGAGAAAAAGGGGGTTGCTTAATTTGTTCTTTCAGTAATGTTTCCTTTGTCCTATATGTAAGAATTTGAAGTTGCACTGGTGATATGTATCCCTAATGTTTCTATGACATTCCTCGTTCATCAAAATGTTGCCTAGCCAAAAATGTCATCTTGTTTTTCTGGGTATAATCTCCATAGAAGAGGCATAGTGCTTAAAAAAGTCAATGTCCGAATGACAAAAATAAAAAACTTAAGCAGAATTTTTTTAGTTCTATAAAGAATAGGTAGTATTACTGCAGAAATAAAGCTTATACTGCCCCATACCTTCAAAAATGTACAGTTCTAATTGTCTATGGTCTCAGAAAGAGAGATGGAGTGGAACAGAGGGAGGGAAAGATGGAGAGAGAGGCCCACATCTCTTATTATGACCTCCAAATCCCATAGTGTGAATAGAACAATTCATTTTTCAAAGAAAGGCACAGGAGAAAGATGAGGTTAGTAATAATGTCATCCAATTATTTAACAAAAGGAAAACGAAAGCAGTACTCATCTCAGACCAGTAAACACACTCTTATTAAAGAGTACACAGAGAGCAAATTGTTCACATGAGTCAGATGGCAGAGTACAGGAAATAACCCCCATCAGATGCAAGCCCTTAAAGTCACACACAAAATTTGCTGTAGCACCTGGCTTATCAGAGGCTATCCAAAGCTTGTTGGCTGGTCCATGGAAAAATCCTTCTGTGGCTTTCTTTTTTCTGGCTATTTTTAAAAAATAACTCAGCACACTTCCTTAGGGAGACTGAAAACTAAGCACGTGGCCAGTGCAGCCTAGCCCTGAGCATGTCAGGAGACTGGAAGGCAGCCAACAGCCCATTCCCTGTTGTAAGCCTTCCTGCTCATAGGCAGATTTCAAAATAACATTTCTCACTCCAAAACATCTAGTGCAGCCTGACAGTTCTTGGATGGGTGGAAATGGGCCTGTTCTTTGAGGGTACTTTAGCAGTTCATCTTTTGAAAATGTTTTGAATTCAACAAAAAACATCCAGAACATGAAACTCACGAGAGAGAGAGAGAGAGAGAGAGAGAGAGAGAGAGAGAGAGAACAAATAAATAAGAATAATCTTAATGACTTTTTACTGTCAACTTACCCTCAACTTACCTTGTGATATCCCACTGGATCTTCAAGTTCATCTTTCTGCTCTTCTGATTGTGCCTCTTACCTGTGCTTTCCTACTTTGGGTAAATGTTTGATTGTGACTTTGGGTTTCTATGAGGGAAAAAAAAGTAAAATAACTAATGCTGACGATTTTTAATTCAATTCCCAGCCACAAAGTTTCAGTTAAAATTTTTGAATCAACTCTTAAAATTGCTTAACAGGACATCAACAGGAAGCCAAGGAAAGGATCCGGAGGTAGCTCCCCAAAGGCTTCAGCATGGCTACCAGGTTGGAAACTACAGGAGAGGATGCCCTACCCAGAGCTATTCACTTCCAATGAGTTCGAACCCTTCACCAAACTGTTCTGTCTTTTAAGCCTTTGTCAGTTCCACTTGGAAAGGTACAAATGATACAGGAAGTTTACCTACTGATTGGTATAACGATGGGGACTCTGTTTCACATTAAGAAAGGATCCAAACATTCCACAGATGGGATGTGCAGTGATGAGTGGAGAGAGAGGTGAGCTATGCAGGCTTTATTCTCTCAATCGGAAACGTATTTTCAAGAAAATGCCTACCTCTCAGTTGTACAAGGTGCAATTACTGGAGTCCATTTATATCTTCTTATACTCAAAGAATTAAAAAAATTATCAAAAGAATCTTAGGATCTAATTTTCTTTTACAGAAACATAAGAGTATAGTTAACTTACTTTTTTAAATAACATGTTCTACTTTGGTAGGAAGAAAATGAACAGTAATAAAATAAATACTAATTTTTTTGTATAGAAAATACTTCAAATATTGATATACAAGGTATCTGCGATGTTTAATCTCAGTTGTCAAGTTAATGAGCTCCAAAATCACTTTGGTAATGAGTTTCTGGCTGCGTCTGTGGGGATTCATCTTGATTAGGTTAGTTGAAGTGTGAGGAATTGGTAATTGTTGGTGGCACCAATGCCTGGACTGAATGAAAAGAAGAAAAAGGACAAAGTACAAGCATTCATTGATGTCTGTTTCTTAACAGCAAATGCAAAGTAATTAGCTATCTCAAGCTCCTCTCTGCAGTGTTAAACCCAGAACTGTGAACTAGAAGAAATCTGCAAGTTGTTTTGTAAGGGTATATTTATTTTATGTGAGTGAAATTTACTTTTGTCTGATATAGTTTCACATTATACAGTCACATCAACACCCGTTGTCATTAACTGTCTGTGACATGCCTGCCCCAGGACAGCTGTATCTGTGTTCTTTCAGGAGAGGGGTACTAAGTTATATTGATGTTTATGTTAATGAACACAAAATGATGGTGTACTTTTCTGATATTTTGTTTATATTTCAAATGTTTCCCCCTTTCCAGATCTCCCCTTTGGAACCTCACAATTCCCCCCCCCCCGCCTCTATGGCACTATTCCCCCAACCACTCACCCAATCTCAGCTTCACTTCTTGGCATTCTCCTATACTGGGGCATCTAACACCCTCAGGACAAAAGGCCTCTCCTCCCCCTGATGGCTAACAAGGCCCTCCTCTGCTGCATATGTGGCCAGCACCATGGGTCCCTCCATGTGTATTCTTTGGTTGGAGATCCAGCACTGGGGGTCAGGCCAGTGAACACTATTGCTCCCTTCATGGGGCTGCAAACTCCCTCAACTCCTTCAGTCCCTTCTCCAACTCCTCCATCTGGGAACTCACTCTCAGCCCAATGGTTCCTGTGAAATGAGTCTTGGATATTGCGAACTTTTGGGCTAATAATCACTTATCTGTGAGTACATACCATGTTCATTCTTTTGTGACTGCGTTACCTCCCTCAGGATGATATTTTCAAGTTCTATCCATTTGTCTGTGAATTTCATGAAGTCATTGTTTTTAATAGCTGAGTAGTATTCCATTGTGTAAATGTACCACATTTTCTGTATCCATTCCTCTGTGGAGGGACATCTGGGTTGTTTCCAGCTTCTGGCTATTATTATAAATATGGCTGCTATGAACATAGTGGAGCATGTGTCTTTATTACATGTTGGAGCATCTTCTGGGTATATGCCCAGGAGTAGAATACCTGGGTCCTCAGGTAGTATTATGTTCATTTTTCTGAGGGTCTGCCAAACTGATTTCCAGAGAGGTTATATCAGCTTGCATTCCAACCAGCAATGGATGAGTGTTCCTCTTTCTCCACATCCTTGCCAACATCTGCTGTCACCTAAGTTTTTGATCTTAGCCATTCTGACTGGTGTGAGGTGAAATCTCAGGGTTGTTTTGATTTGCATTTCCCTGATGACTAAGGATGCTGAACATTTCTTTAGGTGCTTCTCAGCCATTTGAGTTTCCTCAGTTGAGAATTCTGTTTAGCTCTGTTCCCCATTTTTTTTGATAGGGTTATTTGGATCTCTGGAGTCTAGCTTCTTAAATTCTTTGTATACATTGGATATTAGCCGTCTATCAGATGTAGGATTGGTAAAGATTTTTTCCCAATCTGTAGGTGGCCGTTTTGTCCTATTTACAGTGTCCTTTGCCTTACAGAAGCTTTGTAATTTTATGAGATCCCATTTGTCGATTCTTGATCTTAGAGCACAAGCCATTGGTGTTTTCTTCAGGAACTTTTCACCTGTGCCCATATGTTTGAGACTTTTCCCCACTTTCTCTTCTATTACATTCAGTCTGTCTGGTTTTATGTGGCAGTCCTTGATCCATTTGGACTTGAACTTTGTACAAGGAGATAGGAATGGATCAATTCGCAATCTTTTACATGTAGACCGCCAGTTGACCCAGCACCATTTGTTGAAGATGCTGTCTTTTTTCCACTGGATGGTTTTAGCTCCTTTGTCAAAGATCAAGTGACCATAAGTGTGTGGGTTCATTTCTGGGTCTTCAATTCTATTCCATTGATCTACCTGCTTGTCACTGTACCAATACCATGCAGTTGTTATCACTACTGCTCTGTAGTACAGCTTGAGGTCAGCTGATTCCCTTGGCTGATTCCCCCAGAAGTCTTTTTATTGTGGAGAATAGTTTTTGTTATCCTGGGTTTTTTGTTATTCCATATGAATTTGAGAATTGCTCTTTCTAAGTCTATGAAGAATTGAGTTGGGATTTTGATGGGGATTGCATTGAATCTGTAGATTGCTTTTGGCAGGATGGCCATTTTAACTCTATTAATCCTGCCAATTCATGAGCATGGGAGATCTTCCCATCTTCTGAGGTCTTCTTCTATTTCTTTCTTCAGAGACTTGAAGATCTTGTCATACAGATCTTTCATTTGTTTGGTTAGAGTCACATCAAGATACTTTATATTGTTTGTGACAATTGTGAAGGGTGTCATTTCCCTAATTTCTTTCTCAGCCTGATTGTCCTTTGAGTATAGGAAGGCTACTGATTCGCTTGAGGCAATTTTGTATCCAGTCACTTTGCCGAATTTGTTTATGAGCTGTAGCAGATCTCTGGTGGAGTTTTTCGGGTTACTTAAGTATACCATCATATCATCTGCAAATAGTGATATTTTGGTTTCTTCCTTTCCAATTTGTATCCCTTTGATCTCCTTTTGTTGTCTAATTGCTCTAGCTAGAACTTAGAGTACTATATTGAATAGCTAGGAAGAGAGAGGGCAGCCTTGTCTAGTCCCTGATTTTAGTGGGATTGCTTCGAGTTTCTCTCCATTTAGTTTGATGTTGGCTGCTGGTTTGCTCTATATTGCTTTTAGTATGTTTAGATATGGGCCTTGAATTTCTGATCTTTCCAAGACTTTTATCATGAAAGGATGTTGAATTTTGTCAAATGCTTTCTAATCATCTAATGAAATGACCATGTGGTTTTTTTCTTTGAGTTTGTTTATGCAGTGGATTACATTGATGGATTTCCATATATTGAACCATCCACGCATCCCTGGGATGAGGCCTACTTGATCATGGTGAATGATCATTTTGATGTGTTCTTGGATTTGGTTTTCGAGAATTTTAGTGAGTAGTTTTGCATTGATATTCATAAGGGAAATTGACCTGAAGTTTTCTTTTATTGTTGGGTATTTGAGAGGTTGTATTATCAGTGTAACTGTGGCCTCATAGAATGAATTGGGTAGTGTTCCTTCTGTTTCTATTTTGTGGAATAGATTGAAGAATATTGGGATTAGGTCTTCTTTGAAGGTCTGATAGAATTCTGCACTGGACCCAGCTGGTCTTGGGCTATTTTTGTTTGGGAGACTTTTAATGACTGCTTCTATTTCTTTAGGGGTTATGGGACTGTTTAGATGGTTTATCTGATCCTGACTAAATTTTGATATTTGATATCTGTCTAGAAAATTGTCCATTTCCTCCAGATTTTCCAATTTTGTTGCGTATAGGCTTTTGTAGTAGGATCTGATGATTTTTTAAATTTCCTCAGAATCTGTTGGTATATCTCCCTTTGCATTTCTAATTTTGTTAATTTGGATACTGTTTCTTTGCCCTCTGATTAGTCTGGCTAAGTGTTTATCTATCTTGTTGATTTTCTCAAAGAACCAGCTCCTGGTTTTGTTGATTCCTTGTATAGTTCTTTTAGTTTCTACTTGGTTGATTTCAGACCTTAAGGTGATTATTTCCTGCCTTCTACTCTTCTTGGGTGTATTAGCTTCTTTTTATTCTAGAACTTTCAGGTGTGCTGTTAAGCTGCTAGTATATGCTCTCTCCAGTTTCTTTTTGGAGGCACTCAGAGCCATGAGTTTTCTTCTTAACACTGCTTTCATTGTGTCCCATAGGTTTGGGTAGGTTGTACTTTCATTTTCATTAAATTCTAGGAAGTCTATAATTTCTTTCTTTATTTCTTCCTTGATCAAGTTATCAGTGAGTAGAGCGTTGTTCAGCTTCCATGTGTATGTGGGCTTTCTGTTGTTGTTGTTGCCATTGAAGACCAACATTGATCCATAGTGATCTGATAGGAGGCATGGGATCATTTCAATCTTCTTATATCTGTTGAGGTTTGTTTTGTGACCAATTATATGATCAGGTTTGGAGAAGATATCATGAGGTTCTGAGAAGAAGGTATATTCTTTTCATGTAGGATGAAATGTTCTATAAATATCTGTTAAATCCATTTGGTTCATAACATCTGTTAGGTCCACGGTGTCTCTGTTTAGTTTGTGTTTCCAAGGTATGTCCAATGATGATAGTATGGTGTTGAAGTCTCCCACTATTATTGTGTGAGGTGCAATGTGTGCTTTTAGCTTTAGCATTGTTTCTTTTATGAATGTGGGAGCCCTTGCATTCAGGGCATAGATGTTCAGAATTGAGAGTTTTTCTTGGTAGATTCTTCTTTTGATGAGTATGAAGTGTCCTTTCGTATCTTTTTTGATGACTTTTGGTTGAAAGTCGATTTAATCCGATATTAGAATGGCTACTCCAGCCTGTCTCTTGGAGCCATTTTCCTGGAAAATTGTTTTCTAGCCCTTTTATTCTAAGGTAGTACTTGTTTTTAACATTGAGGTGGGTTTCCCGGAAGCAGCAAAATGCTAGGTCCTGTTTATGGATCCGGTCTGTCAGTCTATGTCTTTTTATTGGGGAATTGAGTCCATTGATGTTAAAAGATATTAAAGAATAATAACTGTTGCTTCCTGTTATTTCCATGTTATTTTTATGTTTGTGTGGCTATCTTCTTTTGGGTTCGTTGAAAGATTACTTTCTTGCTTTTTCATGGGTTGAGTTGGTGTTTTCCATCTATTATTCTTTGTAGGCCTGGGTTTGTGGAAACATACTGTGTAAATTTGGATTTGTCATAGAATATTTTGGTTTCACCATCTATGATTATTGAGAGTTTTGATGGGTATAGCAGCCTGGGCTGGCATTTGTGTTCTCTTAGAGTCTGTATGAGATCTGCCCATTATCTTCTAGCTTTCAGAGTCTCTGGTGAGAAGTCTGGTTTAGTTCTGATAGATCTGCCTTTATATGTTACTTGCCCTTTTTCCTTTACTGCTTTTAATATTCTTTTCTTATTTTGTGTATTTGGTGTTTTGACTATAATGTGATGGGAGGAATTTCTTTTTTGGTCCAGTCTATTTGGTGTTCTGTAAGCTTCTTGTATATTTATATTCATCTTTTTCTTTAGGTTAGGGAAGTTTTCTTCTTTAATTTTGTTGAAGATATTTACTGGTCCTTTAAGTTGGGAATGTTCACTTTCTTCTATACCTATTATCCTCAGGTTCTGTCTTCTCATTGTATCCTGGATATCCTGGATGTTTTGGAATCGGAGCTTGTTGCATTTTGTGTTTCCTTTCACTCTTGTGTCAATGTTTTCTATGATATCTTCTGCACCTGAGAATCTCTCTTCTCTCTCTTGTATTCTGTTGGTAATACTTGCATCTATGACTCCTGATCTCTTTCCTAGGTTTTGTAACTCTAGGTTTGTCTCCTTTTGTGATTTCTTTATTGTTTCTATTTCTATGTTCAGTTCCTGGATGGTTTTGTTCATTTCCTTGGTCTGTTTGATTGTGTTTTCCTGTAATTCTTTAAGGGATTTTTGTGTTTCGTCTTTAAGGGCTTCTAGTTGTTTACCTGTTTTCTCTTGTATTTCTTTAAGGGAGTTATTTATTTCCTTCTTAAAATCTTCGATTGTCATCGTAAGATGTGATTTTAAGTCTGAGTCTTGCTGTTTTGGTTTTTTGGTGTATCCATGGCTTGCTGTGATGGGAGAGCTGGGTTCTGATGATGCCAAATAGTCTTGGTTTCTGTTCCTTATGTTCTTGCCCTTGCCTATTGCCATCTGGTTATCTCTGGTGATAGCTGGTCTTACAAACTCTGTCTGTTGCTTGTCTTTCCTGAGAGCCTAGGTGTCAATACTCCTTGAAGACCAGTTCTCTCTGGTACAGGCTCAGCTCTGGGGTGCAGACAGAAATCAGAAGGATCTAGTCCCCAGCTGTCCCTTGTTTCCTGTGTCCTGATGGCTTGGCAAGAGTCCCTCTTGGTCCACTGAATTTTAACAGAAGTGGTGGTCTTTCCTGTGCTTGAAGGTTTGTCAGCACTCCTGGGATACCAGCTGTCTTCTGGCACTATTTGAGTATGGATCCCTGTGTCACAGGATCTGCTCTCCAACCACCGAAAGAAACCAGAAACCCACTCCTCAGTCCCTGTGTCCTGTGTATTCCAGGTGGGTCCTTCTGAGCAGACAGGCTTGCCCACACTCCTAGGAGGCTATCTTTCTCCCAGTGCTATTTGGCTATGGAGCTCTGGTGGCCCATGCAGATGTCTCCTGCCACAGATGGAAACCGGAAGTCTCCTTCCTCCTGGCTGTTCCTCAGTTCCTGTGTCCTAAGGATTCCAGGCAACTCCCATTGAGCAGTGTTACTTCTCTTACCCCTCTCTCAAGGGCTTTTCCACACTCCTGGGAGTCTAGCTTTCTCCCAGTGCTATTTGGCTATGGAGCCCTCGTGGCCCAGGAAGAGGTCTCCTGCCACAGATGGAAACCAGAAGGCTCCTTCCTCTTTGTAAGGGTGTTTTAACATAGCATCAACAAAAGTAATTAAATCATCATTATTTTAGATATTTTTCTCTTTTCCTTTTTATGAGGCAGGGACTCAGATAGGTCAGGTTATCCTCAAACTTACTACATAGTGGAGAATGTCCTTGATCTTCTGATATTCCTGTTTCTGCCTTACTTCCACATCTTAATGTTGGGTGTACAGGCATGTACCACCACTTTATTTTTATTTGTGGACTTTATATAGCCATTTACTATTGGTTAGGGCTCTTCTGTGGAGTTTTTATAATTTTCATTAGTTTCAAAATTATCTATAACAATCATTTTTTAAACTTAAAAAAGTTTAAAAGTTATACATGCCTATAGTGTCATACTCCACAAGATGATTTTTTTCCACAAGACGATTATTGCAGAAAAATAATAGTATCCCAATTCCACAAAGTGATTTCACTATAAGGGACAACTTGTAACAGTTTTAATGGATTATTTGCCTATACACCACCACTACACTTCCAAATAATCTTGATTTTGTAGCCCCTGGTCCTCTGGCATGACTTTCCTCTGTAGCAGAAGAGGTCAGGTACTGTTGCTTGCTAAACAAGGGCTCTGATGCGTTGCTAATACACAGAAAAATGATGATGGTTGTTAATATTGTTGGTTTGATTTGAGTGAGAGCTACCTAGGAGATTAGTAAAGCACATTTCTGGGTGCATCTATGAAGATGTTTCCAGAGATGACCAAGGCAAAAAGACTTGGTCTGAGTATAAGTGGTGCTATCTAAGATGATAGGGGGCCCAAATGGAAGAAAAAGTGGGGAAAAAAGAAGGAAGCTACACCAAGTGTTAAAGTTCTATAAAGTTCTATAGTCTTCTAGAGAACTCAGACAAATTCAGTGATTTTTTTTCCCCAGCTTGGGGGTATAAAACAACAGAATTTATAGTCAGCGCTTTGGAAATGTTGGCCCTTCATCTGTATACAGTGTTACTCAATGACTAAGAATTTAAGAGAGATTTTGTGCTGGACATCTGTCAAGATCATGCTAGGCACTCAGTAAGTTGTTACAGAATGATTAAAAAACAATGACACATTGAGTTTGAAGCTTGATTTCTTCATATGTTAAGTGAAATGATGAAGCTGGGTACTCTGAGGTCTTGCTATCACTTACCACTGAGAAATAGAGAGCACAAACTCTGGAAGGCTTCAATAGGCTTAGATTTTCAAAACCTACTTTAATAAGGGTTGTTAAACTCTTTAACTTCTCTTCTAGTCCACTGCCCACCAGAGGTAGTGGAAAGAAAAGGTTAATAGGAAACAGGGGTTTCAGATCTATTGTGAAACAGTTTTTTGGGGTGATTCCAATCCTTGTTGTCAGGATATCAACAGTTCAGTTCACACAAATCAGCAGCGGTAGTTCTGATCCACTTGAAAACACCATTCACGAATCAGCAGTTACAGTTCGATCTACAAGAATCCTTGAGGAAATGGGCCAAAGTCCACAGTAGCAGCAAGAAGCTGCCAGAACACCACCAGAAGTACTTTGGTGTGTTTCTCTCTATAAAGTCACAAGAAATGATGATCATCTAAGAAGGCAAGGTAAACCAATGTCACAGAGTTGTCCACTGTCTGTTGTTTCCAAATATCACATGTCCTCTCAAGCATCCACTCTACCAAAATATCATATGCCCTTTTTACAGGCTGGTTCCAGAAAAACACCATGTGTCTGTTCTCATCAAAAGTTCTTTGCATGTGTCTGCTTCAGCAAAACATCTTCTTATATACATTGTCTCATAAGACAGTTTCTAGAAAAACAACATTACACAACAGAGTTTCCAAAGAAACCAGAAATTTCCACTTCAGGTTTCCTTCTGCCACTTAGCATTTACCTCACATTTGTCTGCCAGTGTCATCCTTTCTTTCAAAGAATTTTCCTGAGTCTCAGCCAGAGGAAGGGACAGCATATCTGTCAGTGGTGAGGTGGCTTCAGAAGGAAAAATGAATGAAACAATGTTGTTCATCTTTTTTTTTTTTGTCAATTTTGAAATATGAAATTATTGTTTTCATAGAGCTCTTCTGGGGATGGAACAAATGGGGCCTCATATACATTAATCAAGTTTAGTAAGTGATCTTCCATTATCTACACTCCCAGTCTTCCCATAGTCATGTTAAGGAGAATTATTTGCATCATATATGGTATGCATGGGGGTGGGGTAGAAATAGTGAGCAGGGAGATCACTGCTGATTCTTTCAGGAGTTAATTTCTTGGCAATATTTAAGGTACCCTCTTGGCTTGACAGTTGTTAATTTTGTAGTACAAGCAGTTAGGTAAAGCAAAAAGAGAAGCTATACATCAGCACAAATATCATGTATCCAGAGCCATTTTATTATGCTCATTTTCCCATCAACCATTGTGTCTTAATCTATTTCTGTTACTGTAACAAAATACTTGAGGCTAGGTTACATATAAAGAAAAATTGTTTTGGGTTAACAATATAAATGCATTATAGAGTACTTGTTAGCATGCACAAGATTATATTCTAGTATTCCATCTCTGGTACCAGGGGAGGGGGTACCAGGAGAAAGCAAGGGGTAGTTGGGAGAGGAATTATTTAGCTTGGAGTTCTGGTGATTCAAGAGCATGATGTTATAACCCACCTGGCCTTTGGTCTAGGTACATTACAACATGGCTATTACTATCATAGTGGGGTCATACACAAGCAGAAACTGTAAGACTCGGGGGAGCCTTAACTTACTGGAGACCCCTGAATGAACACATGGAGTCAGGGGTTGATGCGAAATACAAGAGGAATTTATTAATCTAGCATGCTGGGTTCGTTCTGCACACTAAGGCAGGAGAACGACCCTTCATAGCCCTTTCAGGGACCTTATATACAGATTTTAGAGCAGCAGCCATTAGACACAATGTGGTTGGCAGAACAGTGTGGCTTTTAAACTGATTAGTCTTTAAGGAATGAGGTAGCAGGGGCTTAATCAGCCCCTCCTTTCAGCCTATGTGATCTCTAACCTGTTTCTTCCAGGAGGGGAGGGGTGTCCAAGTGCTGGATGGGGGTCCTGGAGGAAAAGTTCCTGAGCTGACTTCTCAGAACCATCCTATGCTGAGACTGGAAGCCAAAGAAATCCAGGACCCAGGCTTGATCTTTCTTTTGTTACTCTTCATTTTTATTAATTTAATTCTTTTGAGATTATAATTATATAATTTTTCCCTTTCTTTTCCTCCCCTCAAACCCTTCCACATACCCCCTTCCTCAAATTCATTGCCTCTTTTTCTTTAATTGTTGCTGTTGTTGTTATTGGTGGTGGTGTATGGGTATGTGTGTATAATTACAATGTACTAAATCTGTATAATATTGCTTGTATGTATATGTTTTCAGGTCTCGCCACTGGTACTGGATAAACAGTTGTGCTCTTTGTGCACCCATGAAGTCTCACCAACATAGCTACCTAACCATGGCCTGAACAAGAACAATATCAATAGACATACTAACGTGGAAGGAGCAAGTATCACTGAGCCTCAACCCTAGACAAAGAACTACAGGTAACTACAGAATACTGAGAGTGAGAGAAATAGAATTTTGTTATAATTTTGCCAATCTTTTATTGGCACACAGAAATTCTACATATTTGTACTATGTATGGACTTGTTCCACAAGTTGCTTTCATAGGATTAGAAGAGGTCCCATAAGAGCCATATTGAACTCTTCTCAGATTGGTGCCTCCAATAATCTAATTACTTCTTACTATGTCCTTTTTTTTTTTTTTTGACAGTTCCAGACCCTTTCAATATTTCTTTCTTTTTTTCTGATCAAGGCTCAAAATGTAATATTCCTCACTGCACAACATTTATATAGGGAAAGCCCACAGACCCCATCCTTTGTTGCAGCTGAATTGAGTTGCAAAGCAAGCTCAGTGGGCAGTCAACTCCTCAAAGCTCCTGTAGGAAATTGCAAATGCAGCAAGGCCAGCCAACATAAGTTGGGCTTGTTTAGTTTACTCAAGGCTGGGGGGATAGGCACACTTCCCCCTTTTTTGTCTTTTTAAAGATAGCTGAAGGGGGGGGAGACAAGATTTACTTGTTTTCCATAATCCCCTCTAGGGTAAAGAGTGGCTAGGTGGTCCCTGCCTGTCTTAGGTCGGTGTAGTTTCTAGTACAGGAAGCTTTGGGAAGGGGATCTAACCATATCCAAAGAACAGCCCATTGGGATTGATTCAAATGCATCTCAGTTGAGGCATGCTTACCCTAAAGTTCTGAACTCCATATCTTTGAATCCCTTATCATATAATTTAGCACCTTCACCACTGTTAACCTTAAGTTAACAGTGCCATTGGGCTCCACTAATATTATCCCACATTGTGTTCAAGTTATTAAGTGCATTGGTTTAACCATTTTTGCAGTTATTATTGCATTCTTTTGTTGAATACACACTTCATGAAAATGGACAAATTACTCACCAGCAGTTTATTAAAAAATAATGATGAGAATAGTGTTCCAATTTAAAATAATTTCACAAATACAACCAATGGTGTCCCAGTCTAATTTCTACTATGAGTTTAAAAATGGAAGTAAGAGTGAAGTTGTCTGTAATGATATCTGACAAGTATCTAAGACAGAAATTCTTAAATTGGAACTATAATGACTGATAACATAAAATAAGATTTTTCGTAGACCTTTATCTATTTAAAGCTCTCCAGAGCATAGTCTGTTATATAACTTTATTAAATAAGAGGACGAAAGCACTGAGATGTCTGTTAAAGTCAGACTGATCTCTCAGATAGCTTTATTGTGTTTATTGAAAAATAAGCATAAAATAATGTTTCTTATTATGCAAATTATGAGTTCCAGATCTAAAATTAGATAACAACCTAAGGAGTGAAACTTTAAACTCTCCTTCCTTTGACAAACACCACATAAATCCTGTTTTTTTTTTTTTCCTGGAAGCTTATAAAAGCAAATTCAAAACTAATGATTGATATGCTCAAAGAAAAAGCATGGTTAGCTACTGGTAAAAATATTACCATGTACTGGGTTGATATTTTATTTTACAGTAAGGTGAAACTACCAGAGTAGCAAGTATGAATCAGCATTTAGCAAATATGCCCCATATATATATGAAAAGGAAGGCTGGATGACAGCCTTGTAACTGAGAAATCATGCTATCAGAGACAATATGCTTTGTTCACTAGTGGTTATTTTAGGATTCATGATGTTGCCTGACCAAGAATGAAGTATACCTGGGACAATATGTGGACTAACCTTCAGCTACAGCAACTTTTCCTTATAGAGCAGATTAAGCTCGATGCCAACCCACACCCTATTCAATTCCCAGAAAAGAATCCACAGGAAATGAACCTCTTGACTTTGATTGATGGTTACAAGAAAAGGGAAAAGCTTTGCATATAATTAAATTGAATTAAATTTCGTGCTTTTCAGAGGCACATATGAAGAAATAAGTAGCAGAGTAGTCTGTATGAAACCACAGATAGCACTAAACTTTATAAAGTCTATGTATTACTATAAAATATAGCTATTATAAGTTTAATTTACAAATTAGAGATAGTAAGAGTTTAAAGTATAACAGTAAGCTGTAAGAAAGGTATGTGCATGTGGTCTCTCAAATACATTGTATTCACACTTCTTATGATGCTGAGAGATGATGAAATGGTGAAGGAGGTGACATAGTCATCTCAAAGCGGATCTAGATGCTATTGAATGTCTGATTGTGCACCACAAGGATAATTATATGCTCTGGGTGATACTGAATTTTAAGCACTAGGGAACTTCTCTGAAATTGAAGAGAGTGGAACCTAGGATAAGAGAGACTGTTGTACATAAAAAGATAGAAGTTTGCTTTCACAAATGTAAATAGGAAAAAGAAAAATTGCCCAGGGTGTGGGAAATGAGGAAGGAACAAAGAAATTCTTCAACACATTGACAATGCCATTCTGGTGATTTGAATGATTTAAGATGGCTTCATTTTGCTTTTGAAAAATAATTTAACTTTCTGAGGGCTTCATACTGCCAAGGACCAGCCTCAGCTTGGAGAGAGGTTCTGAGAGAAGGGGTGTCTAGGAGCAGTGAAAACAAATGACTTGAAGTCAAATCATGGGTCCAAGCTGGCGACTTATGTTCTGCTGAAGACAACTTTCCAGATTGCTCTCTCTATGTTCTAATTTCTCTGAAGATGTCCAGACAGGTCTCTGTTTCTGCTTGAGACAATTCTCTCTTGATATTCTTTAAAAAAGGAAAAGAAAAGAAAGAAAGAAAGAAAGAAATTTCTCATTTCGTGCAGATCATAAGCCCAGTCTTTTATTTTATATATCAATCCAGTCATTTACTTCAGATTCGCTTTTGATTATCCTATGAGTTAGCATTCTGTGACCCCAGCCCTTTGATTCTTAGGAGATAGCAATCATATTATTTTCTTAACATTGCAAAAGAATTCAGTGATTGGTTCCCTTTTGTTAAACACAGATGATAAGCTAGCTAGGTGGGATCCTGCCCTGAAATTACCATTTCTACTATGCCTGGGACTGGATCTTAATTCCCTCTGTCCCAGACTGACCCTGAATTTAGGAATCTGTCTACCTTTGTAAGCGTAAACAAAAAACTTAACTGGGTGAGATCTCCTGTGATCACTGCTCCCTAAATCTCTTTAGCTCCTTCCTTAGTATCTTTCTGACAAGTTGCTTTTGTTCCTTTAGATTTTTGAAGCCCTCATAGGATTCATATTGCATCCTTATTTTGCATAGTTGAGAAATTACATATTTTTGAACTCATGTTTTTAGAGTTCTTTTCTACAGCCTTAGGGGCTATCTTAAAGGTCTCAGCTTTTACTGTTTTGCTGAGAAACACACTCAACTCCCAGACCTATGCTGTTTCTAGTTATCAAAGAGTCATTAACATTAGCAAGGAGGACATTCTTCAAAGGAGGAACATTAAAATATGTACAGTATTACAGGAACAAGACTTATGCCCACAGCAGCCTTTGACAGTGGTGGAGGCCTATGCCCTGTTAGCCTTGTTCCACGGGCAGGAACTATGTCATTTCACCCCTACCAAGGCTATGCCAGACCCCGCATCATACATAAGCACCACATCTTTATCATAGCCATTCTTTCTTTCCCACCCCCTTCCATGTCCATTCTCTCTCAAATTAATAATTTCTTCCTTATTATTGTTACATGTATATAACACACTAATGTACACACATGTGTGTATACAGCCTGCAAAGTTCGTTTAGCATTGTTCATGAATCTTGGGCTGACCCCTTGGTATTGGATAACCTATCATAGACCTTGTCCCTGAGGAAGACTGGCTCGTCCTCTCTCCACAGCCACTGGTGACCTACAGCTCTTTATCTAGTTTTGGGGCCTTGTGCTATACCACCTTCCATGTTGGCATGTCAGCTGATATTGTCTTTATTCTGGTCTTGTTTGGGCAACCATCTATATGATTGAGGTTTCATGTGTGTACCTTCCCTGTCTATGTAGAAGTTACAATATCTAAAAAGATGTTATGGTCCTCTGGCTCTTATAATTTTTGCATGTCTATCTTCCTGGATGTTCCCTAAGCCTTAAGTGTAGCTATTTTATTGTGGGTGTATCAGCTGAGATTTGGTACCCCATGGTCATTTATTTCTGCCTTGTTTTCACAGTATATTCTCAGCCAGTCAAAAAATTATGTTCTTAAACTGATTCAACTTGTTACTTCGCAGGAAGGGGGGAAAGTCTGACTGCAACATGTGCAGTATGCTTAAGGAATGATCAGCCAGAAAGCTGTCTATAAAGTTTCCAGCCTTTTGGTAACATACTATAAAGCTTAAATTCTTACAGTTTCCCAAATATTCAATGTAAATTCTCCCTCCCCCAGTTGTTAAGCAAAGGATATAATATTTCTTTATATCAAGGAGTTCAATATCACAAATGTCATGGCTTGGTGGCCAACAGGATTTACTGAGTAAATACCTTAATGATCTCACCAAACCGTGGCAGTAACAGCATTAAGTGAATGGCTGTCACAGGGGAGGGAGGAACATCACTGTGAAACATACTAAACACCAGAGTATTCCAGCAGCACAAGAAAAGGATTGGCTAGCCAACCCACTGACTCAGGAGACATAAAAGGTTGCAGTCCATTAGGCTTGAGGGTGATTTGCTTTTGGTTAATAAATGCCACAATGAGAAGAAAGTCATAAGCTTTGAATTTTGTCAGAGCTAACACTGCGACCTAACTCACCAACTTATTATCTACATCACATGGGGTGCAGCTTTATATTTTTCTGAGTCCCAACTTTTCTTCCATAGAAGGAAAATTATTATGACATTATTATGTCAATCAAGAGTTTACCAGCTTAAGAACATTGTGCTACATAGGTTACTGAAGATAAACCTAAATGACCTTCTATCTTCATATGCACTAGCTTATTTAAAATCATTCGTTTGGGGGTCACCTGGCTAGGCAGTATGTCATGTGTTCTCCATTTGCTTTACTATATCAAGCATCTCTTCCGTGTGGGTCATGGTAATAACAGTTACCTATGTTACTCCCAGAGACTTAAAGCATACTTCTCCTAAAAACAAGACTCATCTTTTGGTTTTGAAGATGTCCATTAGGGGGCTTGGAACAAGATAACAAGGATTGACATCTCTGTTTGCGTATTTTTTTCCTTTGCCACCTTAGATTTTGGCTCAAAGTGGCCACCATGATTGGAAACATTAGATCATGAGAAGAGTGAAAAGAGTAGGGCCTGAACCCCTCAAAAATGTCTGTCTAGTCCAAGAAAAGACATATTCCTTCACTTAGTTAGTCTAGAGTTGAGTTTTCATTTCCTCTTGCCCTATCTCTTGAGTTATTATCTTGATAAAGTAGTACACTGGCTAGTTTTAAGTCAACTTGACACAAGCTAGGGTCATTTGAGAAGAAGGGGCCTCAGTTGAGAAAAAGCCCACCAGATTGGCCTGTGGGTAAGCCTGTAGTGCATTTTCATAATTTTCGTAATTTTCATAATTAGTAGTTGACATCGAAGGGCCCAATGCATTGCAGGTGGTGTCACCCCTGGTCAGATGGTCCCAGGGTAGATAACAAAACAGGCTGAGCAAGCCTTAAGGAGCAAGCCAGTAGGCAGCACTCTTCCATGACCTCTGTGTCAGCTCCTACCTCCTAGTTCCCGCCCTGACCTCTTTCAATGATGGACTACAACTATAAGATGAAATAAACTCTTTTCCCTTCAAGTTGCTTTTGTTATGATGTTTTATCACAGCAATAGAAACTCTATGACAAAGAGCATCAGAAGTGAACCTTTTATTAAACTGATATTTTAAATTATTTTTAAAATTATGTGGATATAGGCACCTGAATACAAGCATCCACAGAGGTTAGATTCATTGGATTCTCCTGAAGCAGGAAGTACAAGGAGTTGTGACCTGCCTGACATGGGTGCTGGAAACTGAACTCTGGTCCACTGGAAGAACAATATGCATTCTTATTATTTGAACCATATCTCAATCCCCTAGAATTGAGTTTTTATGTTGGTTTTATTAGCACAGTACCCAGCAAATAGTAAGGATCCAAATCATAGTTTTAATTTCTTTCTTTTTCTGTTCTTTTTTTAAAAAACAAAAAACAAAAAACAAAAACCAAAAACCAAAAACAGGGTTCCATATAGCCCAAGATGCTAAAAAAATAAGCTTGACTTTTTTTTTGTTTGTTTGTTTAATTTGTTTGAAACAGATTCTCTTGCATCCCATGCTGGCTTAAACTCCTGATCCTCCAGTTTCAACTTCCCAAGTACTGGGTGGGCAGGCATGATCCACCATGCCCAGTTTTTGCAGTACTAGGAGTCAAACTCAGGACTGAGTTTCAGGCAAGCACTTTACAAATCGAGTTACACGCCCAACCCCAATTCATACCTTTCTATTAATAGCCACACAGTATTAAAATAGTCATATTAGTGATAACCAATATGAAGTTCATGGTATATAAATAATACTCAATAAATACATGATAGCTATTATTATTTCTTTTCTGAATCAGTGCCTTGGAATATTACACATCTAGTTTCTACTACTGCAGCAACTGTCTTCATTATTTATGCATATTCCCCTCTAGTATAGTTTGGGTCTGAAATGTCCCCAGGAGGCAAACAGTTGTTGAAGACTTGGTGCCTGTGGTGGTATTGGGATGTGAGGGAAACTTTAGTAGGTGCATCATTAGGTGACTGAACGCAAGTTTTCTGGTCCCTTCCTATCTCTTCATTTGCATTTTGACTACCATAAGGCTAACATACTTCCTTTTGCTCCATATGCCTCAACCATAATGTACTATGTCACCACGGGCTAAAAGGCAATAGAGCTAAGCAATCATTTAGGAAAATCTCTGGAAATAGGGGCCAAATAAGCCACTCTGTTTTCTGTTTGCGTGTTCACAGGTACATTAAGTATGTGTCTGCATTATATATTTGCATGCTTGTGTAGGTGTGTGTGTGTGTGTGTGTGTGTGTGTGTAAATGTGTGTAGAGGTCTGAGGTCAGTGTTTCATATCTTCCTTGGTCTAATGCCACTTTATTTTGAACTCATGGCTTCAACTAGACTAGCTGACCAGCAAGTCTTAGGAAGTTACCTGCTTCCCGTTCTCTAGCACTGCCCTTATAGGTATGGGACGCTTTGCTTGGCTTTTTATGCAGCTGCCAAGGATCCAAACTCAGGTCTTTGTACTCCTGAAGCAGGCACTTTACAGACAGAGCTATCTCTCTAGCCCACAGACTACTTCTTTTAAATTATCTCTTATTTATGCAATAGAAAGCCGACTAATACAATCTCCATTTTAGATTATAAACTCTTTCATTGAAGGTGTGTATCACTCACCTTTTATATCATATAAGCTTTCAATATTTATATGTTGACACCATGTGTGTAAATTGATCAGGGATTATAGCATTACAGCTTTTTCTGTGGTGAAGGGTAATTAACTACATGTGAGCAGATATGAATTTGCCTTCTCTATAAGACAGGGCAGAACAGCTTCTTGCCTCCTTTCAATAAATGACAAAATACTGTACTTAGTTAAGTAGATGTCGACTTAAACTAGTGACCAGCCCAACCAATGATATTTTTCCTTTCATCAGGGAACTATTGATTGAACAATTATTTCCTTTGGGGCTGTGGAGTTATGCTCTTAGCAATTCATAATACAGTATTATGTCTTTCATATTTCTATGTCAAAGACAATTTATGTGAGAACTAGTTCAAATTGAGATAGGTAAAAAAATTTTCCTCTGAAAAATACATTAACATACTAATAAATAAAAACTGGGCAACAATAGAATTGGAATTGGAATTGATGTTGTATGCCATACTGTTTTGCTTTTGCTACAAGATATCTGGTGTTTTCAATAAACATAGGGTGCATCATGACAGCAGAAGCAATAAACATGGAGAATACAACGATCCACTCTATCACTGATAGTTTTAGATGGTAAACAAATTTCAAAAATTTGTCTGCAGGGAAGGCAATAGTAACACATTGATCATTTACTTGGGTAAAGAATAGCATTTTCATTAAAAGGATAAATGAAATTAAAACACAAAAATCCATGTACAATTGATTCTATACTTTAGGCCAATATACATGCACATGTAGATTGAGTTATAAATTGCACACAAAACAGCTGGGGGATTTGGGATTGAAGAGGCTAGAAGGAATTGTAGAATGTCATTCAAAATAAAGATTGCTTTGTGGCTTCATCTACTGACAGGTTTTGGTTGAATGCCATAGCAATTACGAACCTAGAGAACTCCTGAATTGAGGATATTAGAATCTGAAAATATACACAAAGATGCTGTACATATTAATAAGCTATGTCAGAAAGCTTAGACCTTCTATTGCTACAAGATCTCACTTCCTAAATAGTAGATCCACACACAGATGCACTTATCTTCTTTCCTTCCTGAGATGTTTGATTATGTTTATATAATATATGTTGACTTTTCCATTTTCTTAAGATTCAGATTTTTTTTTTAAATGACAAATCTCCACAGACTAAGTTTAAGGTATTTTGGTTTCTTACCAGAATTATGGAACAGAGAGACTTCCAGGGTCATCACCCCTTACTATCCTTAACCTTATTCCTGCCTATCTCCGAGAGTGTATGGGGTCTGTGTTGCATGTCTAATTAAAAGACTACAGCTAACATGATTCTAGATCACTCCTGTGATTGTTTCATTATATAACACGTTGCTAGCAGATTTTTCTCCAGACTAGAATTGCACTCTTCCCTTTTGCTAGCTTTCAAAAAGCAAACTGCTGTGGCTCTTATAATCACAAAGAATGGAAGGCTGCCAAACTAGCACAGAAAGGTAGAAGGAAATGAGTCTCCAGTTAAAAGCCATGTAAATTCCATGATTACAGCTTGTGTCAGAACCCCCTAAGTAGAACATTTAGGTAAGCAATGCCCAGATTTCTAGCCCACAGAAATTGAAGGACAATAAATGTGTGCTGATTTGTTGGCCAGCAATAGAAAACTAGAGCTGATTTTGTACCTGGAAATGAGTGCAGTTGTCATAGATACCTGAAAACTGTGAAAATAGCTTTGGAATTAGGTAGTAAGATTGGGAGAATTTGAAGGATTATGCCAGAAAAATGACTAAATCAGCGTGAACACATTGTTAGAAATCTGAACTTTGAAGACACGAACTCCTAACAGATCCAAAGGAAGCAAGATACATGTCATTGGAAACTGGAAGGAATTGTGACATGACAGAGATTTAGTAACATTTTGTCCTGACATTGTTGTGAGGGCAGGATTCACAAGCTATAGACTTGAATATAGTCATGTACTTCATGACCATGCTTTGATCAACAATAGACCACCAATATGATGGCATTCCTGTAGGAATATAAATTTGCCTGTTGTTTTATGCTATCACAGCTATTCTACTGTCATAGTGCAAATGGTACTTTTGTGTTTAAGATGATGCATAAACCTATTATGCAGCCAAATGTAAAATGTATGTATATTACATTATTCTTAATAATGAAAATAAGCAACTGTTTCTAGCTTGTGTATTTTCTACTTTTTTGATACTTTATTTACATTTCAAATGTTTCCCCCTTTCGAGATCTCCCCTGTGGAACCTCCCCATTTCCTCCCCCATCCCCTGCCACTATGGGGGTATTCTCCCACACACCCACCCACCCACTCACACTCGTCTTCCCTCCATGCCATTCTCCTCTACTGGGGGATCTAACACTCTCAGGCCAAAAGGCCTCTCCTCCCCCTGATGGCTAACAAGACCCACCTCTGCCACATATGTGGCCAGCACCATGGGTCCCTCCATGTGTATCCTTTGGCTGGTGGATCAGTCTCCAAAGTATCACGGGGTCAGGCCAGTTACCACTGTTGCTGACTCCCTGGGGATGCAAACTCCCTCAGCTCCTTCAGTCCCTTCTCCAAGTCCTCTATCTGGGAACTCACATTCAGCCCTACTGTTGCTGTCAAGTGACTCTTGGGTATTTCAAACTTTTGGGCTAATAATCACTTAATGGTGAGTACATACAATGTTCATTCTTTTGTGACTGTGTTACCTTGCTCAGGATGATACTTTCAAGTTCCGTCTATTTGTCTGCAAATTTCATGAAGTCATTGTTTTTAATAACTGAGTAGTATTCCATTGTGTATATGTACCACATTTTTCTGTATCCATGTCTCTATTGAGGGACATCTGGGTTGTTTCCAGCTGCTGGCTATTATAAACATGGCTGCTATGAACATAGTGGAGCATGTGTCTTTATTACAAATTGGAGCATCTTCTGGGTATATGCCCAGGAGTGGTATAACTGGGTCCTCAAGTAGTATTATGTACATTTTTCTGAGGGTCCGCCAAACTGATTTCCAGAGTGGTTGTACCAGCTTGCAATCCTACCAGCAATGGAAGAGTATTCCTCTTTCTCCACATCCTTGCCAACATCTGCTGTCACCTGAGTTTTTGATCTTAGCCATTCTGACTGGTGTGAGGTAAAATCTTAAGGTTGTTTTGATTTGCATTTCCCTGATGACTAAGGATGTTGAACATTTCTTTAGGTGCTTCTCGGCCATTCGAGTTTCCTTAGTTGAGAATTCCATGTTTAGCTGTTCCCCATTTTTTTTGATAGGGTTAATTGGATCTCTGGAGTCTAGCTTCTTGAGTTCTTTGTACACATTGGATATTAGCCCTCTATCAGATGTAGGATTGGTAAAGATCGTTTCTCAATCTGTTGGTTGCCGTTTGGTCCTATTTACAGTGTCCTTTGCCTTACAGAAGCTTTGTAATTTTATGAGGTCCCATCTGTCAATTCTTGATCTTAGAACACAAGCCATTGGTGTTCTGTTCAGGAACTTTCCCCCTGTGCCCATGTGTTCGAGACTTTTCCCCACTTTCTCTTCTATTAGATTCAGTGTATCTGGTTTTATGTGGAGGTCCTTGATCCATTTGGACTTGAGATTTGTACAGGGAGATAGGAATAGTTCAATTTGCATTCTACTATATGTAGACCTCCAATTGAACCAGCACCATTTATTGAAAATGCTTTTTTCCACTGGATGATTTTAGCTCCTTTGTCAAAGATCAAGTCACCATAGGTATGTGGGTTCATTTCTGGGTCTTCAATTCTATTCCATTGATGTACCTGCCTGTCACTGTACTGATACCATGCAGTTTTTATCACTACTGATCTGTAGTACAGCTTGAAGTCAGGGAGGCTGATTCCCCCAGAAGTCCTTTTATTGTTGAGAATAATTTTTGCTATCCTGGGTTTTTTGTTATTCCATATGAATTTGAGAATTGCTCTTTCTAAGTCTATGAAGAATTGAGTTGGGATTTTGATGAGGATTGCATTGAATCTGTAGATCGCTTTTGGCAGGATGGCCATTTTAACTATATTAATCCTGCCAATCCATGAGCATGGGAGATCTTTCCATCTTCTGAGGTCTTCTTCGATTTCTTTCTTAAGAGACTTGAAGTTCTTGTCATACAGATCTTTCACTTGTTTGGCTAGAGTCACGTCAAGATATTTTATATTGTTTGTGACAATTGTGTGGGGTGTTATTTCCCTAATTTCTTTCTCAGCCTGTTTATCCTTCGAGTCTAGGAAGGCTGCTGATTTGCTTGAGTTAATTTTTTATCCAGACACTTTGCTGAAGTTGTTTTTCAGCTGTAGTAGATCTTTGGTGGAGTTTTTCGGGTCACTTAAGTATACCGTCATATCATCTGCAAATAGTAATATTTTAATTTCTTCCTTTCCAATTTGTATCCCTTTGACCTCCTTTTGTTGTCTGATTGCTTAAGCTAGAACTTCAAGTACTATATTGAATAGGTAGAGAGAGAGAGAGCAGCCTTGCCTAGTCCCTGGTTTTAGTGGGATTGCTTCAAGTTTCTTTCCATTTAGTTTGATGTTTGCCACTGGTTTGCTGTTTATTGCTTTTACTGTGTTTGGGTATGCTCCTTGAATTCCTGATCTTTCCAAGACTTTTATCATGAAGTGATGTTGAATTTTGTCAAATGCTTTTTTCTAACTAAATGACCGTGTGGTTTTTTCTTTGAGTTTGTTTATGCAGTGGATTATATTGATGGATTTCCAGGTATTGAACCATCCCTGCATCCCTGGGATGAAGCCTACTTGATCATGGTGAATGATTGTTTTGATGTATTCTTGGAGTCGGTTTTCGAGAATTTAATTGAGTCTTTTTGCATCAATATTCACAAGAGAAATTGGTCTGAAGTTTTCTTTCTTTGTTGGGTCTTTACGTGGTTTTGGTATCAGTGTAACTATGGCCTCATAGAATGAATTGGGTAGTGTTCCTTCTGATTATATTTTATAGAAGAGATTGAAGAGTATTGGTATTAGGTCTTCTTTGAAGGTCTGATAGAATTCTGCAATGAACCCATCCGGTCCTGGACTTTTTTTGTTTGGGAGATTTTAATTACTGCTTCTGTTTCTTTAGGGGTTATGGGACTGTTAGGATGGTGTACTGGCTAGTTTTGTGTGTCAACTTGACATAAGCTCGAGTTATCATAGAGAAAGGAGTTTCAGTTGAGAAAATGCCTCCATGAGATCCAACTGTAAGGCATTTTCTCAATTTCTTATCAAGGGGGGAGGGCCCCTTGTGAGTGGTACCATCTGTGGGCTCGTAGTCTTGGGTTCTATAAGAAAGAAGGCTGAGCAAGCCAGAAGCAAGCAAGCCAGTAAGGAACATCCCTCCATGGCCTCTGCACCAGCTCCTGCTTTCTGACCTGCTTGAGTTCCAGTCCTGACTTCCTTTAGTGATGATGAGCAGTAGGGAAGTGTAAGCTCAATATACCTTTCCTCCCCAACTTGCATCTTGGTCATGATGTTTATGCAGGAATAGAATCCCTGACTAAGACAAATTGGTACTAGCGTAGTGGGGTATTCCAGTGACAACCTGACCATATTTTGGGGATGACTGTTGAAGGACTTTGGAACTTTGAGCTAGAAGAGCCATTGGGATATTAAGAGCTCTGTGGGGTGTTCTGTATGAGCTTGGAAGATAATAATGAGAACAGTGCAGAAGATGGAGGCCTGGCTTGTAAAATTTCAGAGGGAAGATAAAGACTTATCAGGGCCATTGATATTTTGACTGAAGATTCTGTAGTTTTGGTTAGCTTGAGCTGAAGGATCAGCTGTGATTAACAAGATTCAAGAAGTACTAAAGCAAAGCCATTGCATTACTGGGACTATTGATGCTAGTTAGCTGGAGTTGGGAAATCGGCAGTGATCGGGAAGAGACCAGCATCATTGAGGTGAAATCTTCTGAGAAGTGTTTTGTGAGAGCACAGAGGCTGCATTACAGAGATAGCCAAAGTTGTATGTTGTGCTGTGGCTGAACTTGGTAATGTGTAAGAGTTACCTAGGTGGTACTGGTTTTGAAGGCATGAAGAAGTCATGAAGAGCAGCTGAGGCCTGGGCAGTGTGAGAGGCCATGGAAGGCCATTGGTAAAGGTGCAGCTTCAGTTGCAATTGACAGCCTAGGATTGAAGTGTTCATGCAAAGGAGTTGAGGCTCGGTACTGTGAGAGGCCGTGGAAGGCCTTTGGTGAAGGTGCAGCCTCAATTGCACTTGATGACCCAGGACTGAAGGGGTCATGCAAAGGAGGTGAGGCTTGGCACCATGGTAAAGCCTAGTTGCACTGGAAGACAGCAGTGTTTTGGAGATACCAGTACCATGAGGTGACCACCAAGAACAGCAGCAGCAGTGAAGTACAGGCATCTGGAGCCTAGAAGACAAGATGTGTGCTACAAAGGGCAAAGCTAGAGAAGTGACTCAAGCCCTTGGAAGAATCCAGAAGATTGTGAGTGGATCCCAGATGGTTAGAGTTTGATTTTACTTTTGATTGTGACTTTGGCCTGATATTTTTCCCTCTTGACAAAAGAAGGTATTTTAGTGGAGCCCACAGTTAAGAGACTGAATTTTTAAAAGACATTGAATTTTAAGAGATTGGATGTTTAAAAGGGACTGAAATGTTAATATGTAAGAATTTGCAAAGACTGGGACTTTTAAAGTTATTTAGATATTGGGGATGAATAAGGAAGTAAGGGTCGAGGCTTATTGGTTACATGTTTGTGTGTCAAGTTGACAAGGGGTCAATTCTACTGGCTAGTTTTGTGTGTCAACTTGACACAAGCTCGAGTTATCAGAGAGAAAGGAGTTTCAGTTGAGAAAATGCCTCCATGAGATCCAGTGGTAAGGCGTTTTCACAATTAGTGATCAAGGGGGGAGGACCCCTTGTGGGTGGTACCATCTGTGGGCTGGTAGTCTTGGGTTCTATAAGAAAGCAAGCTGAGCAAGCCAGAAGCAAGCAAGCCAGTAAGGAACATCCCTCCATGGCCTCTGCATCAGCTTCTGCTTCCTGTTGTGCTTGAGTTCCAGTCCTGACTTCCTTTAGTGATGAACAGCAGCATGAAAGTGTAAGCTCAATAAACCTTTCCTCCCCAACTTGCATCTTGGTCATGATGTTTGTGCAGGAATAGAAACCTTGACTAAGACAGATGGTTTATCTGATTCCTAATTTAACTTTGGTATTTGGTATCTGTCTAGAAACTTGTCCATTTCATCCAAATTTTCCAATTTTGTTGAGTATAGGCTTTTGTAGTAGGATCTGATGATGTTTTGAATTTCTTCAGAATCTGTTGTTATATCTCCCTTTTCATTTCTACTTTTGTTAATTTGGATACTGTCTCTGTGCCTTCTGGTTAGTCTGGCTAAGGGTTAATTTATCTTGTTGATTTTCTCAAAGAATCAGCTCCTGGTTTTGTTGATTCTTTGTATAGTTCGTTTCTACTTGGTTGATTTCAGCCCTTAATTTGATTATTTCCTACCTTCTACTCCTCTTGGTAGTATTAGTTTCTTTTTATTCTAGAACTTTCAGTGGTGCTGTTCAGCTGCTAGTATATGCTTTCTCCAATTTCTTTCTGGAGGCATTCAGAGCTATGAGTTTTCCTCTGAACACTGCTTTCATTGTGTCCCATAGGTTTGGGTATGTTGTACTTTCATTTTCATTAAATTTTAGGAAGTCTTTAATTTCTTTCTTTATCTCTTCCTTGACCAAGTTATCAGTGAGTAGAGCATTTTTCAGCTTCCATGTGTATGTGGGAATTCTGTTGTTGTTGTTCTTCTTGTTGTTGTTGTTGCCATTGAAGACCAGCCTTATTTTGTAGTGATCTGACAGGAGGCATGGTATTATATCAATTTTCTTATATCTGTTGAGGTTTGTTTTGTGACCAACTATATGATCAGTTTTGGAGAAGGTATCATGAGGTTCTGAGAAGAAGGTATATTATTTTGATGTAGGATGAAATGTTGTATAGATATTTGTTAAATCCATTTGGTTCAAAACATCTCATAGTTTCCTGTGTCTTTGTTTAGTTTGTGTTTCCCAGATTTATCCATTGATGATAGTGGGGTATTGAAGTCTCCCACTACTATTGTATGAGGTGCAATGTGTGCTTTGAGCTTTAGTAAACTTTCTTTTATGAATGTGGGAGCCCTAGCATTTGGGGCATAGATGTTCAGAATTGAGAGTTGTTCTTGGTAGATTTTTCCTTTGATGAGTATGAAGTGTCCTTCCTTATCTTTTTTGATGACTTTTGGTTGAAAGTCAATTTTACCCAATATTAAAATGGCTACTCCAGCCTGTTTCTTGGGGCCATTTTCCTGGAAAATTGTTTTCCAGCCCTTTACTCTGAGGTAGTGTTTGTTTTTAACACGTAGGTGCGTTTCCTGGATGCAGCAAAATGCTGGGTCCTGTTTATGGATCCAGTCTGTCAGTCTCTGTCTTATTTTGGGGGAATTGAGTCCATTGATATTAAGAGATATTAAAGAACAGAGATTGTTGCTTCCTGTTATTTTCGATGTTGTTTTTATGTTTGTGTGGCTATCGTTTGAGTTTGTTGAAAGATTACTTTCTAGCTTTTTCTTGGGTGTAGTTTCCCTCCTTGAGTTGGTGTTTTCCATCTATTATTCTTTGTAGGCCTGTGTTTGTGGAAACATACTGAGCAAATTTGGATTTGTCATAGAATATTTTTGTTTCACCATGTATGATATTGAGAGTTTTTCTGGGTATAGCAGCCTGGGCTGGCATTTGTGTTCTCTTAGAGTCTGCATGAGCTCTGCCCAGGATCTTCTAGCTTTCATAGTCTCTGGTGAGAAGTCTGGTTTAATTCTGATAGGTCTGCCTTTATATGTTACTTGCCCCTTTTCCTTTACTGCTTTTAATATTCTTTTCTTATTTTGGGGTATTTGGTGTTTTGACTGTAATGTGACGGGTGGAATGTCTTTTCTGATCCAGTCTATTTGGAGTTCTGTAGGCTTCTTGTTTATTTATGTTCATCTCTTTATTTAGGTTAGGGAAGTTTTCTTCTATAATTTTTGTTGAAGATATTTACTGGTCCTTTAAGTTGGGAATGTTCACTCTCTCCTATACCTATTGTACTCAGGTTCTGTCTTCTCATTGTATCCTGGATATCCTGGATGTTTTGGGTTAGGAGCTTTTAGCATTTTGTGTTTTCTTTGAGTGTTGTGTCAATGTTTTCTATGGTATCTTCTGCACCTGAGATTCTCTCTTCCATTTCATGTATTCTGTTGGTGATGCTTGCATCTATGATTCCCGATTTCTTTCCTAGGTTTTCCAACTCCAGGGTTGTCTCCTTTTGCGATTTCTTTATTTTTTCTATTTCTGTTTTTAGTTCCTGGATGGTTTTGTTCATTTCCTTGGTCTGTTTAATTGTGTTTTCCTGTAATTCTGCCTGTTTGATTGTGTTTTCCTGTAATTCTTTAAGGGATTTTTGTGTTTCCTCCTTAAGGGCTTCTAGTTGTTTATCTTTGTTCTCTTATATTTCTTTAAGGGAGTTATTTATTTCCTTCTTAAAATCTTCTATCATCCTCTTGAGATGTGATTTTAAATCTGAGTCTTCCTTTTCTGGTGTGTTGGGGTATCCAGGGCTGGCTGTGGTGGGAGAGCTGGGTTCTGATGATGCCAAGTAGCCTTGGTTTTTGTTCCTTATGTTCTTGCCCTTGCTTTTAGCCATCTGGTTATCTCTGGTGTTAGCTGGTCTTACTCTCTCTGACTGTGGCTTGCCTCTCCTGCAAGCCTCTGTGTCAATACTCCTTGAAGATCAGGTGTCTCTGAGAGAAATTTGGCTTTGCAGAGCTCTGGTACAGGCTCAGCTCTGGGGTGCAGAGAGAAACCAGAAGGATCTTGTTCCCAGCTGTCCCTTGTTTCCTGTGTCCTGATGGCTCTGCAAGGGTCCCTCTTGGTCCAGTGAATTTGAAAAGAAGTGATGGTCTTGCCTGTGCTTGAAGGTTTGTCAGCACTCCTGGGAGACCAGCTCTCTCCTGGCACTATTTGCGTATGGAGCCCTGTGTCATAGGATCCGTTCTCCAGCAACCGAAAGAAACCAGAAGCCCACTCCTCAGTCCCTGTGTCCTGTGTATTCCAGGTGGGTCCCTCTGAGCAGACAGGCTTGCCCACACTCCTTGGAGGCTATCTTTTTCCCAGCGCTATTTGGTTATGGAGCCCTAGTGGCCCAGGCAGAGGTCTCCTGCCACAGATGGAAACCAGAAGTCTCCTTCCTCCTGGCTATTCCTCAGTCCCTGTGTCCTAAGGATTTTGGGTGAGTCCCATTGAGCAGTGTTAGTCCTCTTACCTCCTCTCACAGGCTTTTCCACACTCCTGGGAGTCTAGCTTTCTGCAGTGCTATTTGGCTATGGATCCCTGGTGACCTAGGCAGAGGTCTCCCGCCACAGACGGAAACCAGAAGAGTGTATTTACTACTTTGATCATTATTTTTAAAGTTACTCCTACTTGTAAACAGTTTAGTATAAATCAGTATGCTAGATTACATTGGCAACAGGCTCATACTTCATGATTAACATAGTTTTTGACTGAAACATTTTTTCTCATACTTGGTTTAATCTTATGCTGCTTGATCTATTGTGGTTCCTAAGTACACAAGATCCAACAAAGATGTTGCTAGTAAGAGACCATGCTGAGGGAGAGACCTGAACACAAATAAAAGATCGTCAAACATTACATAGATAGAAAACTGCCATGCCTCATTCCATCACAAGTTACCATCTCAAGGAATAAGAACAAAATGAGAGAAGGGCCTTTACCAGATAAGGAATTTTTTCTAAGGATCTTTTCTTTTTTATTAACTAATTAATTAACTTCATGAGACCTGCACAGGTCTAAGCCAGATGGGGGCCCAGTACTGAGAAGGGAAGTGGACACAAAGCTCCATCCCCAACACAGAAGCTATCTTCAATTGAGAGCCACTTGCAAAGGAAAAATTAGGTTTTTCCAACAGAGTCTCACTGAGTATATAAACCACATTTAATTGCAGACCCCATGGTCAACACAATGTGAACTTAACGGCACTTTTGGAGCTGTTTGTTTGCTTATTTGTTTATTGTCTCATAATGTTTTGTGTATTGGTCTTTTTGTTGTTGTTGTTTGTTTTTACCTTACAGGTCTTTTGCTTAAATATTATGTTTTCTGATTTTGTTTTTATGAGATTTCTGTGTGTAAGAGTCTGTTTGTCTGTGTCTGTCTGTGTTTATTTTGCTGTTTATTTGGCTCATTTGTTTTCTGTTTGTTTGTTTTGTCCTATTTTGTTTGTTGTTGTTTAATGTTTATTTTCTAAGGAGAGAGAGCAGGAATGAGTATGAATATGAATAGGTGGGGAGGATCTGGGAGGAGTGGGCAGGGGGAAACAATGATGAAAATATATTTTATGAAAAAATCTGTTTTTAACTAAACTGAAAATCAAGGAAAAATAATTATTTTTAAAAAACTGTTTCATACAATATATTTTGATCATGCTCTTTCCTTCCCCCAACATCTCCCAGATTCTCCCTACTTCCCCACCCACCAAACTCCATACCATTTTTTCTCTCTCTTCTAATGATTTTAACAGAAAATCAGAGACCAAAGGACATCCTTCTCAGATCCATGTCAATCATGGTTAAGCAAAAGAAAAGGCTGTATTGAGAGATCATATTGAATTTATTGTTAGGTGTGGGTTGATTTTGTTTCTTTGTGATTTTGTTGTGTTTACCTCCAAGTGCTAGGGTTACAGGCACCATACTCAGTTTTACTTTAAAAAAAAAAAAAACTAGTTTATTTTTTGCTCTTTTTATTCACATAGAGACCCAAACAAACTTTTATTTTCAGTCAGAGAAATTGAACTCATTGCCTTGTGTGTGCTCCACCACTGAACTGTACCTCCATTTGTTGGGTCTGGCTAGTTGAAATGATCTAAGAATTGCTTCTCATTTCATGTAGGAGTGAATGGTGACTGCAGGTGTTGATGTGAAGGCAGCTGAAAGTGTTTTGGAAACTCTGGATAAACTGATTGTGAAGGAAAATGACTTGCCTATGAAAATCTTCAGTATGACTAAGACAACTCTATTTTTGAAACATGTCTGAAAGACCTTTCACTCACAAGGAAGCCACATCAGTGGCAGGGTTCAAGGCTTTTGAAGATGTTTGCTTGGGGACAGTGTTGGAGGGTAAAAATTAAAACATGCTATGATCTGGCACATGAGGACAAAGCGTATGGACAAAAATGCCCTGCCCATTTACCATAAGAATAGTGTCTTAGGGTTTCCATTGCTGTGAAAAGACATCAAGACCAAGGCAGCTCTTATAAAGGAAAACATTTAATTTAAGCTGGCTTATAGGTTCAGAGGTTCAGTCCATTATCATCATGGGAGCATGGAAGCATGGCACCATCCAGGCCAACATGGTGCTGAAGAAGGAGCTGAGAGTTCTACATCTCAATCTAAAGGCAGTAGGAGAAGACAATCTTCTGAAGGCAGCCAGGAGAAGGGTCTCTTCCATACTGGGTGGAGCATGAATGCAGGACCTCAAAACCCACCCCCTCAGTGACAAACGTCCTTCCTACAAGGCCACTCCTCCTCCAATAAGGCCAGTCCTCCTAGTAGTGCCACTTCTCATGAGCCAAGCATATTCAAACCTCCAGAAAAAGTAGTGAGAAGTCGGATGATTAACCATCTCTTCTAAGATACCCTGCTGAACTGCTGTGCCACCGAGATGAGAAATACTGCTTGGAGATAGCATGCTTTCAACATATTGGTTATTGTTAATGATTGTCCCATTTGCCCTCCTTATATTGTGATCTTCATCTCACAATATCAAAGCAACATTTCTCTCTCCAAATGTCACCAGTGAATCAGGTAGTTACAGCTACTTCTAAGGCTGGTTACCTGAATGGTTACCTCAACAGAATGCAGTTTCAGAAGGATTGCTGAATGTATGGCTGCATGAGATCTTTGCTTGGACTTGTGTCTGAGCAATTTCCTCCTGAGATGAAACATTCCCTCCAGAAAGGAACATGGAATCTTGTGAGACTTAGGAACAACACCACATGACTGGGAAAGCTGAAGCTATAAGATTCTGGACGACCTAAGGAAATGGAAACAGTAAACAATTGCCAAGGAGAAGAGAGAAGGTTAATCTGTCGAAAACAGACCCTCCATCAAGATGCCTTGTATGTCAAGCAGAGAACTCTAGGGTTACAGCTTCAATGGCCTTTTAGAGACTGGCATTTTGGTCATACAACTGTCTTTAAATCAGCCTTGGTCTTGTCAGTAACTCAAAATTATTGCTTTGCCAAGTTGGACCATGGTAGGATTGTTTCTTTGGTTCATCATTGGTGCCCTGTTTGGGGTGAGCAGACAGAAAAATCTCACTCAGCATGCATGAAGTGATGTACTAAAAGAGTGCTTGGGTGCCAAGTTCGGAGAGGTTACAAAAGTCAACTTGGTTGTGTTTGAAATAGAGGAGCATGACCCAGAACCTCCTCTACATAGTTTCTAAAGATGTGACCAATGAGGAATTGCTGGGACTGGAACATGAACACACAGTCCATAAGGAAGTAGGAAGAAGTAAATGGGAACTGGCCTGGAAAAAAATTAAGCTCCCTTAACAGTGGAGTGTTTGCCAGCAGCTTTTGTAGATCTCAGCCAGTTCCTTAAAATGTTTGAAGAAATGGACCCTGGGGTGGTTACTGTTAATTGTGCACTTAATAGAATCTAGAATTGCTTGGCAGATGGCCTTCTGGAAGGTTATTCTCTATTTAATTAATTGAAGTGAGAAGCTCCACCCATTGTAGGTGGTGCCACTTCCTGGCTGGCATCTTGGACTATGTAAATGGAGAAAGGGAGTTGAGCAATAGCATGCATTCATTTTCTCTATTCCTGATGTGTTTGCAACATGATCAGCTCCTCAAGCTCCTGCTGCCTTGACTTGCCTGTTATGGTGAATGGTGTATCCTAGAACTATGAGCCAGATAAAACTTTTTTGCTTTAGGTTGCTTTACTCAGCAACAGAAAAAGAAACTAAGATTCCACATTTAAATGTCTTTTCTACTAGAGAGGATTGTGTATCATGCATTGTCTCCTATGATGAAAAAAATCAGGAAACAAGTAAACCATGATGGACATATATCTGAACAGACTGACATCCTCATAGGAGGAGTTCCGGACAGGGACTTCAGGATGGATGTACAAGAAGGCATTGCTATCTCAGAAGATGAAGCTTCATATGTGTTATTGACTATGAAGTTCTTTCACCAGGACAAAATGTGGAGGTGGAAGATGGTGGAATCGATGATCTTGACTCTGAATAGACTTAGACTAATGTGCCTTAAAAAAAAAAAAACAGTATCATCATCATCATCACCATCATCATCACAACAAAACCCTTTAAAAGTAAAATTATATAATATTAGAAATGACGCTTATATATTAAGGATATTGTGTCAGGGTTTTTAGTGACAAAATATATGAGAAAACACATAAGAAAAGTTTATTTTGGTCACAGTTTCAGAGATTTAAGTCCATAATGACCAGGAGAACATGGCAGATTAGCTTACCTCATAGTGCCCAGGAAGCAGGGAGGGGAGCACAAGAGGGGGAAGAGGTAGGGAAAGGGGGCAGCCAGAAGACATTCTTAAGGACCTATCGCTAGTGATCCACATCCTCCAGCTGAGGTCCATTTTCTAGAATTTCCAAAATCTCCCAGATTCCTTAAATCAAGTTAGATGCCTCTAGCAAACTTGATGGTTTGATTTCTATTATTTCAGCAAGATATCAAGATAGAGAATTAGTCAGGAGTTAGAGTCACATGTGTCTGGCTTTAAATAAGAGAATGAACTGTCTCAAGCACTGTCTCAAAACCCTTCTGAGGAAATTACTTCAGAAATGCCATCAACTTGGACTAAAAGAGATTAAGAAGACAGAATGCAGGGTCTTCTTGGATGCCCAACATTGTTCTGGCAAGTAATGCACTGAAATGGTGCTGTCTTTCCTTTTGAAGGAAGGATGGCTCTGGAAGCAAATAAGGGCCTTCAGGGCACAGCCCAAAGTGACAATGAATTATTCCCAGTAAACAAAGAACTAAGTCCAGATTCCCAACTGATGGAAGCTTGTTTTTTTGTTTGTTTTTTTTTGGGGGGGGGAGGATGGTGGTGTGGGGTGGGGCAGTGTTCTGTAGCAACAAATAACTAACACACTATCTTTATCCTGTTTTCTCCTATCCCAAGTCTAAGTACTACCATGACTTTGGTTGTGTGCTTACTCCTGTGTCTAACTAGCTTTCTTGAACATATATTTATCTGTCTTATGTGAACAGACACCATGACCGAGGCAATTCTTTTGAGAACAACACTTAATTAGGTCTGGCTTGGAGGTTCAGAGGTTCACTTCATTATTATCAAGGTGGGAGCATGGCAGTGTTCAGGCAGGCACGGTGCAGGAGGAGTTGAAAGTTCTACATCTTCATCAGAAGGTCACAAGGAGAAGACTGGCTCCCACCCCCCAGTACACACTTCCTCCAAAAAGGCCACACCTACCCCAACAAGGTCACACCTCCTAATAGTGCCACTCCCTGGGCCAAGCATATTCAAACCACCACAATCACTTTGCAAAAGATTTTTTAGATTTATTCAAATGGTATCACACTGTGTATATTATACAACATGGATTTTCCTCTCAACATTTTATTTTTGAGATGCATCCATGTGCTCCATTGAACAAATACAACATTAATTTATCCATTATATTACTGACAGACCTTTACTGGTGTGTGTACAGTGGTGCCTCCTCTTTTCTCAATTTCATTTTCAGCTCAGGATTAGAACCATCCTGTTCCATAGTGCATCCATGGTGGGCGTACTACCTGCATATGAGGGACTTACCAGCCTTCTCAGTTGATCAGCAGTTGTGCTATTGCAGAGCTCATCCTCAAAGAAGCTTTATTTTATTTCATAATGGCCCCAAGTTACAGGAATAGTGGTGTTGGTAGTTTCGATAAGTCCGAGAAAATCTATAAGTTGCTTCTTTAGCTGAAAAGTTAAAGGCTCTTGAAAAGAAATTCTAAAGTATGGTTGCTATTCCCTATGGCAATTGATTATTATTAACCACTTACCATGATTAATTACCATGCCTAATTTATAAGTTTGTGGGAAAATCTATAGTTATATATAGGATTTGGGGTTTTCAGTGGTTTGGGGCTTCCACTGAGGCTCTATTCTGCACAAGTAAGGAGGGACTTCATTTGCTGGTATCAGGAACTAGATATTAATCATAGTGAAACTATTTATGGCAAAATATTTTTAACCAAGGCTTAAAACAGGACCTTTATTTCCATTAAGAGTTAGTGATTACATATTTACCAGCATACCACCATATACTATGGTGATTGTTTCAATAATTTCCCTAGGTTATAGTCCTAGAAGTGTTCTTTTCTCATATTGTGTTGGCTACCTTTCCATTACTGTAACCCAACACCTGAGATAACTAACGGGGAAAGAGAAAAGTCTTATTTGGGGTTATAGTTTTTGAAATTTGAATCCATGGTCAGGTAGATGAGTTATTACTGTGTTTGTGACAAGACAACATATCAGTGGTGGAAATATGTAGTGGAACAAACCTGTCCATCTCATGGAAGCTGAGATGAAGAGAATGTGGAGAAGATCAGGGTCCTATACTTCTCTTTGAGGCTCCCAAAGACCTCAAACATTTTCCACTCTCCTCTAATTTTAAAGTTTCTACCACTTCAACAGTGCTGTCTTATAAAACTAGCTAATACATGGACCTCAGAGAGACATGGTAGAATAAAATATAGCAGACATAAAGCTTTAAAAATTATTTTGATCTTTATTTTATGCATATAGGTGCTTTGCCTGTATGCATGTCTGAACACCACTTGAGTGTCTAGTACCTGCATAGGCCACAAGAGGGCGCTAGATCCTCTGTAATTGTAGTTATAGATGGACATTATGTGCTAGTGCTCAAAGCCAGGTCCTCTGAAAGACCAGTCAGTGCTCTTAACTCCTGAACCATCTCTTCAGCCACTGATATATATATTTTTTATTTTATTATATGTTGGAAAATTGCTCTAGAAAGTGCTTGTGCTGTTTTATATTCCCATTGTCAGTGTGGAAGGTCATTTCACCAATGCCTATTATTTAAATTTATTGCACTAGGGGTTTGGAATGCTAGTTCCAAACTAGCATTTAGGGTTTCTTAGCATAAAGAAATTTAGGGTTTCTTTGTTAGTAACAGGCTTACCATAGATATTTGACACATAATAAATTGTCCCCTCTTATTGTGTACAAACTAGATAAATTTTAGCATATGCATGCATAACTACTGTGACACGTAACAATGAATAAATCTGTCACTACTGAGAGATCCCTATGTCCTTCACCATCCTTTTGTCTTAATCTATGAGAATTCTTAATAAAACTACAGTAAACTGGGCTAGCAAGATAGCTCAGCCTGCTTTTGCTGCCAAGCTTGACAAACTGAATTCAGTGCCAAGAACCTACATGGAAAGAAGAGCCAACTACTACAAGTTGTTCTCTATTCTTTAGTTGCACACTGTGACACATGCCACACACACATATATACATAAATAGAACATGTGTAAGTAGAATGTATGTAAATATGCATACACATACATGCATACATATCTAGACAGTAAACTATGTGGCTTATAAACTATATAAATTTATTTCTCACAGTCTGAAAGATGGGATGTCCAAGATAAAAGCACTGGAAGAGGCTGTGTCTGGTGAGGGTACATTCCTTGTGGAGCCTTCGTATTTTGGTTGTAAGAGGCTGAAGGGATTCAATTATTTTGGGTTGTACATAAGACAATGGTGGCATCTTAGATAAAATTACCATGCTCATTTGAAGATCACACATGGACTAAGAAAATGTATATTGGCACCATGCTGACAAGAAGTAGATTTGTTATGTGTAATAATTCAAAAACAGTCTACGTTATCTCTGGCTTGGCACTGGCCAGCGGTCTTGGTCTGTTCACATCCCAACACAAAGCCTGAGACCTGATGTTTCCCCTAGTTAAGGCCTCTCCCACCAATGCTGGCTCTGCCTCTCCAGAGCTCCGAAATCACTTTCTCAGTACTCATAGCTAGCTGCTGTCAAACTGCCCAGCACTTCCACATTTCTGGCACTAGCTGGGGGCGTATTCTCTCCAACCCAGGCTCTCCCGCAGTTACCTTTCTGATGAAGCTCAGTTGAGTCACCGTGAATGGAAAACACCAGACAATCTTAGTTTATAATCAACAGATAACACAATCGCTGGGCACAGAATCTATTATCTTAAATTTATCAACTATTTTATGTTAGAAATCTTCCGGTGGTGGATCCTGGTGGATTCTGCCACCAGATCTAACAGTACTCAGCCCACATTTTGTCTGTTTTGCTCCCTTCTCTCCATTCAAAAAGGGCCTGTCCCTTTCTCTTCATTCCCTCTTCCTCTCTTGAACTGGAATCATTCAGGGGAAAATTCCACTACATAGACTTATGATAGCCAGGTTATTTGAAGTATTTATTTATTCATTTAATTGCAGTGATATGGATTAAACCTAGGACCAGACACATGCTAAACAGTCATTCTGCTACTGAGGTATTTATACAGGAGTGAGGAGCTTTAAGTTGACTGGGTTAAGGTATAATAGGAGCTGGCAAAATACTACATTTTGGTGTGTCTGTGAGGATACTCATAAAAGGAACTATGACATGGGTCAGTCAATTGAATACGGAAGAGTCATTTGCTTCAGTACAGTTGAGTGTCAACCAACGACTGAAGTGAAAACTTAAGGGTTCACTGGAAAGTCAGTCATGCTATATGGTGTTTTGCTGGGGCAAATATGTAAAGGAATGTTTGGCTGAAGCAGACACAAGCACAGGAAAGGATACATGATGAAGGATTCTTTGCTAACGACACACATGTATGGATCCACCTTACATTGTGTAGTTGCACTGCATTTGTTAGGACTCCATAAGAAAAATGCACCAAAAAACTTCTGGTGGTGTGTTACAGTTTCTTACTGCATCCTTGGACTCATGCTGAGGGACAGGGTTCTGTCAGCTGAGACCGATGCATGTGCTGAGGCAAGACTCATGCTGAGGCAGACCCATGAAGGACATGTGATGTTTAGAGAGAGTATAAAAAGAACTCCACAGACAGTGATGAAGGCTGAGCTTGGCTTACTTATAGAACTAGCTGGGCAATGCTTGTGAGTCTCAAGTCTTTGCTGATTTTCACTTCCCTGAGAGAGGCACAGATGAGAACTCCTGGTGTTCTTGCTGGTCCCTCCTGCTGACTCAATTTGAGGCTGAGGCCTGGATGTCTCTGCTAGGAAGTGCCATGGCTACTGATTCATGACTCTACTGAACTAGACTGCTGGTGTATCCATAAAATGTTTACCAATAGATCAAGCTGCCACTGCAGACCTGTAAACTAAACTGCTGATTTCCAGACAATACAGATGGGAGTTGCTCCAAAGAACCTTTCTAAACAGGTCCACTTCCCCTGCATCCTTTCTTTCCCACTACCTCTGGTAGGAGGTGGGCTAAAAGGGAGGTTAAAGCGCTTAAAAACCACCATTAAAAATAGATGTTAAAAAATTAAAGTTACAAAGCACTGCAGATCTGGATAGAACATAAAGGCAAACTGACTTCCTCTGCTTTCTCTTCTTAGGTATCAGTGTCTTACCTGACTCTCAGGCCAGGACTCAAGCTGAGTTAACTTTCCTGTTTATCCAGCTTGCTCCTCTGCTAGATACTGAGGCTTCCTTATCTCCATAGTCACATGAATCAATTTTTGTAACATACCATCTTTTATACATCTGTGGATGTATCCTATTCTGTTTCTCTGGAGAACACTGATTAATATACTTTCCATCCCTCTACATCCCATGTTTGGCCCCACTGTTCCGTCTGTTTTTATATGTATTCATTTGCCATTTTCTGAAAAGTTACCCAAATGTACCTTTGTGTTTCATTCAGAATAATGATTATGAGATTCATTTGTGCTGCTGTTTATAATTCACTTCTTTTTATTGATAACTTGTATCCTATCATACAGATATTCTACAATTATTTTATCCATTTACATATTCATGAATTATTGAGTTTTTCTGCCTGTGACTGTTACAAATAAATTTGCAATGTATAAACCCGTATATAGACATTGGTTGTCTTCTCTCTCAGATAAATGTACAAGAACTGTGTTGTTAGAAAAAGTATTGGCTTAGGACCTCCAAGACCATATTCTCAGCACAAAGGAGATTTATTTGCCCCAGAGGGACAGAGGAAGGGAATAAGAGACAAAAACAGGAGACAGAAGACAGGGGAAAAGGAGAAGAGAGAGGAGAGAGAGGTATTTGTCCAGTAGGGGGACAAAGGACTGCCTCTGGGTAGAGAGGAGACAGATGTGACACATAGGAAAATAATGAGCTGTACAGGTAGAAGGGGGACCCTGTGTTAGGATGAGCTGTTTAATTTTGTTTGGACATGCTAATTATGTGAGCCAAAGGGGGCTTTTGATTGCTGGACCTCAATACTTTGGCTGGACCTTGGTAATCAGTCTCAGGAGGAGGAAGTAGCCAAATAAGGGAATAGATCTTGGTAGCTAGCTTAGGGAATGTAATCTAATGTTTTTTCTTTTTCTTTTTCTTTTTTTCCAGCAATGCAGAGAGAATGGGGGAGAAGAGCAAGGCCTGACAGAACCATGCTCACCACATTTGAGTTGGCCAGCATCCATTCACGTGTTGCTGAATCATATAGTGGGCAGACATTTTCTTTGGTAAAACATTGCTGGGGCTGGCAAGGTCACTCAGAGCAGAAAGGCACTTACCACAAAGCTTCACAACCCACAAAGACAAAACACAAACTGACTCCATCAAGCTGTCCTAGGTCCCCACACTCTCACTATGGTGCGCATGCATGCACACACACATACTAAATAAATAATTTTAAAACATTGCTAAGCTGTTTCTAATGTGGTTGCATAACTCAGAATTGCTATCAGCCACATGTGAGAGTGCCAGTTGCTCCACACTTGTGAACACTTGAAAGGGTCAGATTTATTTTTACTTTGTATATATTATAAATATGCATGCACTGAAGACTATATATTAGTTGATTAGTGTTCCTCCAATAGCTTCTTGTCTCAAAGAAGCAAGCACTAATGATTTAAATCATCTTCTTAAACACTTATATGCCATCCAAGTATCCTTTTTTGACAAAGTATGTGTTCTAACCTTTTGCTCATCCCTCCCCCCACAATGCTAGTGATTGATTAAAACCTAGGGCTTGTGCATGCCCAGCAAACACTCCATTAATTGGGTTACATCTCAGACCTTTTATTATTGTCCTGACACACAATCTTGCTATGTAGTTCAGTTTGGCCTCAAACTCCATGGTTCTCTTAGGCTTCCTCCTCCAAAGTGCTATGATTCTAGTTAGCCCTCACTTTTTACTTCTTTTTTAAATAATAATTTTATTAATTTCTGAGATTCTCTTAAAATGCATTTTGATTATATTTACTGCTCCCAGATCCAACCCCACTTTTCTACCCACCGAACTTTGTGATCTCTCTCTCTCTCTTTTTCATTCTTTTATTGGGTAGTTTTTGGTTGCTTGCTCCTTATTATTGAGTTTAGCTCTTTATAAATGCAAAATACAAGTCATTATCAGATATCTTACTTCCAATTTCTCTCTTCTAGTCTAGAGCATATCTTTTTACTTTCTTAATTGTATGTTCCCCTTGGTTTTAGTATTTATTTTTTATTACTCTGCATGTGTATGATGTATATGTAGGCATGTTGATGCCACAGCATATGTTGTAGAGGTCAAAGGGCAACTCTGTGAAGTCAGTTCGTTCTTCTTCTTTAAATGGGCTCTAAGGACCAAGCTTACAAAATAAATGTTTTTACAGACTGAGCCATCTTACTGGCCCTGGAAACTGCCTTTTAACAAATAGAAATTCTTAATTCAAATGAAGCACATATATCAATGAGAGTGGTGAGTGTGCCCTTGGTATAACATTAAAAAAATTTTAATTGCACATGCTGCTCTACACCTGTGATACCAGAACTCTAAGGCAGAATGATTGCAAAGGCAAGAATGAGCTGCATAGGGAAAATGCACCTCAAATTATAATAATAATGTTGCCCTAACCCAAGATCACAAATATTTTCTCCTATTTATGTATCAGAACAGGAAGCTATATTACATAGAAGGCAGCCAAAGGATACCTTTAAGGCACTAGAATTCTCTGTCATGTGAAAGATTTCAAGTTCAGACAGAATATAATATTTTTGTACATTCAAAACCTAAAAGAAGGTATGACTAGCAGATCCGTACTCCAAGAAAATACTTCAGGCTAAAGGGAAATTATATTGGATGAAAATTTGGATTTTTACAGAGGAATCCAAATGAAAAATTTCATAAATGTATATATTAGCTTGTTGTTATTACTGTAATAGCTCAGCACAAACCTAGAGGGCTAAAACAACACAAATTCATTTTTTGACAGCTCACTAGATTGGAAATCTGACAGCTGTCTCCCTTAGCCAAAACATGGTGTTGTCAGAGCAGTGTTCTTCTCTGGAAGCTTTAAGAATGAGGCTGTCCATCAGCCTGAGGTTGTCCTTAACTATGAAAGTTCTCTGGTCTTTATGTATGGCTTCCTTTGCTAAAAGTATTCTCATGTTGCCATTTCTACCATCTATTCCTTCCTTCCCTTGCACTTTTGATGCAGGTCGTTATAGTAACCCTACCTAACACCCCAGTCTTCTACCTCCTTAACCTGGTGAAAGGAGAGAACAAACTCCCGAAAAAACACTATATTGTGAAGTTCATAAGATGTGGAGGTAAAACATCTGACTATAGCCCAATAGTCTTGCAGGGGTTGGAGTTGGGTGAGAACAGAAGAGTATATGCACAGTTCAAGTAATAAACATGAAGGACCGTCCTATCAACAGAAGACCCTATACATTCCTTAGGTTTCATTAGCATAGCAAACAACTCTGGTAATCAACTTAGAAAGAGAAAAAGGTTGATTTAGATCACAAATTTGAAGGTTCTAGTCTATGATCAGTTGGCCCTGTTTTCAGCTCTTGGTGAGATTGGGAAGAGAGAAAAGGGAAGAGATCATGGTGCCACAATCCCCTTTGGGAATGTGCTTGCCAATAACCTAAAATAGCCCACTAGGCTCTCCTACTTTAATTTGTTTCCTTTTATGTGCACATGGATGTGTGTGTGTGTATGTGTGTGTGTGTGTGTGTGTCTATCTGTCTGTCTGTCTCTTCTCTCTCTCTCTCTCTCTCTCTCTCTCTCTCTCTCTCTCTCTCTCT
>JADRCH010007316.1:1206824-1303169 GCA_019843965.1 Rhynchomys soricoides
TCTCTCTCTCTCTCTCTCTCTCTCTCTCTCTCTCTCTCTCTCTCTCTCTCTCTTTCTCCTCTCCCATGCACTCCCATATATATACTTATGTGTCATAATTAGTCTCAATACTCACTAAAATTGACTAAAAACAATTGTCTATGAAATCATTTATAAAACACCTCTCATGGCCAAAGGAGAAAATCTCATGGGAACTCATATAAAATGTAAAAACAAAAACAAACAAACAAACAAAAAAATCAATGCATATAGTATAAAATGCATTGCCTTTGGTTTTATGGTACTTTCTTGAGAAATGATTAAAACCATAAATTGTGTTCAAAAGAAATATCTATAAAGAAATTATACTATCTCTTAAATCCACTGGAGTTAGACAACAAAAATAATGATGGTTGGTCAGTAGTTTATTACCAACTTCAGACTTACCATCAATGGAATTCCTGTTGCCAACTTCCAGACTTGCACGGGTCATGGCCTTTTTGTGCTGATAGACCTAGTTTTTGATCCTCAAATTGCTGACTCCACTGAAACTGATCCATGTAGTCTTTAGTACCCCTTTAGTATTCTACAATAGGTATGCAAAGAACTCAAGAAGTTAGACTCCAGAGATCCAAATAACCCTATCAAAAAATGAGGAACAGAGCTAAACAGAGAATTCTCAACTGAGGAAACTCAAATGGCTGAGAAGCACCTAAAGAAATGTTCAACATCCTTAGTCATCAGGGAAATGCAAATCAAAACAACCCTGAGATTTCATCTCACACCAGTCAGAATGGCTAAGATCAAAAACTCAGGTGACAGCAGATGTTGGTAAGGATGTAGAGAAAGAGGAACACTCCTCTATTGCTGGTGGGATTGCAAGCTGGTACAACCCCTCTGGAAATCAGTCTGGGGGTTCCTCAGAAAACTGGACATAGTACTACCTGAGGTCCCAGCTATACCACTCCTGGGCATATACCCAGAAGACCCTCCAATATGTAATAAGGACACATGCTCAACTATATTCATAGCAGCCTTATTTATAATAGCCAGAAACTGGAAACCACTCAGATGTCCTTCAACAGAGGAATGGATACAGAAAATGTGGTACATTTACACAATGGAGTACTACTCAGCTATTAAAAACAATGACATCATGAAATTCCCAGGCAAATGAATGGAACTTAAAAATATCATCCTGAGGGAGGTAACTCAGTCACAAAAGAGCAAACACGGTATGTACTCACTGATAACTGGATACTAGCCCAAAAGTTAGGAATACCCAAGTTTCAATTCACAGACCATATGCAGCCAAAGAAGAAGGAAGACCAGAATGTGGAAGTTTCAGTGCTTCTTAGAAGGGGGAACAAAATACTCACAGGAGGAAATATGGAGACAAAGTATGGAGCAGAGACTCAAGGTAAGGCCATCAAGAGACTGCCCTACCTGGGGATCCATCCCATATACATCCATCAAACCCTGATGTTATTGTGGATGCCGCGAAGTGCTTACTGGTGGATGCATGGTAAGCTGTCTCCTGAGAGGCTCGACCGGAGCCTGACAAATGCAGAGGTGGATGCCTGTAGCCAACCATTGGACTGAGTATGGGGTCCCAGATGTAGGAGTTGGAGAAGGGACTGAAGGAGCTCAGGGTGTTTACAGCCCAATGGATGGAGCAACAGTGTCAACTGGCCAGACTTTCTGGATTTCTGGGTGTCTGGACCACCAACCAAAGAATACACATGGAGGGACCCAAGGTGCTGGCCGCATATGCAGCAGAGGATGGCCTTGCTGGACATCAGTGCGAGGAGAGGCCCTTGGGCCTGAGGGTGTTCGATGCCCTAGTGTTCGGGAATGTTAGTGTGGGAAGACAGGAGTGGATGGGTGAGTGGGTGGGGAAGCATTCTCTTAGAGTCAGGGGGTGGGTGGATGGAATAGGGGGTTTCTGAAGGGGAGACCTGGAAAATAGACTTTTGAAAAAATAAAAATTAAAATTAAAAAATAAAAAGAATGCTCAGCTCCACCTGCACCATCCCTGCCTGGATGCTGCCATGTTCCTGCCTTGATGATAATGGACTGAATCTCTGCCCATAAGCCAGTCCCAATCAGATGTTGTCCTTGTAAGAGTTACCTTGGTTGTGATGTCTGTTCACAGCAGTAAAACCCTAACTAAGATAAAAAAGTAATTCTTGGGTTTTCTGATCAAAATTAAAAAACCAAAATAAATAAATAAATAAATAATTCTAAAAGAGCTGTGTTTGTTCTTTAGGCAGCGTTCTTTGAATAGCTGCTAGAAAACATTCAGAAGAGTTGTGTCAGCACTCTAAGTCATTCTTGGGATTTCTGAGCAAGAAATCCTGTTAGAAAAAAAAAAAAAACCAAAACGCTGTGTTTACGCTCCATAGATATTCAGATAGCTCAGATAGAGAAAAATTCTAAAAACGAGCTGCTTTTTTAGGGAGCTCATCTCATGCAGACAGAAAGCCCAGTCTTTTATTTACATATCAGTTCACTTATTTATTCCAGGTTCCCTTTTGATCTCCTATGAATCAGCATCCTTGTGAACTTAGCTCCTTGACTCTTATGAAAAGGACAGCAAGCACATATTTTGTTCTTTTTTTTTTTTTAATATTGCAAAAGAATTCAGAGATCTACCTGCCTTTATAAATTTAGCTTGGTAGGACCTTGTCCTGAGGCTACGATTGTAACCACATCTGGACCTAAACTTGCTCTGACCCAGCCTCCATTTGTATCTGCCTCTCTTTGTATTTTTCTGACACACTTGCTCATAGTGTTGCTGCATTTGTTACTTTAGATATGTGAAGCTCCTTATACAATTCATATTGTATCATTATATTTTTGCATAGTGAGAAATTATATATTTTCAAACTCATGATTTTCTCATTCTTTTCCATAGCCTTAAGGGCTGTTCTGAAGGTCTTAGTGTTTACCATTTTGCTGAGACATTATCCACTCCTTAGTCTCCTGGACTCATGTTGTCTCTGATTATCATGGAGTCATTAACATTAACAGGGAGGACATTCTTCAGAGGAACATGAAAATATGTACATTACTACACAAACAAGGCTTATGCCCACAGTGACCATAGACATTCATGGAGGTCCATGACTGATAGCCTTGTCCCAGGGGCAGCATCTTGAGTATGTGCCAGAGACCAGGTATGAGGGAGACTCCCAGGAATCTATGAGAGTGACTTTAGCTTAGACTCCTAGCAGTGGCGAAATAGAACCTGAAGTGGCCACCTCCTGCAGCCAGGCAGGACTCTCAGTAGAGGGAGAGGGACACCAATCCATCCACAAAACTTTCCATCCAAAATTTGTCCTGTATATTCTTTAAACTCACCAGTTTACTATGAGACCCACGACTTCTGAAATTATAGGAGATGCCATATCGAGAAACTTAGTTTTCTCTTTTTAAAAATTTTATATATTTCATAATTTTCTATATGTATGATGTACTTTGATAATATTCCTTCCCATTATTATTTCTTAATCCCTTTCCTTCTCACTGAATCCCTTTTCACTAAGTACAACTCCTGCTACTATGCCACTATGCCTTTTTTGTTGCTAGTGCATTCAGTTAGGCTTACTTGCATGGTCAGTTATTTGAACAAGGAGGCTATACACTGAGGGATGATTCTCCCTCCTCCTAGAAACTACTGACTGTCAATAGCTCTTTAGAGACAGATGTGGCCTCATTATCCTCTCCGCCACCCATGATGGAGTGCTGATAAGATCCATCTTATGTAGGTCTTGTATAGATAATAGCTACTTTGACTTCATGAGTCAGTGTCCATGTCATGAGAAGGTGGCAGTTCACAGTCTACCATACCATCCTCTTGTTCTCCCATTCCTTGTTTTTACATTTGTTTACTAATATGTATATGTATCACACATGTCATGGTGCATACCTATGGAGGTCAGCATTTTATCCTTCCACAACAGAGAATCTGATGGCTGAATTCAGGTCCTCAGGCTTAGGAACAAGCCCCTTCATGTGCTAAGCCTTATTAACATCCTTGCTCTTACTATTTTACCTCCATTTATTCTGCAATGTTCCTGAGTCTTGAAGGGAATAATATAGATGTCCCATTTAGAACTGAGCAGTTAATAGGCACTTTTTCTTAACAGAGTGACCAGTTATAAGTCTCTGCCATCTGAAAAGGGAAGTTTCTCTCACCAAGACTGATATCAACAATAATTGTGAATATAAACAAAAAAGTTTGGAAATTAATTTGATACCATGTCTATTTAGCAAAGCAACAGTACTAAGTTCCCTTTTGAGGATTATGACCTCTCCAGCCAACATCTTTTGACCAGGTTTATGATACTAGGTATAATATCCCTGTTGTAGATTGGGCTTCAAATTTAATTTAAAAGAAGAAGAAGAAGAAGAAGAAGAAGAAGAAGAAGAAGAAGAAGAAGAAGAAGAAGAAGAAGAAGAAGAAGAAGAAGAAGAAGGAGAAGAAGAAGTTGGTTACCCCTACAACTGTTATACTTGGAAGTCTCCATTCTCTTAACATAGATGTATAACAGAGTTGTAATAGATTATAACTCTTTATCTAAGGAATTAAGATCATTTACTGGCTCAAGGTTAGAAGTAAAATAATCCACTTTGTAATCTACTCAAAATTGTAGAGGGATACAAGTGGATGCATATTTTTTGTTGTTGTTAAAAAATGAATCTCTGAATTGAACATTCTATTCTATAGGAAATGCATAAGGAAAATAAACACAGAATAAACTGCTAAACAAATAATTTTCCAGTGCTGAGGAGAATCCTTATTTAAAACAAAATGATCAGGCTTGGAGACTAGTATTACTTAAAGTGGAGAGAGGAAAGGAATTGGGTGGTAACTGTCAGTTCTCAGCCAGAGCTTCTAGATGATTGCCACTTCTCTCCATTATTTACAGATGTCAGGAGAAAAGAACCAGGGGTCTTGCAACTTTGTTCCCATCTCATACAGATATTTGCCTTAGAGCAGCAATTCTCAACCTGTGGCTAGTGATCCTTTGGCAAACTTCTATCTCCAAAAATATTTACAGTACCATTTATAAGAGTAGCAAAATTATAGGTATGAAGTAGAAACAAAAATAATTTTATGGGTTGGAGGGGTCACCACAACATGAGAAACTATATTAAAGGGTCACAGCATTGGTAAGGTTGAGAACTACAGTATTAGAGAAAGCTATGAATAGCGCTTAAGTCTGGAAGTCAGCAGGCATTGCAGTGAAGCTGCTTAGATGTGTTTGTATTTGAACATAAAGCAAAGACCTCCTACACACTTTTATTATAAAAATTTTAAAGCATCATAAATAAATAGGTTTTCTTAGTGTTTTATTGATTCTTCTCCCTGTTTCTCTGACCCCATTTCCTTGTCCCTACCTTATGTTCTTCCACCCTCTGTCAGTTTCCTTTCCATTTCCATGTCAATTGTAGCCTGTTGTTCTCTTTCCCCATTCTCATGACTTCTCCTCCTCCCATACTGTCTTTTCAAGTTTCATAGCCATAATCCCATTGACCTCCACTTATATACAAACATGAACATTATAAATGGGGATCCACATATGAAAGAGAACATATTATTTTTGTCTTGGTGAGTCTGGTTGCTTCACTTAATTTAATAATTTTCACTTTTATACATTTTCCTGCATATTTCATGATATAACTTTTTAAAATAAATTATTTACTTACTGAACCTTAGGCATATTAGATACACAACCAATTTTAAATTTACATCTTTTAATTCAATTCTGAAGTGATTTCACACACACACACACGCACATACACACGCAAACACAAATTGGCATGCAATAGCTGCCCTATGGTGAAAGAGTTACCTTACCAAGAAACTATTGCAAGGATATCTCTCTGATGATGGGTTTTATGAAAGGAGCTCTACTTTGGGTGTGGGAGGTCCAGGATTATGTGGTGACTAATGTCTGTTAGTTACCTGAATATCTTACTTTTCTTTTTGGATCTTGCAAGGGGAAGTTACTACAAGTAACAAGTTTTTTTATTTTCATTTTTATTTTTTTATTTTTCCTACTTTATTTACATTTCAAATGTTTCCCCTATCCAGGTCTCCCCTTTAGAACCTCCACATTTCCTCCCCTGCTCCTCTGTCCCCCTGCAACTATGCGGGTATTCTCCCACCCAACACCTACCAATTCTCCTCTTCCCTCCTTGGCATTCTCCTATACTGGGGGATCTAATACCCTCAGGCCCAAGGGCCTCTCCTCCCCCTGATGGCTAACAAGACCCTCCTCTGCCTCATATGGGGGCAGCACCATGGGGCCCTCCATGTGTATTCTTTGGTTGGTGGATCAGTCTCCAGGGGTGTGTGGTGGGGAGTCAGGTCAGTTACCACTGTTGCTGCCTTTCTGGACATGCAAACTCCCTCAGCTCCTTCAGTCCTTTCTCCAAGTCCTCCATCTGGAACCTCACACTCAGCCCTACTGTTGCTGTGAAGTGACTCTTGGGTATTTTGGACCTTTGGGCTAATAACCACTTAACAGTGAGTATATATCATGTTTATTCTTTTGTGACTGTGTTACCTCGCTCAGGATATTTTCAAGATCCATCCATTTGTCTGCAAATTTCATGAAGTCATTGTTTTTAATAGCTGAGTAGTATTCCATTGTGTAAATATACCACATTTTCTGTATCCATTCCTCTGTTGAGGGACATCTGGGTGGTTTCCAGCTGCTGGCTATTATAAATATGGCTTCTATGAACATAGTGGAACATGTGTCTTTATTACATAGTGGAGCATCTTCTGGGTATATGCCAAGGAGTAGAATAGCTGGGTCTTCAGGTAGTATTATGTTCATTTTTCTGAGGGTCCACCAAACTGATTTCCAGAGAGGTTGTATCAGCTTGCATTCCCACCAGCAATGGAGGAGTGTTCCTCTTTCTCCACATCCTCACCAACATCTGCTGTCACCTGATTTTTGATCTTAGCCATTCTGACTGTTATGGGGGGAATCTCAGAGTTGTTTTGATTTGCATTTCCTTGATGACTAAGGATGTTGAACATTTCTTTAGGTGCTTCTCAGCCATTTGAGTTTCCTCAGTTGAGAATTCTCTGTTTAGCTCTGTTCCCCATTTTTTTCTACTTTATTTACATTTCAAATGTTTTCCCCTTTCCAGATCTCCCCTTTGGAACCTCCCTATTCCCTCCCCCCTCCCCTGCCTCTATTGGGTTATTCCCCCACCCACCAACCCACTCACTCTCGTCTTCCTTCCTTGGCATTCTCCTATACTTGGGGATCTAATACCCTCAGGCCCAAGGGCCTCTACTCCCCCTGATGTCTAAAAAGACCCTTCTCTGCCGCATATGTGGCCAGCACTATGGGTCACTCCATGTGTATTTTTTGGTTGGTGGATCAGTCTCCAGGAGTATCAGGGGGTCAGGCCAGTTGCCACTGTTACTGCCTTTCTGGGGATGCAAACTCCCTCAGCTCCTTCAGTCCCTTCTCCAAGTTCTCCATCTAGGACTTCCCACTCCGCCCTACTGTTGCTGTGAAGTGACTCATGGGTATTTCAAACTCTTGGGCTAATAACCACTTAACAGTGAGTACATACCTTGTTCATTCTTTTGTGACTGCATTACCTCACTCAGGATGATATTTTCAAGATCCATCCATTTGTCTGCGAATTTCATGAAGTCATTGTTTTTAATAGCTGAGTAGTATTCCATTGTGTAAATGTACGACATTTTCTGTATCCATTCCTCTGTGGAGGGACATCTGGGTGGTTTCCAGCTGCTGGCTATTATAAATATGGCTTCTATGAACATAGTGGAACATGTGTCTTTATTACATAGTGGAGCATCTTCTGGGTATATGCCCAGGAGTGGAATAGCTGGGTCCTCAGGTATTATTATGTTCATTTTTCTGAAGGTTCACCAAACTGATTTCTAGAGAGGTTGTATCAACTTGCATTCCCACCAGCAATGGAGGAGTGTTCCTCTTTCACCACATCCTCACAAACTTCTGCTGATACCTGAGTTTTTGATCTTAGCCATTCTGACTGGTGTGAGGTGAAATCTCAGGGTTGTTTTGATTTGCATTTCCCTGATGACTAAGGATGTTGAACATTTCTTTAGGTGCTTCTTGGCCATTCAAGTTTCCTCAGTTGAGAATTCTCTGTTTAGCTCTCTTCCCCATTTTCTGATAGGGTTATTTGGATCTCTGGAGTCTAGCTTCTTGAGTTCTTTGTATGCATTGGATATTATCCCTCTATCAGATGTAGGATTGGTAAAGATCTTTTCCCAATCTGTAGGTTGCCATTTTGTCCTATAGACAGTGTCCTTTGCCTTACAGAAGCTTTGTAATTTTATGAGGTCCCATCTGTCGATTCTTGATCTTAGAGCACAAGCCATTGGTGTTCTGTTTACGAACTTTTCCCCTGTGTCCAGGTTTTCTAGACTTTTCCCCACTTTCTCTTCTATTAGATTCAATGTATCTGGTTTTATGTGGAGGTCCTTGATCCACTTAGACTTGAACTTTGTACAAGGAGATATGAATGGATCAATTCACAATCTTCTACATGTAGACCGCCAGTTGAACCAGCACCATTTGTTGAAGATGCTGTCTTTTTTCCACTGGATGGTTTTAGCTCTTTTGTCAAAGATCAAGTGACCGTAAGTGTGTGGGCTCATTTCTGGGTCTTCAATTCTATTCATTGATCTACTTGCCTGTCACTGTACCAATACCATGCAGTTTTTAGCACTACTGTTCTATAGTTCAATTTGAAGTCAGGGAGGCTGATTTCCCCAGAAGTCCTTTTATTGTTGAGAATTGGTTTTGCTATCCTGGGTTTTTTTGTTATTCCATATGAATTTGAGAATTGCTCTTTCTAAGTCTATGAAGAATTAAGTTGGGATTTTGATGGGGATTGCATTGAATCTGTAGATTCCTTTTGGCAGAATGGCCATTTTCACTATATTAATCCTGCCAATTTTTTGATAGGGTTATTTGTATCTCTGGAGTCTAGCTTCTTGAGTTCTTTGTACACCTTGGATATTAGCCCTCTATCTGATGAAACTAAAGAAAGAGATGAACATATATATACAAGAAGCCTACAGAACACCAAATAGATTGGACCAGAAAAGAAATTCCTCCCGTCACATTATAGTCAAAACACCAAATACACAAAATAAGGAAAGAATATTAAAAGCAGTAAGGGAAAAAGGGCAAGTAACATATAAAGGCAGACCTATCAGAATTCTCACCAGAGACTATGAAAGCTAGAAGATCCTGGGCAGATCTCATACAGACTCTAAGAGAACACAAATGCCAGCCCAGGCTGCTATACCCAGCAAAACTCTCAATAATCATAGCTGGTGAAACCAAAATATTCTATGAGAAATCCAAATTTGCACAGTATGTTTCCACAAACCCAGCCCTACAAAGAATAATACAGGGAAAACACCAACTGAAGGAGGGAAACTACACTCAAGAAAAAACAAAAAAGTAATCTTTCAACAAACTCAAAAGAAGATAGCCACACAAACATATAAACAACATCAAAAATAACTGGAAACAACAATCACTATTCTTTAATATCTCTTAACATCAATGGTCTCAACTTCCCAATAAAAATAAATAGACTGACAGACTGGATCCATAAACAGGACCCAGCATTTTGTTGCATCCAGGAAACACACCTCCGTGTTAAAAACAAACACTACCTCAGATTAAAGGGCTAGAAAACAATCTTCCATGCAAATAGCTCCAAGAAACAGGCTGGAGTAGTCATTCTAATATCGGATAAAATTGACTTTCAACCAAAAGTCATCAAAAAAGATAAGGAAGGACACTTCATACTCATCAAAGGAAAAATCTACCAAGAACAACTCTCAATTCTGAACATCTATGCCCCAAATGCAAGAGCTCCCACATTCATAAAAGAAACTTTACTAAAGCTCAAAGCACACATTGCACCTCACACTATAATAGTGGGAGATTTCAACACACCACTATCAACAATGGACAGATCTTGGAAACATAAACTAAACAGAGACACAGTGAAACTAACATGCTATGACCCAAATGGGTTTAACAGATATCTATAGAACATTTCATCCTACATCAAAAGAATATACCTTCTTCTCAGCACCTCATGGTACCTTCTCCAGAATTGATCATATAATTGGTCACAAAACAAACCTCAACAGATATAAGAAGATTGAAATAATCCCATGCCTCCTATCAGATCACTATGGATTAAGGCTGGTCTTCAATGGCAACAACAACAACAGAAAGCCCACATACACATGGAAGCTGAACAATGATAACTTGGTCAAGGAAGAAATAGAAATTAATGAAAATGAATTTAATGAAAATGAAATTAGAATTTAATGAAAATGAAAGTAACATGTTTTATAAATTTAATTTAAATTTGTTACAGGTTTTCATGTTCACGACAAATAATTTTTCAACCTTAGATGATTTCATTTTTTACAGGTAAACAAAATTCCATTGTGTATATCTTCTGGACTTACACTTTAAAAATAACAGAGAGCTGAGACATCTACCTAGCTCAATTGGGAGGGCAAGAGACTCAAAATAACAGAAAGTAAAAGCTTTCAGAAGAGTGGGCATTCACTGTTCAAGAGTATGCAACAAGCTAAGTATAGAATTTGATGTGATCAGAAAACTTCATACTACCTACATTCCTTAGATCACAAAAATACATTTAACTCTAGAGGTGTTAATAAACTATTTACAAAGAGTGGACAAATGTATAAAGGGGCTATTTTCCATTAAGAAAGTAGGAGGCTTTACACAAAAACATCCAGGGAATATTACAGAAGAGTTAAAAGAAGATATGAGCTGGAGGAAGGGGAGTAGGGTGGATTGATTAATGACATGGCTGTTGTACTCTTGAACCTACAACAGCTGTGATTACATGTACAAGACCTGTAGAAGACTGAGCCTATCAACATCATGTCATGGAGCAGAAAGGAGCTCACAGGCCTTACTTCTCCCTGAAACGTTATATGCCTAATATTTACTAGTTGAGGGAGAGACATTATCTTCAGTGGTGTAGCCACTGGTAAGGTACCTGTGATCCTGAATATAGCCTGCGTCCATGTTTCTGTGAGAAACCCTAATGAAATTTACTGTATTAAACAAAAGAGGAATGAAAATAGAAAGAGAGCTAATTGGGAAGAAATGAATCAGCAAGTTTTGGGGAAGGACAAGAGAGGATAACATTTATTATATATAATTAATATATACTTGTGGTGGTTTGAATATGCTTGGCCCAGAGAGTGGCACTATTAGGAGGGGTGGTCTTGTTGGACAAAGTGTGTCACTGAGGAGTGGGTTTGAAAGATCTTCCAAGATGCTTGGAAGCCAGTCTTCTCCTGTCTGCCTTTCAATGAAGATGTAGAATGTTCAGCTCTTCCTGTATCGTGCCTTCCTGGATGCTGCCTTGTTCCCACCTTGATGATAATGGACTAAACCTCTGAATCTGTAAGCCAGTCTCAATTAAGTGCTGTCCTTAAAAGAGTTCCTTAGTCATGGTGTCTGTTCACAGCAGTAAAACCCTAAGACAGAAGTTGGTACCAGGGATTGGAGTATTGCTGTGATAGGCCTGACCATGCTTTTATTAGGAAGAATGTGGATTTTGGGACTTTGGGTTTAGAAAGCAGTTATATGCTTTAAGTGGGGTTTAATGGGTTATCCTAGTAGAAATATGAAAGGCTTTGTTGCTGAGGGTGACTTGAACTGTGGTAGCCTGACTCTAGGGGTTTCAGAGGAAAGGAATTTTAATATGTGGCTAAGAGACTGTTTTGTGTGTGTGTGTGTGTGTGTGTGTGTGTGTGTGTGTGATATTTTTGTGAAGAATGTGGTTGCTTTTTGCTCTTGTCTGAAAAATCTATCTGAGGCTAAGGTAAAAAGATTTATATTAATTGCATTCACAGGAAGTCTCAAAAAAGCCCAACAGAGACTTTGTTCTCGGGTTTAGTCTCATGAAGAACATTCTGCTCATGCATAGTAAGCTTAAAAAGAAAAAATACAAGTAATAAAGGGCCACCACGAAGTAAAATGGAGCTGAATCCTGTGTTCAAAGAGGCAAACAGATTAAAGGAGAGGTGATGTTTTTGCAAGATCCCACCCAGCTAAGCTTATTGTTTATGCATTTGCTTTTCCAAAAGGAATAGTTATATCATATTCAGCATTATTATTACTTGGTTATTGTTTTCACTTGGAAATTTAATCTGGAAGGAACTACAATCCAGAAAGGAAAAACACAGGCTTTTGATCTGAATCTAGAGGAACAGTGGCCAGGGAGTGGAATGTGGTGGTTTAAATATGCTTGGCCCCGGGAGTGGCCAAGCATATTAGGAGGTATGGCCTTGTTGGAGTAGGTATGGCCATGTTGGAGGAAGTGTGTCACTTTGGGGGTAAGCTTTGAGACCCTCCTCCTAGCTGCCTGAAGCCAGTTTGCTCCTAGCTTCCTTTGGATGAAGATGTAGATCTCTCAGCTCCTCCTGTACCATGCCTGCCTGGAAACTGCACCCTTGAACCTGTAAAAAAAAAAAAAAAAAAAGGCAGAGGCCTTTTGACAGGAAACTATGTTTGAATGCCATACTAATTGTGTTTATGTTCATTCTCCTTTAATTATCTGAATATCTCCCAAAGTTCTATCATGGTCAAACTATGTTTTTTCATTTCTGCATCAATGTTTTCTGGGTATCTACTCAGCAGAGTGTATATAAATCTTAATTTTCCATTTGGACCTACACAGCAACATTCAGCATTAATAAGCTGTTCATTTGTGTCTTGAGCTAAAATTTGTTGAGATGACTGTGCATCTTATTTGTACTATAATTAGGGCCCTATGTTAGCATAGCCATATGTAGCAGTGATTTTATTCCTTTAAGGGTTTAAAAGCAGGTACCACTCAAGCAGCTGTAATTTCATATTCAAGTACCAAATAAAAGCAAAACAATAGCTAAGTCAAATATCTACTTACTATATTCTTTTTATTTGCTTCATCAAGTTTAATGTCTAAAAGCAAAGCATAAATGCATTTTAGTATATATCACACATAGTATAATTCTGATTTATGGGAGAAACAACTACTCTTCCATACTGAGCATAACAGCAACTCTGTATGCCCAATCAAATTATAATCAATATGAGGACAATCAGGCCTTAAAAGAAGTCCATTTTCTTTCCATGTAGTGAAAAAAAAAGTAATTAAGTCCTAACAATGTGAATGTTTACAGTACTTCAATTTATTCACTGATTTTATCTCTGACACTACTTACAAATTACATGAGTATATGATAATTTCCCCAAAGTAAATATAAAATATTAAATAGTAATTTTCTTACAATGCACAAGAAGTTACTTTTGAGAATATGGAGTCTCATTCTTTTGAGGATTTTTTTTTCCTAAAAACCCAGTTCCTCTTATTCATTATTCATTACTGTTTCAAAAGAATATGTGCATTTACTGTCTAGCAAGCATTTCAAGGTCTTCTTGGGAACATACGTATTATATTCTCAAATCTTGAAGTAGCTGCAGTTCTGCAATATTTACTGAAATTACCTAAATTCTAAAGAAGGCAGAATTTTTATTTTCTCAGTTTTTACACATGTCATGTTTTATTGTCATGAGTTCCATGAGTGTTATATTTTAACCCATGACTCCCCTTCCTGGATGTATTGTATTGTGTTGTTAATCATTGCTCAGAAACATCTTCCATATCAGCTTCATGTTTTAAGCCTTCAACAGCCTGAGACTAGGATTCTTCTGGGTTCCTTTGAAAGCTCAGGTCTTTGTGTTGAGGCAGAAGTTGGAACAAGGACTTTTCCATTTGTTTAGTTTCCTAGTCACTCATGTTTTAAAAGATCAAAACTCCTAAAGTTTCAAATGTGATACCTGCTTACTGATCTCACTTACAGAAATTAAATATGTTTAGTGGATTTTGTTCCAGAGTATACAGAACTGTGTCATTGGGAAAGGTATTGCTAATTGTTATCCCCTGGTATGGCTGTGCAATAGTTACTCAATTAATTACATATTGACATATGGATTGCTCTCAAACTTCTTTGTACCAATAATGCACAATCAACACCCTTGTACATCAAATCTGTTCAGATGTAGTTCTCATTTGACTTTCAAAACTGGGCTTCTGGATCAAATGGCAAATGTATCTGCATCTTTGTTAGATATGGCTTGCCCTCTGCCCCAAAATTTTCAATGCCTTTAGCCTCAGTGAAATTTCTAGCCATTATTTCTGTATTCCTGGTCCTTCTACTCCTTCCACAGTGCTACTGGGGCTACCTGGTGCCCCGGGAAAATTATCTTGGAATCATCTTGGGAAAAGACAAGGAAATGAGAGACACTTTTCTTTCTTCCTTCATTTTTCTATTCCCTTCTTTGTCTGTCACTATCATTCTCTTTATGGTTTCCTTTCATTTTTCCTGGTGAGCTGAGAGGATTAAACCCAGGGCCTCACTCATGTTAAGTGAATATTTTATCATCCAAAACCCCAGCATTATTCTTTTTCTTTGGGGCCTTTGTAAGGCTACAGATTTTATTCCTCAAGGAACCCTGGCTACATGCTTTCCATTGGTACCTTCTTGTGTTTCAGAAAGGTCTTCACTTCATCAAAAAGCACCTCTCGCACAATCCTTAAGGTTGTTTAGATAATTTTCACATAATCCATGATAAAATTTTATTGACACATGTTTTACATTGTATTATCCAAAGGGCCAAGTCCAAAGGTGGACCTTTTCATACTGAGGTAAATTTGTAGGGAGCATCTGTTCTTATTCTATGAAAGGGGAGCATTGAGTGATTCTCTACCATTCTACTCTAACCACAGGGGCAACATCACATGTATCTTCAGTTTCTACTCATATTAAGAAAATTCCTGCATTGTCAAGTATAATAATAGATACATGGCTTAGTATCTGATGAAAGAGTATCACTTTGCTCTTTTCAAAAATCTCACTGTGTTAGAATAAAAATGGCCCCATAGGCTCGTAGACAGTGGCAGTATTAGGAGGTGTGGTCTTATTATGATAGGTTTGGCCTTGTTGGAGGAAGTGTGACACTAGGGGATAGGTTTTAAGGTCGCAGAAGAAGCTCAAGCCTGCCATTTTATCACAGAGTCTTCTTGTTGCCTGCCATTCAAGACATAGAACTCTCAGCTCCTTCTTCAGCACCATGTCTGCTTCCATGCTGCCATGCTTCCTGCCATGATGATAAAGGACTGAATCTCTGAAGTATAAGCCAGCCCCAGTTAAATGTTTTCTTTCATAAGAATTGCAATTGTTCAGGGTCAAAATCAACCAAATAGAAACAAAGAGAACAATACAAAGAACCAACAGAACCAAAAGGTGGTTCTTTGAGAGATTTAACAAGATAGGTAAACCCCTAGCCAAACTGACTAAAGGGCCCAGAGTCACTATCCAAATTAACAAAATCAGAAATGAAAAGGGAGTCATAACAACAGAAATGTAGGAAATTTAAAAAAAAAATCAAATTCTACTACAAAAACCTATACTCAACAAAACTGGAAAATCTAGATATAATGGATGGTTTTCTAGATAGATACCACACACCAAAGGTAAATCAAGAGCATGTAAACTATCTAAACAGGCCCATATCCATTAGGAAATAGAAGTCATTAAAAACCTCTCAAACAAAAAAAGCCCAGGGCCAGATGGGTTTAGTGCATAATTCTACCAGACCGTCAAAGAAAACCAGATACCAATATTCTTCAAACTATTCCAAAAAAAAAAAAAAAAGAAGTAGAAGGAAGACAGGAAGACTACCTAATTCATTCTATGAAGCCACAATTACTCTGATACCTAAACCACACAAGGACCCAATAAAAAAAAAACAGAACTTCAGACCAATCTCTCTTATGAATATTGATGCAAAAGTACTCAATAAAATTCTTGCAAATAGAATCCAAGAACACATCAAAACCATCATTCAACATGATCAAGTAGGCTTCATCTCAGGGATACAAGGTCAGTACAATGTACGAAAATCCGTTAATGTAATCCACTATATAATCAAACTCAAAGAAAAAAATCACATGATCATCTCCTTAGATGCAGAAAAAGCATTTGACAAAATACTACACCCCTTCATGTTAAAAGTATTGGAGAAATCAGGAATTCAAGGCCCATACCTGAACATAATAAAAGCAATTTACTGCAAACCAACAGCCAATATCAAATTAAACAGAGAGATACTTGAAGCAATCCCACTAAAATCAAGGACAAGACAAGGATGCCCACTTTCCCTATATCTATTCAATATAGTACTTGAAGTGCTAGCTAGAACAAACAGTAAGACAACAAAAATAGATCAAAAGAGTACAAATTGGCAAAGAAGAAATAAAGGTATCACTATTTGCAAATGATATGATAATATACATAAGCGACCCCAAACATTCTACCAGAGAACTTCTCAAGCTGATAAACAACTTTAGCAAAGTAGCTGGATATAAAATTAACACAAATAAATCAGTAGCCTTCCTTTATACAAATGATAAACAGGCTGAGAAAGAAATTAGGGAAACAACTCCCATTACAATAGTCACAAAGAATATAAACTATCTTGGGGTAACTCTAACCAAACAAGTGAAAGACAATAACTTCAAGTCTCTCAAGAAAGAAATTGAACAGGATTTCAGAAAATGGAGAGATCTCTTATGCTCATGAATTGGCAGAATTAATATAGTAAAAATGGCCATCCTACCAAAGGCAATCTACAGATTCAATGCTATCCCCATCAAAATCCCAACACAATTCTTCAAAGACATGGAAAGAGCAATTCTCAAATTCATCTGGAAAGGGAAAACCCCAGAATAGCAGAAGCAATTCTTAACAATAAAAAAATGACTGGAGGAAATTACCATCCCTGACCTCAAACTCTACTACAGAGTGATAGTGATAAAAACTGCATGGTATTGGTACAGAGACAGACACGTTGATCAATGGAATGGAATTGAAGACCCAGAAATAAAAGCACATGCGCACACTTGATCTTTGACAAAGAAGCCAAAAATATACAATGGAAAAAAGAAATCATCTTCAATAAATGGTGCTGGTCTAACTGGTTGTCTGTATGTAGAAAAATAAAAATAGATCCATATTTGTCACCTTGCTCAAAGTTCAAGTCCAAGTGGATCAAGAACCTCAACATAAAACCAGATACACTGAATCTAATAGAAGTGAAAGTGGAAAATAGCCTCGAACTCATTGGCACAGGGGGAAATTTTCTAAACAGAACTCCAATGGCTCATGCTCTAAGATTAAGAATTGATAAATGGGACCTCATGAAACTGGAAAGCTTCTGTAAGGCAAAGGACATAGCCAATAAGACAAATCGGCAACCTACAGATTGGGGGAAAAAACATCACTAACCCCACATCCGATAGAGGGCTAATATCCAAAATATATAAAGAAATCAAGAAGCTAACCACCAAAAGCCAAACAACCCAGTCAAAAGAATTGGTATAGAACTAAAGAGAGAATCCACAACAGAGGAATCTCAAATGGCTGAGAAGCACCTAAAGCAATGTTCAAAGCCCTTAGTGATCAGAGAAACACAGTTCAAAACGACCCTGAGATTCCACCTCACACCAGTCAGAATGGCTAAGATCAAACTCAGGTGACAACAGATGTTGGCGAGGATGTGGAGAAAGAGGAACACTCCACCATTGCTGGTGGGATTGCAAACTGGTACAATCATTCTGAAAGTCAATCTGGAGGTTCCTTAAAAATTGGAAATAGATCTACCTGAAGACCTAGCAATACCACTCTTGGGAATATAACCAAAAGATGCCCCACCATGCCACGGGGGCACGTGTTCCACTATGTTCATAGTGGCCTTAGTTGTGATATCCAGAAGCTGGAAAGAACCCAGATGTCCCACGACAGAAGAGCCCACCTCCAGCAGGAAGACATGGCATCAAGTGAGGAAGGGTGTTGCCATCCCACAGTCAAAGCTCTGGCCTATAATTGTTCCTGTCTGAAAGAACTACAGGGAGGGAAATGAACAGGAGCCTGAGGAAAAGAAGGTCCAGCAACAGGCCCAAAGTGGGATCCAGCTCAAGGGGAGATCCCAAAGCCTGACACTATTACTGAGGCTATGGAGCACTCAAAACAATGGACCTATCATGATCACACTCTGGAAGACCCACAAGCAGCTGAAAGGGTCAGATGCAGATATTTGCACCCAACCAAATGGACAGAAGCCACTGACCCTTGTGATTGAATTAAGGAAAGGCTGGAAGAAGCTGAGGAGGAGGGCGACCCTGTAGGAGGACCAGCAGTCTCAATTAACCTGGACCCCCAAGATCTCTCAAACACTGGACCACCAAACAGGCAGCATACACCAACTGATATGAGGCCCCCAACATATATACCCCAGAGGATTGCCGGGTCTGAGTTCAGTCAGAGAAGATGCACCTAACCCTCAAGAGACTGGAGGCCCCTGGGAGTTTAGAGGTCTGGTTGGGTTGAGGGTGTGGGGTGGGGACATCCTCATGGAGACAGGGGTGTGGGGACTAGGTATGGGATGTGGGGGTTGCACGGAGGGGGGATAAAATCTGTTGTGTAAATAAATAAATAAAAAGAAAACAATATGAAAATGGAAAAAAAAAGTACTGCAATTGTCATGGTATCTCGTCACAGCAATAAAACCTTAACTAAGAATCTCTTCATTAGCTTAGAATCTTCTAACAGGCTCATCACCTTTTTTTGGTGGCCTCTTGACATGTCTTCTTTCTACCCTAGTGTTCGTGGTGCACTCACTGTCTCCTTAGCTATACTTCTTCAGGACTTCTTTTTCTTATCTATTTAAACTGGGTGTCGTGAGCCTATATGGTGTTGTATAAATGAATGTAGTGGTCTCAATAATTAATGCATAATTAGACATCTAATGTCTAATGTTTTTGGAAAAGATTAAAGTCTAAGATGTTTTTGGAAGCTCTCACCTATGGTGCATTATACAGGTTAAACTGGAACCTTGGTTCTGAATATTCAACACAAGCACTTTATACTGTTCGTGCTGTCATGCCAACCAACATCAAAGAATTTTGCCTGAAACACCTTGGCTCAGATTCAAAATTGTTATGAATCTTGGTATTTTTTACTGTGTGTATAAAGAGAGCTTTCTAATCTTATAGAAACATAATGGTTTAATTATAGAAAGCAAAGACTTGTAATACTTTCTTATAAATTTGCATGACTTGTTATATTATTTTAGAACATTTGGTTTTAAAATTTTCTGTTTGAATTACCAACATGAGTTTCATAAAGAATCATTAAAAGACTTTTAGCTTTGACTCTGGACAGATTATCCAACATTTTCTGAAATGGTCATAATCATACTTCTGTCACTTCTTGACATGTTGTTCTCATTCTCAGCATTGATAATTATAAAGTCAAAATACTGATGACCTGTGTATGACATCAAAGGTGCTCTACACCCTTCAGAATCAATATTCAGCGAAGGTTGCTTATGTAAAATAAACAGGAAGATTCATGTCATTAGTATTCAAATTTGCTTTTGTACCACAAATAATTGTTTTAAATTGAGTTTCTTTCTGATTTTCTATCAGCTAATATTTGAGTTGTATACCTAGCATAGATTGCTATAAAAATTAACCTGTGTTGAGTAAAAATTTTAAAGGTGAAAAGGGATTAAAAGCAGAAAGGGGTTTTAAAAGATTATCTTAGAGGTTCTTGGTCCACCCTACACTTGTTTCAAGACTTATTATTTTTTTTAAAAAAATTATGTAACATCAGTAGTTCACATGGACAATGACTTATCAAGGAGTTAACCAACCATATGAAGAATTTGGATTTGATGACTGGTTAATCAACAGATATTGATGGGACAAATCTTCCACCGAAAAGACAGAAGCCAATGGATAAACCTATTCCTCCCCCTTTTCTCCACACTTCTTCAACTTCTACTTTTCTTCTTCCAACCAGGTATTCCTGGGAAAGGGTTGATGGAGCTTTTCCAGAACACACCCTCACAGACAGAGCCTCCAGCTAACAACTGCCCAACTTTGTAACACACTGTTATTTTGGCTTCCTGTCATTCTCCATTTCAGGACTCTGAGCACCTTTTCAATGTTGCTACAATCTAGTCACTCTCTGCTTTGGACCTAAGACATAAAAAAAAAAGCCATGATAAAGTGACCTATAGTTTAGTTAAGCTCAGATTCTGAGAAGGACTCTGTCGTGATTGGAATAGGAAATAGGCCTTATAGGCTTGTGTTTGAAATGGTTACTTCCTAGCTTGTGGTACTAATTTGAAGTCCAGTGAAGCCTTTAGAAGATGGGACCTTGCTGTAGGAAGTGAGACCCTGGGGCAGGCTTTTTAGTATTCTAACTACCTGGTTCTGGCCTGTGCTCATCACCCTGATGTGAACAGCCAGAGAAGCAGTTCATTCCATCTCATTCTCTGACTGCCACAATGGACTAAAAATGATCTGAAACCAGGAACCAGAATAAACCCCTCATCAATTAAGTTGCTTCTGTTCAGTATTTTGTCACAGCAACAAGAAAATCATAATATAATCTAACATAAAGAGAGGAATCAGACATTGGTAAGCAGTGCTTCAAAGCAGGATTGTGGTCAGGAAGGTTCCTTGGGCTCAGAAGTATCAACACTCCTTGCACGTGAAAAGCTAGATGAAAAATCAGCTGATTTTTTTTAAAAAAAAAATCTACAGACAGAGTCCAAAGCAAAAGCCAAAGAGGCACTAAAATTATACTTTGGTCCAGCAGTTTCCAACAATTTAGAAGACAAAAACCAAATGGGAAAATAGATAAAAGATATGATCCCAGAGCTCACAGAAAAAGGAAAGCAGTGAATCTAAAGCATATGAAAAATGCTCAATTTCACACATTCTGAAGAAAAAGAAAATTACAGCTATACTGAAATATCATTTTTTTATAAACAGGCAAAAAATTCAGGTTTGGAAAGGTAGTCTGTGGTGAGCTTGAGGGTGAAAGATACTCATTCCTTGCTGGTGGAAGTGCAAAGTGTTATAGAAGGATTTGACAATATCTATCCAGCAGAAAAAGAAATGCATTTACAGTTGTTCTTTAACAATTGCATTCTAGAAATGAAATATAAATTACATCTGAGCAGATTTGAAAAAATGTACACAAGGTTATTTACTGAGCACTAGTTGTACAAACAAAAGCTCGGGAGCCATCTGTGCATTCATCAATGAGGAACTGATTAAATAAACCAGTGTACAGCCATATGAGGACTACCATACAGTCACTTTAGAGTAAGCTAGAGAGATGGCTCGGCAGCTAAGAGCATATTCTCCTCTTGCAGAGGACCTGAATTTACTTTCTAACACCCATTATTAGGCATCTCACCACAGCTGCCTATTGTTCCACCGCCAAGGGATCCAACACCCTCCTTTGAACTCCACAGGTGCTTATGCTCGCATGTACATACTCCCACACAAACATACATACACACATAATTTAAAGATAAGAAAAGGAAATCTACTGAAATGACCACCTCTTGTAACCAGGCAAGTCTTCCAATGGAGGTATAGAAACACCAACCCAGCCCCAGTACCATCTACACAAAATTTATCCTACCTACAAGATGTACAGGGGTAAAGATGGACTAGAAATTGAGGGAGTGGCCAATCAATGATTGGCCCAACTTGAGACCCATGCGTGAAAGGGAGCCCACCCCTGACACTGTTAATGATATTCTGCTATATTTGCAGATAAGAAGCCTGTCATCTGAGAGGGTTCACCCAGAAGCTGATGGAAACAGATACAGAGACCCACAGCCAAACATTAGGCAGAGTTAGGGGAATCCTGTGGGAGAGGGGGAGGAAGGATTGAAGGAGCCAGAGAGGTCAAGGACACCACAAGAAAACCTACAGAATCAATTAACCTGGGCCCATAGGGGTTCATAGAGACTGACCCACCAACCAGAAAGTATGCATGGGATGAACCTAGGCCTCATACACATATGTAACAGATGTGCAGCTTGGTCTTCATGTGGGACCCCTAACAACTGGAGCAGGAATTGTCTATGACTGATGCCTGCCTTTGGATCCCTTTCCCCTACCTGAGGCTGCCTTGTCTAGCCTCAATAGTAGAAAATGCACCTAGTCCTAATGTAACTTGATATGCCAAGGTGGGCTGATATCCATGGGAGCTCTCCCCTTTTCTGAGGAGAAAGGGGGGAGGGAAAGATAGGAGGCACTGGGAGGAGGGAAGGGAGGGGAAGCTGCTGTGATCAAGGTGTAACATTAATTAATTAATTAATGAAAATAAAAATAAATCTTTAAAAACCCACATGAGGAAGATCAGTTTAATGTGACTGCCCTTATAAATTGCTTCAGACTTGTTGGTTAAAACAACAGAAATTTTTTCTTTTACATCTAAGAAGCCAGAAGTCCAAAACTAAGGTATGAAAAGGGTTAGTTCCCTCTGGAGACTTGAAGGAGTAAATATCCTATACTTCCTTCTTTGCTTCAGGTGGCTGCTTGCCGTCGTTGGTATCCACTGTAGCTGAACCTAAGTCTTCACAGAATCTTCCAGTCTGTGACTCAAATCCCCCTCTCTTATCTCTTAAAGGAATTTATAAAGACACGCATGAAGGCTCACCTTAACCTAAAATGATTTTCCCTCATTATCTATACCTTAATTATATCTGCAAAGGCCTTTATTTCAAATAAGTTCACATTCTGAAATTCTGGGTAGACATGCCTTTTAGAAGGAAAGAATTTAATTGACTACAGTCTTCTTAGACTGGTTCAGATAAATTTCCACACTATACCATATGGTGGTTTGAATAAAAATGGCCCCCACAGGCTCATAGAGTTGAATTCTTAGTCACCAGGGAGTGGTACTTGTTGATAAAATTAGAGGGACTAGGAGATGTGGCCTTGTTAGAAGAAGTATGCTACTGGGGGTGGGCTCTGAGGTTTCAAAGGCTCATGCTAGGCCCAGTTCACTCTGCTTGTGGGTCAAGATAAAGCTTTCAGCTGCTTCTCAGAGCCATGTTTGCTTCCCACCACATTCCCTGTCATGATAATGGACTAAATCTCTGAAACTCTAAACCAACCCCAATAATGCTATCATTTATAGCAGTTGCCATTGGCCATAGCATCTCTTCACAGCAATAGAACAGTAACTAAGACAAACATTAAACTCAAAAGGCAAAATGTAGAAAGTATAAGATTGTAATTTATGTGATATATAATGATACATATGAAATGACATATAGCATGATGTATATGATATGTATGTGTGTATAACCATTTTATTTGTTTCATACATATTTTGTTTTATGCTGGGGATTGAACCCTGGGCTTTGCACATGTTAGGCAAGTACACTGCAACAAACACATCCTTAGCCCCACCATATTATATATTTAAAAGACAGGGTTTTGTTATGTAGCATAGTAGGCTGACCATAAATTTTAAATCCTCCTGCCTCAGCCTCTGGAGTGCTAAGATTACAGCCATGTATCACCATGCTTGGGTGTAGTATACTATATTTTATGGAGAATTAAGAATCCATGTATACCTATTTGCATATATATATATATATATATATATATATATATATATATATATATCAGTAATACTTGAATAATAAAGAAACCAAGCAAAATTGCTAAGTCAAGGGAGGGGAAAAGACAAAAACTGGCAAGAAATTGTTGTTTTGGTGCTAAGGTTTGAACCCAAAGTCTTGTGCTTCATAGGCAAGCACTCTATTCCTAGATATAGCTTCAACCTCAGCCTGAAACTTCTGAGCACACATTTTCACATAGCTTTGACATTTAAAACATGTAGCTGTTTTGTCTGTTCAAATTGATCTATCTAATAAAAACCTTAAAATTGAAAACAAATTTGAACACAGGAACCTAACTCTATATCAGGCAATATTATTATATATAGAAAAGACTTGTTTGATGTGAAATCTGGATATCTTTATCTGTACATATAAGTACCCCACCATCACCAAAAGAGGCCTGCAAATAAATTTTACTTCCATTCTGCAGTTTGTTATGAGTGATGCTTGCATTATGGTTTTAAAATAATTATGTGTATATTATAAAATGGAACAAATAAATAATTATAAATTCTTTGTGTTTCTTTTGGTGGTAGAAATTTAACTCTAAGATAACACCCTCAACAATAAATGATCATGTTAGTATTATTACAACCAAACTTTCAGGGTAAAGCAAAATGTGTACAAGAAAAAATACAGTACTTTTACATTTTAATTGGAAGTATCAATAAAAGAAAAAAGAAAATCAATAAAACCAAAACAAGTTCTTTAAAGAGATCAATAAAATTGAATTTTCCCCTTTTATCCATGGCAACATGCATATTGGCATAAAGCTATTCATAGCATCTCTTTTACTAGCCTTTTAATGGCTTTGAGAACCACAGTGACAAAAGCCTCTTTAGTTCTGGCATTTTATGTCTTCTGTCTTTTGAAATTGATCAGTTTGCTATACCTTTTTGTTCTATCAGCCAAGAGAAACTCAAAATTTAATGGAAGCATGTTGAAAGGGTAAGGGAGCCAGACTAGGAAAACACCTTCTGATTAAAGTTATGACAGCTGGAACATAAAAGATAAAAGAGTTGGGCTTGGTGGTTGTAATCTCAGACCCTTAGGAAGCTGAGTCAGGAGGATATCAAGTTGAAGGCCATCCAAGGCTACCTAGTGAGCTCCTCATGTCAACAATAAATAAAACAACATAAATCAAAGCGTCAAATAAAAAATCACTCTAGTTTTCAACATTAGAGGCAAGTTTTATTCATTCTACTAACATTGAAAATTGGTTGTTAAAGATCTAAGCAGCGGTTTTGCCTTTTCTCTAGGAACTCTAGTTCAGGGGTAATAAAATATTCTCAGCTGTAAAGACAAGCTCGCTTTTCCTGAAGAATGCTTGTTCAAAGAAATAAAGAAGAAATGGCACAATTGGAACAATCTTTATTTTGCTACCCTGAGTGAAATAATTGATTCAGGAAAAAAAAAATCATCACTGCATGCTTAAAACATTACATCATATCATCTCATCTCCATGACAACATGGAGACAGGATATTGCCATGGCATTAAGTATGCCTGCAGGGTGTAGTTCAGTGGTAGCGCACTTATCAAAGATACAAAAGGACCTGGGTTCAATCTTACCACTGCCCTGCACCTCATCCTCAACTAATGAAATTACTCCTCCATGAACTCACTAACAGAAAATTGTTAGCTCTGTAGAGTGGTCTCGATTGTAGGGAGCTTCTGGAAAACCTTTGAAATAGACTAAAGATTATACTCTTAGATGGAAAAGTATATGATCTCTCTTGATTCCTTTGGGTTTTAGCATCAGTAACCACAGACACATTTCATAAATGAGCACCCTGATATGGTATAGAAAGCCTTCGACAACACTGACATGACATTTCTGAGGAATGTTTACTCTGAATCTAATGAAGCTTTTATATTTAACCTTTTCTTTATGCATTAATTGTGACAAAGGATGCAACTTAAATGCTGTAATAAGAAAACAATCATCGGAAGGCAGAATGCAAAGTATCTGGTAAAATATTAATTCATCCTCATCTAAGAGTCAATATTGAGAACTAAAATAAATGTCTACATCTATAGATTGGAGAGACATAATTATAAAAATAGTCTTTGTATTCTTGCTTTAAAAAGATCTATAAAAGGCAATTTTCAAGCAATTGAAGATGTTTGTAAGAGAAATTGGTATTAGATGATAGTAAAGAATTGTTCATTTTCTTAGTTATGTTATCATTAAAAATACATCAGAGAACATTATTTATTTGAAGATTGTTCTGCCTTGAGTGTTTGTCTGCCCCACATTCATGTGTTGAGATGCTAAACCTCAAGATAATATATAAAAAAGAAAGGATATTTATGAGGGTGATTGGATCAGGAGGACTCTGTACCATAAAGGAACCACAAAAGAGACCCCTTGACACAGTGTAAGGATACATCAGACTGAGAGCCCTCTGTGAGGCAAAGATCAGGCCCTCACCAAATAATCTGCCACCTTGATCTTGGCCTCTAGAACTAAGAGAAATAAATTTCTGTGGTTTATCTGTCAGCCTACTTTGTTTATAGGAGAGAAGTACCATGATACATGACCTTGAGAACAGTATAGAGACAAAGCAAATGTGGAAAAAGATGAACAATTGTTCAGACTAATTGATAAGCGTAAGGCTGTTTGATTTCCTATTCTTTCTCTTTTGCATATTGAATGAGTATTTAGGTGGGGAGGCTCCAAACACATCTGACTGATAATAATAACAGCTTGGGAAGGTGGCTTACTTTACATTTGCTTTCTTTCCTGCTTTTCATCCTTCATAACACCAGTGATCATTAATATTGATCGTCAAACTGATAAGTCCTAGAATGACTGGGAGATAGACCTTTGGGCATTTCTGGGACAATTGAAGTGAGAAGATCAATCTAAATCCATTATTCCATGGGCTGAGTCCCAGGCTGAACAAAATGGAAGAAGTGAGCTGAGCCTAAGCATTCACTGTTCTCTGCTTCCTGGCTGTGGATACAATGTGACCAGTGATCTCAAGCTCCTGCCATCATGACTTTTCCACCATGACACTCAAATAGTGATTTCAAATAAACCCTTCTTTCCTTAAGTTCCTTTTGCCAGGTAGTTTGTCACAACACCGAGAAAAGTTGAGGTGGGCTGTTCAAGTAAAATAAACCATACATAAATAAATCTCATATAGCTCAGGGGCTTAGTATTTGTACTCAGTCAACATCACATGTTTTACTAGAGAGAAATATAGGCATTGAAGCATCAAACCTTACATCCATTAGCAGAACAGAGGCTAGAAATCAGGTATGCTTACTACTTAACTACTCAACCAGTAAACTTACTGAGGGAACATTTAGATATGTTACAGATGGAAATACTTAGTTGTCATCACTTTGCTTGCATTTATTACCTAGGGGAATCAGAAAAAAGAAAGAGGACATGACAAAATGCATTTGGTCCAACTTCAAAAGTCCCCATAGTTTTTTTCAAAGTCAATTCTGAGACTCAAGGCAATCTCTTAATTGTAAATAAAAAGGCAGATTACATGCGTCTATGTGCTCTTTTTCTCTTCAAACTGCTTGATCTTTTTCATTGTAGACTAATAACCATGAAACAGGGTCAGTACTATGCTGTCATGCAATCTCTTGAGCAAAAGAATTTAGTCCATTACTTTTCTTTCTTTCTTTCTTTCTTTCTTTCTTTCTTTCTTTTTTTTTTGATACTTTATTTACATTTCAAATATTTTCCCCTTTCCAGATCTCCCCTTTGGAAACCCCCTAACTCATCCCCCGACCCCTGCCTCTATGAGGGTATTCCCTCAACCACCCACCCATTCCCATCTTCTCTCCCTAGCATTCGCCTATACTAGGGTATCTAACACCCTCAGGTCCAAGAGACTCTCCTCCCACTGATGGCCAACAAGGCCCTTCTCTGCCACACATGTGGCCAGCACCATGGGTCCCTCCATGTGTATTCTTTGGTTGGTGGTCCAGTTTCCAGGAGCACTGGGGGTGGGGAGAAGGCCAGTTGACACTGTTGCTCCCTCCATGGGGCTGCAAACTCCCTCAGCTCCTTCAGTCCCTTCTTCAACTCCCCCATCTGGGACCCCAAGCTTAGTCCAACGATTGCTGTAAACTGAATCTTGGGTATTCTGAACTTTTGGGCTAATATCCACTTATTAGTAAGTACATACCATGCTCATTCTTTTGTGCTTGAGTTACCTCACTCAGGATGTTATTTCCAATTTCCATCCATTTGCCTGTGAATTTCATGAAGTCATTGTGTTTTTTTGTTTTGTTTTGTTTTCTTTTTCTTTCTTTCTTTCTTTTTTTTTTTTTTGGTTTATGAATTACTTTTCAATGTAATGTCAAGCAGATTCTTAGGACAAGGGCAGAAAGTAAACACATTTGTTCTCAAATATCATAAAATGATCTCTAGCCCTGTTGCTATTACTGTGCCCTCTGAAATCTCTTGTTGAACCTCCACACCCTACATAGCTCTCAGCATTAGTGTCTTCTAAGATCTTGCTATGATGGCCCATTAAGCCTCACTTACAGCATTCAGCCACTTTTTGAGTCCAAAAGTCCCAAACTCTTTTATTCCTTCCCAAGAACCAGCACAGTCAGATCTGTCACAGCAACAGTTGACTTTGTGGTATCAACTTCTGTCTTAGTTACTTTTCAATTTCTGTGATAAAAGACCAAAACCAAAGCAAAAACTCAGCTTCAACCTGAGACTCATTAAGTCAAGCATCATCAGGACCACTGGTTTGGTTCAGGAGGGGGCTCAGTTGGTAAAATGCTTGTTTCTCAAATGTATGGAATTCAGTTCAAGCCTCAGAAGCAACATTCAAATGTGAATTTAATTGTGGCATGCACCTATAATCCCTGCACTGGTGAGACAGAGACAAAAGAATCACTGGAACTCACTGACCAGACAGCTTAGCCTGATGGGTGAGCTTTGGCCAAGGAGAGACTCTGTCCCAAGACAAGTGGGTGGTGACCTGAAGGTGGTACTTGAGCTTGTCTTGCAACCTCCATGCATGTACACAGACACACAGACACACACACACCACATATGGAGAGAGATTGAGAGAGAGAAACAGAAAGAGAGACAGAGAGAGAGACAGAGAGAGAAAGAGATACAGAGAGAGACAGAGATGATAGAGTGTCTATCTAGCATGCACAGACCCTGGGTTCTATCTCTAAGACTGTTAAAACAAATGAAGTACATCTAAGACTGCTGAGGGAAAAGAGGCAGACCCACATGCCAACAGAGTTTCAAAGAAACCATGGATGACTGATCCTTGAACTCCACCTCACTCTAAGATGGGCAAATGTCCCTTTGTCAGGTGCTAGGCAAGTACTTTAAAGGGAAAGCCTCTCATAATAAAGAAATAGTTGCTAGCTCTTTAAGAGATGGTTAGCTTTTTTAACATTGCTATTAGGTTTCAGATACAGCGCAGCTGAGAAAACCACAAAAATCTATCTATTTAAACCAGCCTAAGGCAGACCTAACCCCTCTTCTTGATGACCTAGGGTAAACTTTGCTTATTGCAATCTTAATGTGATGCTAAATTCTCAGCAGCAAGGGTGGGGTTGTTCTTATTTGCCACTATTGAATATAAATGTAGGAAGTATCATCTCCAACTATGCATGCTCAGAATGCAATGGCTTCTACATGTGATAACATTTTTATTTATAAATTATATACATTTTACCAACAAAAGCCCTGAGCTTTCTTTGTAAGGGAGAGAGATTATGATTGACAGATTATCCCCAGGATTCTGCTTGCTTGCAATAAGTAATAAATCTTGTTTTTCTTCATTTTTTACCTCTTGGTTGTACACACTCACTAAGGGGCGAGCCCATTGCATTCAGTCACAGATTCGGTTTGGTCTGTATATTTTGACAACTGTAGAAAGTTATAAGAAGGGAAAGTTTGGGTAGCACTGTGCTTGGATCTTCCTAAATTAGAATTAGAAAATTTTAATTTTTAAAAAGTGGTAAAATTCATAAGACAACCAGACAAGCTCTGGAATCAAGAAGACCTGAGTTCAAATCCAGAATTATAAAATGATGACTATGAGTTGCGATCACCTAAAAATAGAAGACAGTGAAGAAAGAAATAAAACAGTCAAGAGATTCAGAACATAAATTAAGGATGATGGTAGTTTAACTTCCACCTGAATGAAAATACAGACTACTGGGTATCCAAACTGATTGGCTGAAAGTTTCAACATCAAAGGCATGGTTTTCGGGTCTCCAGTGAACAAAGTGCTTATTTTGAAAAGTGGGAGAAATTATCCTGTATACTCACTTACTAAGGTGGATTCATTGAAGAACATACATCATTGAAACTGTGTCTTGGTCTTGAACTTCTAATAAAGCAAACAGAACCTGAGGGCAAAACCTGACTCTGATTTCAGTTCAAACCAGCAGAGACAGCCAAATTTCTACCTATGCTTGGGTGACTTTTCAACCCTAGGGAGAATGAGAAAGCTATAATAAAGTAAATTACCATAGTAATAATGCTTTGTGCCAATTAAAAATGGAAAACAATCTCTTTGCAACATCTAAGAGAATTTGGCATTTTATAAAATCTCTCAGACTAGCCTTGAGCCACAATGTTAAATGTTGATTCACAATGTTAAAAAACTCAAAGAGAATTTAACTAAGTGTATTAACACTGTTGAAATGTTTGGGAAAAGTTAAAATTCAGCAGAACTACAGGCATAAGTTATTATCTTCATTTATAGTCATTTAATTGGTAGAATTTGGTTTGTTAGGATTATATTTATGGATTGTCAGACATTTGAAAGGCTTGAAAAGTTCAAATTTATTAAATTTATGAGTATACTTTGAAAAGTGGAATTAAGTAACTTTATAAATAGGATTAATTATTTAAAGTGAATTTAATCTGTTTGAATTGTGTTGACTATTAATCAAAGAACAAATGAGAGCAATTGCCCTTACTTTATATAGTAATTACAAGATTTATAAATAGTATACTAATAATATTCATAAATCTTATTTAACTTTGAGAAAAACTAAACATGTTAGCTTAGAAAAGCATATTAATATAAAACTCTTCTAACCATAGATAGTTCAATAGTCCTCAAGTCTTTAACCAAATTCAGTTGACATGGCTCTTGATGTCATACTCTGGAACAATATCCTCACTGTAAAATTCCTAGAGTTTTTCTGAAGAAAAGTAAATTAGATAATGTCTCTTGGTCATTTTGTCCAGCAACTATTATAAAACCTTATAGCATGGATAATTCTCTATTTTAAATAGCTTAATAATGTGGATTTAAGTATGTGGATCTATTCTGGCAAATAGAGCTGGAAGTCCCACAGAGTTGGAGAAGACAGTCATTGATTTCTGGGTATTGCTTTATGCCTTCCAGTAAACAGTGTCTATGCTCTATATTATTATTTGTAATATCCTGGTACTATTAAAGTTATATCAGAGAAGCAGAGCCACCATTAGTAATGAGATTTATTTTAAGGATAAGGGCTTCTGATGCCGAGTTGTACAGGTTTTTTTTCCCTGTGGTGTTAGCAATGGAATCTAGAGCCCTCACCTATGCTTTGCCAGTGCTTTACACTGAGCCATGCCCCTGGCTGGTTTTGTAGTTTACATCTCTTGCTTCTGCTTCTGATATTGGGCCTTAAGTACACCTATACTTCAGTGTGGAAAGGAATATGATATGAAGTGAACAAGACCATGAAAGAATTGCAGCTGCCATTTGTCTCTTATCAGAACTACTCATACTAGTCACATGGATAGCACACTGAAACACACACCAGTCTCTCACTGCAACTTCAAAAGTGTGGGTGACTTGCAAAAGCTGGTGGGCTTCCCCATGGAAGTTCACACAAGGTTCATCCTGCATTCCGAGATGCTGAGGAAGGGCCAGCCAGTTTTAGAAGAGCTGCATGCCCAACTGCTGCCACTCAAAAATGCATATGAGATGGCTTGTGATGACTCAGTGGAACTGCACTAAAAATGGATGTCTGCTTTCCTTCTAGTCTTACTTGTACCTTCCAATTTCTCCCATGACCAGCCCTAACCCCAAATCAACAAACACTGAATTCTGGGAGTCGCAGAGCCAGCTCATCTAAGTTGACACAGGCAAAATCATCACTGTGGGCATTATATCTGTTATACAAGGAAACAAATCGGCTTAGAATGCTAAATAACTCCCAAAAGGGCACATGATACTGAGTGGGAGAGCTGGATCATGAGCAAAAGCAGTTTAGCTGGGAACCAGGATCTCAGGCACTGCACTCTATTGTCTGACCCTAACGTGTAAAACTTGGAGTTTTAGCTTCATGAAAAAATGGCTAGCAATCTGAACTTGCTCACATTGGAACATGATGCCTTATCAAGCAGAGCAAGCCCTGATGAGGCTCAAACACAGGCTGGATGGCCATATGTCAGAGACATCAAACAAGATGATGCCCACTGCAAGAGCAATGGGCTGAGTGTTTATTTGTGGTACTTGAAACTCCAAGACCCTGTGTTTCTAGAACATACAGTTTAGGTCAAGGATAACATGATGCTGTATATGGAACATAGTCAAAGGATGTAAAGGAAACAGGAACTCTCCAGGGTGGGCTGGAAAGAGTGTTAGGCAGGCTGTAATCAATAGTTCTAAACCAACAATGAGAAAAATAAAAAAATATGGTCAAACCAACTGGACTGGCTGGTTTTGTGTCAATTTGACACAAGCTGGAGTTATCACAGAGAAAGGAGTTTCAGTTGAGAAAATGCCTCCATGAGACCCAGCTGTAAGGCATTTTCTCAATTAGTGATCAAGGAGTAGGACCCCTTGTGAGTGGTACGATCTGTGGACTGGTAGTCTTGGGCTCTATAAGAAAGCCAGCTGAGCAAGCCAGGAGAAGCAAGCAAGCCAGTAAGAAACATCCCTCCAAGGCCTCTGCATCAGCTCCTGCTCCCTGACCTGCTTGAGTTGCAGTCCTGATTTCCATTAGTGATGAACAGCAGTGTGGAAGTGTAATCTGAATAAATCCTTTACTCCCCAACTTGCTTCTTGGTCATGATGTTTATACAGGAATAGAAATCCTGTATAAATAGAAACCCTGACTAAGACAAATTGGTACCAGCGTAGTGGGGTATTCCTGTGACAACCTGACCATGTTTTGGGGCAGGCTTTGTGGAAGGGCTTTGGAACTTTGAGCTAGAAGAGTCATTGGGGTGTTAAAAGCTCTGTGGGGTGTTCTGTAGAAGTTTGGAAGATAATGTTGAGAACAGTGCAGAAGATGGAGTCCTAGCTTGTGAAATTTCAGAGGGAAGGTTAAAGACTCTTATCAGGGCCATTGCTAGTTTGATTTAAGATTCTGTGGTTTTGGTTAGCTGGGGCTGAAGAAATCAGCTGTGATTAACAAGATACCAGAACTACTAAAGCAAAACCATTGCATTGCTGGGACTATTGATGCTGGTTATCTGGAGCTAAGATATTAGCGGTGATTAAGAAGAGACCAGCATCTTTGGGGTGAAATCTTCTGAGAAGTGTTTTCTGAGAGCACAGCGGCTGAGTTTCAGAGCTGTGGCTGGACTTGGTAATGTGTAAGAGTCACCCAGGTGATACTGTTTTTGAAGGCATGAAGAAGTCGTGAAGAGCAGCTGAGGCCTGGGCACTATGAGAGGTGTGGAAGGCCATTGGTGAAGGTGCAGCCTCAGTTGCAATTGATGGCCCAGGACTGAAAGGGTCATGCAAATGAGGTGAGGCTTGGCATCATGAAGAGAGCCTATGAGAGGCTGTTGGTAAACCTAGTTGCAGCTGAAGACAACAGTGTTTTGGAGATGCCAGTACCATGAGATCACCACCAAGTTCACTGCACCACCAAGATCACTGCAGCAGCAGTGGAGTACAGGCATCTGGAGCCTAGAAGACATGCTGTGTGCTGCAAAGGGCAGAGCTGGAGAAGTGACTCAAGCCTTTGGAGGAATCCAGAAGATCATGAGTGAATCCTAGAAATTGGACGGTTGGAGCTTGATTTTGCTTTTGATTGTGACTGTGGCCTGATTTTTTTCCCTCTTGAAGAAAGAAGGTATTTTAGTGGAGCCCACAGTTAAGAGACTTGTGATGGTAAAAAGACTTTGAATTCTAAGAGATTGGATATCTTTAAAGGGATTGAAATAGTAAGAATTTGCAAAGACTGGGATTTTTAAAGTTATTTAGATCTTGGGGATAAATAAGAAAGTAAGGGTTGAGGCTTAATAGTGCTGTGTTTGTGTGTCAAGTTGACAAGGGGTCAATTGTACTGGCTGGTTTTGTGTCAACTTGACACAAGCTGGAGTTATCACAGAGAAAGTAGCTTCAGTTGAGAAAATGCCTCCATGAGATCCAGCAGTAAGGCATTTTCTCAATTAGTGATCAAGGGGGGAGGTCCCCTTGTGAGTGGTACCATCTGTGGGCTGGTAGTCTTGGGTTCTATAAGAAAATCAGCTGAGCAAGCCAAAGCAAGCAAGCCAGTAAGAAACATCCCTCCATGGCCTCTGCATCAGCTCCTGTTTCCTGACCTGCTTGAATTCCAGTCCTGACCTCCATTAGTCATGAACAGCAGTGTGGAAGTATAATCTGAATAAACCCTTTCCTCCCCAACTTGCTTCTTTGTCATGATGTCTGTGCAGGAATAGAAACCCTGACCAAGACACCAACCAAAGAGCATACCTGGGCTGGACCTAGCCACCCCCCACTCCCACACACATGTAGCAGATGTGCTGCTCAGTCTTCATGTGAGTCCCCTGACAACTGGAACGGTGGTTGTCCCTAAACCTGTTGCCTGCCCGTGGATCCCATTCCCCTTGTCTGGCCTCAGTGGGAGAGGATGTGCCTAGTCCTGCAAAAACTTTGTACATAGTGGGGAAAGACATCCCCCTTCTTAGAGGAGAATGGGAAGGGGATGGGGGAGTGACTATGTGAGGAGGATTTGAAGGAGGGGGGCAGTGATTGGGATGTAAAGTAAACAAATAAATTAGTGGGAAAAATTATGGCCAATACAAAAGCTATTTCACACACATTATGCTATATAATCAGCTCTTAATTTTTTTCATTAATTGATATCCTTGGGTTGATAGGATATTTTGTTATATAGATATGGTCTTTCAAAGACCTGTGGAAGACTGCAAATTAAGGCCAATAACATAGACTAAAATGGAAGTTTAATCAGTTGAGGACATTATAAAATGTTTAAAGTAACCATTTATTTCAAACAACTGTGTTAAAAAGAACTTCACATTTGAAACTCTGCCAACATAAATACTTAATGACAGACCTTATGTCTTAGTTATAATTTTTAAAAATTAAAGGAAAAGGATGGACTAGTCCAATGTTACTGTGGCAGATGCATCCTGATATTAATCCAAAGTAGATATTAGAATGAATTTCTTTTTCTTTCCTCAAATTCTATACAAGCTAGTTAACCAGCTACACAAAATGGGGGCCATGGATGGTGAAAACAAAGGTATCAGATGAATTGATTCCCCACCAAGAAAATGACAGTCTTAAAAATTTTGGATTCACATTTAAAAACTCAAAGCTAATGAAGGGGAAAGGGAGGGGGTCTTTTCTCCTAATTTTCTACTTAGAAGGTTGGATGGAGTACCATTTCTCAAGTATCACTACTCTTAGCCTTTTTGTAGGGCTTAGCCAGTGGGGAGCGCCAGAAGATCAGAGAGAGGACAAGGAGCCAAATTACAGCATTTATTCTCTTAGCATTCTTGTCTGATGTCATCTTACCTTACAAAAGCAGGATGAGGGGCAAAGAAACAAAAAAAAAAAAGCCTATGCTCTTATCAAGAATATTTTCTCCTACCTCTCTATCCCACTTCTTCCTTTCTTCTTGTTTTCTTTATCTCAATTGGCCTTTAGGAGTATTAAACTTTCTCCATGGTTAAGAGTCTCAAGATACTGTGCTTACCTACTTCTCACAGCACACATTTTCTTTCACTCTGAACATAGAACCCCAAAAGTCATGCCACTGAGCTACACTTTCAGGCTGAATCATCTTAACCAGAGGATCACTTCTTTTTCCACTGGATCCCCAACTGACATTAAAGTGCTTGGAATTGTCAAATTGGGACATCAATCCCATGTCCATCATTTTCAGATAGTGTAACCTGGGTTATTACCTTTTGCTCCTAAAAAGTCAAATTACCAGTGTGATTTTATACTTAAGAGATGAATGTTAACAGTTCAGGTTCTCAAGATCTCAAAATAAGATATTGGTCAAATCTCAGTTCTGACTCTTGCTCATTGTGTTTATGGGGGATCGATATCTTATTAATTGATTTGACCCCCTTATCAAAAGTGCTTCTCAGGGAACATTTGACAATTTTTGGAGATATCTTTATTGTCTGACCTGGGAAAAGGAGTTTGCTACTGGTATTAAGTCATGTGTAGAGGTTAGAGAAGTTACTAAATGTTCTGTGATGCTAGGAAAGCATCCTACCACAAAGGATTGCATGAAGTGACATATCAATATCAATAGTACTGAGAAACCCCAATATAGCCTCTTGTTCCTAATTTATTGTTTGGATGTAGTACTAACATATATCAAAAGTCTGTCTAAGGGTTTGGGGAGCTAATTTGTGAATCTGTGGAAAATATTCAGAACAATTGCTTTGATATAATATTCACTTAATAAATGTAAGTTGACTTCATGATGTTCACCATCACCATGAGGGTAGAAGCTTATAGCATAAAGATGCAGGCATCAGTCATTCTTATAGACAATTCTGATAGATATACCACTAAAGTAGTAAGGAAAGAGAAATCTTCTCTGGCTTTATTCTTTTGTATTCTCAGCAACTTGATGTAGTAACTATTCTATTTATATTTCATGAGGCTGCTCTTTTTTCATGAATAAAATAATGACTATACTGCAGCTACTAAAGTTCTTAGCACTCAGTAGGTACACACCAGTAGTAGTAGCTTCACTGGTTACAGTTACTACATGGTAGTGCATTTGTTGAGCCTTAAGATAAGGACCTGTGAGTATTTTGTCTCTTTTTTTATTAGTAGTAGTATTTTTGCTCAAATCTTTTAAATTTTGTGTTGCAACTATGATAATTTGATTAAGAAACATCCTCCATAATATCTAGCATTTAAATACTTGGTATCAGTTGGTGACACTGAGGAAGTTTAGGATGTACAGCCTTGGGAGGAGCTCCTGAGTGAATGTGTTTTGTTGACATGGGCACAGCCATGTCAAGAACCCCAGACATGTGACACAGTACGGTCTGGCTGAGAAAAAGCTTTGAAAGTAAAGAGCCTCCCTTCCATCCAGTTTGCTCTCTCAGATTTGTACTTGTGGTTCATGATATGAGTTTCCAGTTAGCTCTTCCAGCCACCATGCCTGTCACCTGCTGTGGTGCATCCCCATCATGGATTCTGAACCTCTGGAGCTGCAAGCTCCAATAAGATGATCAGGAAGAGAGAGAAAGAGATCGCAGAACACAAATGAAGCATGAAGGTAATTTAGAACCCCTCTCCCCAAAGAACTCTGCAGGAATCTGTATACTTGCTAGAGGGCCACAATGAGTAAACCAGATCTGTCATATATTTTCCGAGTCATATAGGGAGGAAAACACACACAGAAAGGAAGAATTATTCTTAGTAATGAAACATTGGAGAAAGTTCTCTCTATACAGAGGATGTGGAAATGAAATTAATCTCTTTGATGGCATCTTTATAGAGAAGTCAATAGTTCATGATGCTATTCTTTATAATGTTCTGCAGCATAGACCAAACGTATAATGATAAAGCACAGCCTAATAAAAGTAACTCTACAAAAGGCTAAAATGGCACAGTTCAGGTATAAATCTCTCAGGCAGTCTCCCTTCTGGCTAACAGAAAGCTGCAAGGAATGGCCAGATAGGATGCCCTTGGGGCAATTTTCCTCACACCCTGGTGCTCCTACACAAGCTCATGCAGGGCCATCCCTTGGCAGTAGGATATGTGTGGCAGATAGTATAGACATGTGTTCTCTACTGCTCAGCTCATCAGGCAATAGAACTAACAGAAGCTTGTAGAAATTGAGGGATTTATGATCACAAAAATGTGTTTCTCATTTGTGCAATATTTTCTTGTGTTGGGCACCATTTAAAGAGCTTTGGGAATGGAATGGCCACGAAATCATGCAATCTCACAGAAAGGTTACTACAAGTAGAGCTCCCAGCCTGGATTGGGAAGGAGGTATAACCCAGTGGTAGAGTGTTTATTCAATATGCATAAGGCCTTGGGTTCAACCTTACCAGTCCTTTCCTCCTAAAACTCCGTTTTACAGATGAAGACATTAAAAATTAATATAAGCATTTGCCTATTACTTATAGAGCTAATAATGGTATTACAAGAAAGCAGACATAGGTAATCTGGTTGCAGAACCCACATGTGAATTTTTTTTGGATTGGGCATCCAGATCAGAGTCTGCTTTCCCTGGTCCCCCACCTACCCCATTGATGGTTAGACCTCTGTACTAGCTGGGGTTCTCTAGAGGAATAGAACCAATAGAATCAACTTACATTATAATAGTAACAATAGCAGAATCCTACATTCATTGTTGAGTCCTTGAAGCTGGGTGTCCCAGCAGTTAAAGTAGTCCCCCAGTGACTGTCTCACACCGGAAAAGCTAATAGTCTAGTAGTTGCTCAGCACATGAGGCTGGAGACTTAGCAGTCCCAAGCTGTTACAGAAAATGTGAAAGGTTCATGGAGAGCCAATGGTCTTGGTCAAGGACAGAAACCTGGAAGTACAGGTTCTGCAATCAGTGAAGGAATCAGCAGTAGTAGCAGGAACAATAGGAGAAATCAACTTAGTGGGAACAAAGAGGGCCACGTAAACAGCACATAAGATAATTTTCCTTCTGTCATAGCCTTTTTAACAATCTTGTCTTCTACCGGAAGGTGTTGTGGACACTGGGCCAGATCTTCCCAAGTCAGATAAGGTAAGCAGAAGCATTCTTCAGGTGAGGATCCCTACTCAGGTGATTCTAATTTGTGGCAAGTTGACATTAAAAGCAACCAGCAAAGCCTCCAAAGTTAACTTAAGTGTTATCCCCCACCCCAACATAGCCATGGGTTTTATTCTACCTCACTTTTATTTAGTTTTTGGTTTTGAGAATATTTGCATACACTGCCATAGAAGTAAGACAATGGTTATGCATCTTGCCCAATTGTCCTTTGCCTCTAAGGAGAAGAATGGGATTCCCTCTAAAAAGTTCAGCAACTATAAGTATGTCAAATTAGTTTCCAAATAAGAAATGAAAGTAAAAGACTTAGATAAAAATTACTGCATCGGGGTCTCCCTGTAGAAGTAGGGGAAAATAGGGGCTCAAGGCAGGCTGAGAGAGAACATAATAGCTTGTGGAAGACAAGAATGGTTGCACACACCCATAAACTCAACACTTGAAAGACTCAGACAAAGAGGACCACATCAAATTCAAGGCAAGTCTAGGCTACATACTGAGACAGTCTTGACAAAAAAAAAAAAAAATAAAAAAGAAAAGAGGAGAAAAATGGGGGTAGGGAAAAAATCACAGGAAAGATGTGATTGTCATCTTGACTGGATTTCAGAATTTAGAAGCACCTAGAAGATACACCTTTGAGCATGTCTTTGAGGGTATTTTCAGAGATGTTTAAACTAAGGAGGGAAGACCCACCCTGAATGAGGGTGGCATTATCTCATGAGATAGATTGCTGGACTGAATCAAAAGGAGAGACCAAGTTGAACACTAGCATTCACCTTTCTCTGTTTCTTAATGGTGAATGCAGCATGATCAGCTACCTCACACTCATCCTGCTCTAGCTAAAGCCATTCCCTACCGAGATGGACTGTACCCACAATATGTGACACAATAAGCCCTTACCTTCATAACTTTCTTTTTGACAACTAGTTTGTTACAACAAAAAGAGTAACCAATACCGAAAGTTGGTACCAAAGAGTGGGCTGTTGCTGTGTTAAACCTGATATTTGGTTCTCAGACCTTCCTAGCTAGTTTGTGAGATGAATGTGAAAGAATTTTTATCTATGGGCTAGAGAACTCCCTAGACAGCCTTAAGCTAAACCTAATGAGACATTCTGGTGGGATTTTGAAAGACCAGCATGAAGATGTTGAAATCCTGGCTCTTGGTGTTTCATAGGAGAATAAGGACTCTGCTGGGAACTGGGTTAGAGGCTATTCATGTCATCATTTATCAAAGAATCTGGCTTCGTTACTGCATGCTAATCATGTGGGTGATGCTGAATTTAAAAGAAAGTTGGATGAGGAAAGAAGTGTCCATTTAAGGTAGCAGAAAAGGCCAGTGAGGAGAAAGTAACTGTAATTGTTAAAGATACTAATTCCATTAAACAAAAACTGGGCACCCAGGCATGGTGGCACACACCTTTCATCCCAACACTTGAGAGGCAAAGGCAGGTGAATCTCTGTGAGTCTGAGGCCAGCCTGGTCTACAGATCAACTTGTAGAACACCCAGAGCTGTTATCCAGAGAAACCTTGTTTTGAAAAGCAAAACAAAAAACCAAACCAAACAACAATAAAAACCTGGCACTTTTTTCTGGATGAGAGAAAGGTGCTCTAGTTCCAGCCTGAACTGAGAGTGTGGCTGAGCGGGGCTTCCTTCATGAAAGCAACTGTCCTGCAAAGTGTTGTCTCAGGGTCAATTGCTAAGGTACACAGAAGCCATTATAGCTGTAGCAGAAAAGAGCCAGACTACATTTTGAGCTGAGAGTAGAACCTAAAGTGTTTTCTGCATGATGTTGGCTTTGTAGGCATGGAAAACATAAGGTTTATCCAATGCTACAGTCCATTGTACAGTGGGGATGGATTATCTGCACAAAAAGTCTGAGATGCCAGTGTGTGGAATCTTACATGGGGAAGCCCCAGCATATTAGAGATGGTAGAACTCTTAGACACCTGCTGAGGTCTAACCCCCCACCTCCAGCATAGCTGTAGTTATTTTGTTCCATGCCTGCTATTTCATACTGTTGCTGTAATATGCCTGGCAGTCATTGACACAAAAATAACTTGACTCAGAGCAAGGTTATGCTGGTCACATATTCGGTTATGTTCTGGGGTTTGTTAATCTTAAGAAATTCCACAAAGTTTTACATAGGACCCATCAAATTAAAGGTCAATATGAACTATTATCTCTGAAATAGCTTGAGTCAGAGTGGACCACTGGGCAGCACTTCTTGCACCTGTTTATGAGCCCACTGTGGTTGTGTGTGTGTGTGTGTGTGTGTGTGTGTGTATGTATGTTTTCTTTATAAGCTGATAGAGAAAGATGTTCCATGTTGTAGCCTCTGATAATTCTGAGCTATGTGCCTGATGGATCAGTATTCGGTTGTGAGTTCAATAAACCATCCTGTCTGAGACTAGTGTTTGTATGGTTTGTGGGGTGACTCATGGACCCCAACAACTACCACCAAAAAAAATCTGCAGATATAGATTGAAATTGTTCCAAGAGAGGGCTTACATGTGCTGCAAACCACACAGAGTGGGAGAGGTTGGGTTGCCTAACCAACTGAAACCCAGATGACTCCATCATAGGCCTAAAATGCCAGATCTATAGCTGAAGGGTTGAATGTTTGTCCTGCTGGGTTTTTGTCTTGCTCTGGTCTGTTCTTTCCTTGTTGTTCTCCCAATTTCTCCCATTTAGAATGGCAATGTTTATTCTGTGACACTGTACCTCGAAGAATGTAACATCTTTTTTTTTTCCTTAAGCAAAACAAGATTCATAGCTAGGTGATTGCCTTGAATATCAAAAAAAAAAAAAAAAAAAAAAGATTCTGGGCTTTTGAATAGTCTTGAAACTAGTAAGCCTATAGGGATTTTTAAAAGAGGTTGAATACATTTTGCATTCTAATATGGCTGTAATCTTATGGCACCAGGAGTAGAATATAATGATTTTAACGTGATGTACTTGGGTATCATCATGACAACTGGTAGACTGGTGATGGCTATTTTTCATTAACTTAACTAGCTTTCAGAACCACTTAACAACCATACCTCTGAAAGTGTCTTAATGGGGACATTCCCGAAAGGTTTAACTGAGTGAATAAGAGAGTGAGTGGTCCCGTTCCATGGACTGGGGTCCTGAAGCAAATAAAAAGGAACAAGTCAATTGAGCACCAGCATTCATCTCTCTCTACTTGTGGACAGTGAACACAATGTGCTCAGCTACTTCATTCTCCTGTTGCCATAGCTACAGTCAGTCTCACCCTATACCCTGCCTGCAAATGATGTGCTATATAGTTAAACTGTGAGCCACTATCAACATTTCATTCTTAAACTGCTAGGTATTCCGTTATTGTGGAAAGAAAAGCAACTAATACAGAAAGCTATATTGGCAGCAGGAAATATACTGAGTGAAGGCTACCAAAACTGTATACAGCATGGTGCCAAGCACTGCTGTAAAAGCTTTATCTATACTAACATATCATGTTTACTACTGCCTCATGTGGAAATAGCAGATATTATTTACCTTTCCCATGAAGAAACTGAACAAAGATACACTAAACAGTTGACCAAAGTCATACAGCTAATGATAGCCAGTCCCTGTCTGAAGTCCAATATCCAAATGACTTGTTAACCTAGGAGTCATTTCAGATGACACAGAGGCAAGAACACTCTATGTTTTGATGTGACTGTACTTTGTGAAGACTGATTTTTACTCTGGGATGTGGATGGATAAAGTATGACTTGGAAACATCCTGCCAGCTCCCTTCTTGCAGAGAAAGTCTAATTAGAGCATAGCCATGCTCATTTCTTTAAATATGGTCTATTGCTGCTCTGTGTCAGTATTAAAACCTCAGAACTGGGTCATATGGCCAAAGACTGCATAACCCTTAACATGCAAGATGCTCTACCTGGCCCATTGCATAAAGTTTGCCAAGTGTGGCACTGAGGATAACAGTGGGCAATATTACTCTTTCTCACACTTTACTTCTTGAAATTACTTTGACCCTATGGTTCACAATTTTAACCAGCAGTAATAGGTGGCTCATGGGCCACTCTTTGCAGCTTCTTGAAAGAGCTTTCATTAATGAAAACTGAAGGCACAAATCACCATTATTGCTTATTAAAGTCAAACCTGTTTGTGCCCTTAAGCCTAGCAAGCCTGTGATAGCATAATCTCCAGACACATCTCACATTCTTCCTAGGAGACAGAACTGCATTAGTTTTATGAGATCAGAGATTTAAAAAAATCATTCAATAAGCAAATTACTCATCTTATTTGGATAGTAACTGTGCCAGTTCACGATCAAGACAACTTGACTAAATTTTTAAACTTTGCGGTGAAAGCTAATTTTGATTGTCAACTTGACACACCTAGGAAGAAGACACCGCAGTTGAGGAATTGCCTGTGAGCATGACTATGAAGAATTTTCTTAATTGCTAATTGGTGGAATAGGGCTCAGACCACTGGGAGCAATGCCACTCCTGGGAAAATGGGTCTGAGATATATAATAAATGCTGACTGTGAACCAAACAGCAAGTGAGTAAGCAGCTTTCCTTCCTGGTTCTCGCCTCTGCCCTTACTTGAGTTCCTGCTCTGATTTCCCTGAATGCCCAGGTTATATAAGCCAAACAAATCCTTTCCTCCCCAAATTGCTTTTGGTTATGATGTTTATCACAGCAACAGGAAGCAGACTAGAATAGTTGCTGACCTAGTACTATTTGAGCCTTTTGAAAAACTCAAGGTAACCAATCATCAAGCCAGCAGCAGCAGTAGCAGAATCCAGGATGGGTGTTCAAAGAGAGCTGGAACAGAGTACAAATGTCTGGTAGGAGATATACTTCAGGAAATTCTACCCAAAGCATAAAGGTGAAGAACTATCTTTCCTTTTCTTTCCCACAGATGGTAACCAGAAGCCACCAGGCAGAGGAACCTGGAAAATATAGTTTACTGAAGAAGTAAGCAGAGTAGATTAACCACCACTACTCCACCACCCCACCCGTGCTCCCTAGACTTATAAAAGGGCAGGCAAATCGCTTACCTAGAAGGGAGCATGATGACCTGAGAGACATCAGCAACAGTGGCACATTTTAATGTTTATTCTCTTTTGCTCTCTGAATTCTGAATTCTGTGAATATGCCTGTTAAAATGAGTAATTTATATAAAAATATGAAAAATAAATACTTAATGGAATGTATTACAAGGTGAGATTTTTTTAAAGAAATGTCAAACTGGAGACAATGAAATGGCCACTGTAGAGAGAATGACAGATGCCTGATGCAGACATCTAGGAAAATACCATGCAGCTATTCAGAACATGCCTTTCTTAGCTATGGAAAGACATATAAGAAAGTAATATCAATCTCTGTTGTTGGGAAGAAGGGTTGGCAGTTGGAGGGCAAATAGGAAGACCAGGGAACAGAGCAGGCCACAGTCAAAACACTGTTTACCTTTACACCTTCTAATTTGGTCCATGTGTATGACTTCCCATTCAACAATTGAAATCAAGACTTTTTCCTTTCCTTCTCCTAAAAGAATTTAATTATGATAAAATTCAGAAAACATACAACTTAGATCAGTATAATTATATAATATCTGTCTTTTGAGGACTGGCTTATTTCATTTAGCATAATCTATGTAGCAACATATGCCAAAATTTATTTCCTTTTAAAGGCCAAATAATATTTTATTCATAATGAAATATTATATAATATATTCTATGCATTATATATTATATACAAAATAAATGTCATACTGTATCTTGTCATGCAACACTAAAAGCTATTGGGAGTCTGAAAGTAAGATATGTATGTGTGTGTATGTGTATGTATGTATGTATGTATGTACGTATGTTCACACATATGAGTCTCCCTATCTAATGTAGCCCAGACTGGCTTTAAAGTCACTTTGTAGGCCAGGTTGTCCTACTTCTATTTCTATGTCTACATGATGGGACTGTAGACATGTGCTACCACACCTGTTTTTTAAACAGTGTTGATTGAAACTAGCGCTTTTGTGCATGTTGGGTAAACATTCTACTATTTGAATAATATCTGTAGGCCCAAGATTATCTATTAATCACATTTTTGGGTTCATCTTTCTGCATATGGATGCTTGTGTTACAAAACATAAAATAAATTAAGATTTTCATTAAAAGAAAACTTAAGCTTAGATTAATCACTCTCCTTACAATAGGTATGTACCCAGAGAAAAGGACATCTTTCTACTGTATGGGATGACCCAAATGTCTTCCCTACAACAGACAGCTGCAGCAGTTGCCACCCTCCCCCAAAACACTCTCAGGCCCACAGATAATGTTCCTCATGTCTTTCCCAGATACAGCATTAGTCAGACTATTAGATGTAAAGAATTCATCAATAAATAGTGTTTGAGGGTTAGTAAGTGAAAGTCACACTGAATCTAAGAATGATAAGAAGTGTGAACAGTAATGTCAGATTCTAGTGCCGACAGTAGATAAAACTGAACTATTTTAGTGGAAAAATAGTCTTGCCTTTTATTTCTTCTCTACATGTGTGAGTACTCAGCAACCTGTTTATTGTCTTAACCCTTCACTTTCTGTAGGTACACGTTTTTTTCTTTTGCATGAGTGAACAGTTGAGAATAAATTGCATTACAGTTTGATGTAATCTTTTAAAGACTTTCAAAACTCCAAAATAGCCATGAAATGAAATAAAGGATTTCCTATGTTCAATTCTAAATATTTTAATCATGAATATTTTTTAAAAGTTTGGTGATACAATGGTAGGTACATCATGATTCCAATTTAGGAAGAATTTGGAGTACAGCACACAAACTCATTCATATAGCAAATACTTCCAGGTCAGAAATGGAAACTCCAACATAGATCGAAAAAAGGCGGTTGTATAAACAGAAACAATCCATACATTATATTAGATTGTAATACTAACAGGAACATAAGAAAAAGACGCCAGAGGAATTGAGTACTACAGGGTTCTGAATATCACTGAGAAATCACTTATTTAATTGACTCAAGGATACAAGTCTCTAGAGTTTTTGTAAACCTGAAAATAAATTTTCCTAGGTAGTTTCAGTCAGTTTGTGTTTTCTTGCTAAGTACTAATCTTACTAGTTTTTTGTCATATTTTTTTTTATTTTTGTCATATTTTGATTCTCCCTTAATCATCATTAAAGTAGGTAAGAAATTTTGATCTTCCTACTCACATGCTTCTTCCATCTGATTCTTCTTTTTCTGCATGCACACCTTGATTTCTGGCAGATCCTCCATATTTTTTCTATGCAAGGGTGTGGTGTGTTGGTGGTATACTGGTGTAAATCTTTGTACATGTTCTTTTGTATCACTTTTCATTGTGAATTATTTAGCTGAACATTGGATTTCTTTGTTTACATGAGGCAAAGAATTAGAATTGTCAAGTTGCAAATAAATCCAGGGCCTTGAAGTATTGAGCCATTGGCAATAGCTGGTAAAACGAAAACAAAAATAGCAAAACTTACTTGCTAGCATAAGCTGACAATAAAGAATCTCTCCCTCCCTTTCTTCCTTCTTCTTTTCTTTTCTTCTTATTTCCTTTGCTTGGCTTACAGGCAGAAAGAAGTCTATTCCCTTGAAAGATGTATGACCATGTACTAAGCCACAGCATCTACTCAGGCCGGGAATCTTTAAACAAATTAAGATAAAAATTTTGTCAAGATTCTGTTGTCCAGCAGAAACAAATGTAGAAGTGCTTTGGAGAGCACAGTCACAGCACAGAGAAGGCTCTGAGTCACAAAACCTAAGAGAAGGTTCCACTATGCATCAGAGTGGCCCCATAAACTGTAAATTTACAGTCTCCAAATTCTTCTCATGATAGGGCATCCTATTGAAAATGATAAAATAAGTAAGTAAGCAGCTTAGAATTAGTAAAGACACAAAAGGGAACATTTTTATCCATAAGAATGTGTCAGTATTTTAAAAATTAACACACAAATATTGAACCCAGCTGATCTCTTGGAAATCAAATGTATAAGTATTGAAATCTAAAACTCAGTGGACTTTTAAATCACATTTAACACTGCAGAGGAGAATTACTGAACTGGAGAATATATTTGATGAATGTACTTAAAATGCAGCACAGCAAGATCAAAAAACGGGATATATGAATTATGGAGCATATGAAAAAGAGCTGGTGAGATATCAGGGAGAGAATGAGATAGTCACATATATCTGTGGCAGCAACTCCCTAGGGAGACACTAGAAAGATTACCGGGATGGTGGGATGACAGAAAATCAATATTTTCAGACATAATGGCTGACATTTTTTCTGTATTGATTAAAGTCATAAATTCCAGCTTTAGGAAACATATCCATACCAAGAAGGAAAAATAAATAGAAATCAAAACTTAAATATATTTACATTGTAAAAAAAATTCAAAATACCAAAGTCAAATAGCAAATATTAAAATACATTAGGGAGAAATGGCAGAGTACCGTAGAAAACAGTGACAGACAAATTTAAAAGAGACACAACAACCACAACATTAAAGACCAACAAAGGAAATGATATCTTTACAGGGCTGAGAGACAATAACTGTTAGCTTGGATTTAATTTCAATGGCTATGGCTGATTGTGTCTCTAAGCACATGTGCTACAGAGGTTATCCCTGATGTGGGAGTGTTGGGAGGGGAGGCCTGCTGTGGGATGTTCAGGTCAGGAGGTGCCACTCACATGAATGGATTAATGCTGGTTACGAGAGAGCTAGAGGCTGTGAGTCTGATCTTTTTCTCCCTGCCTTTGCCCTTCTACCACGTGACACCTCTGCTTTGCTTTGATTCAGTAAGAAAGCCTTCATCAAAGGCTGACATTTTTATTTTACACAGCCAAGCCTCCTAAACTATACACCAAATACATTTCTTTTCTTTATTAATTACCTAGTCTCCAGCATTGGGTTACAGCAGCACAAACTAACCATCATTTAATGAAAATCAAATAATGATATTTTCTGAAGTCAGAGAGAGTGTATACAAACAGATCTCCACTGAAAACAAAGCAATCCCAAATGATATTACAGATGAAGAGAGACATTACATATGCTAAGGGGTCAATACAAGAAGAGAAATTCTAAATACATGTGCAACAACTAGAGCTTTCAAAATACTTGGAATAAAACATAAGAAAAAATGAAGGTAAAATAGAAACATTCACAGTTACTAAAGGTTTTAGAGATTTTGAAAAAAAATAATCTCAGTATTCCTCATCAAAGATTAACAGAAAATCAGTAATGCTATAGAAAACTTAAGTACTACTAACCAACTTCACATAATCGACATTTATAGAGACTTGAATTTAACAGCAGGGTATATATTTTGAAAAGCAGCACGTGGGGGCTGGAAAGTTGGTTTCAAGGAAAATAGGGTTTGCCACCAAGCTTGGCAATATGAGTTCAGTGCTATATAAATGATACAATAGCAGCATAAGTGTGTCTAAAAATGATTAAACTGAGGGCTGGTAAGTAAGGGCGCTTGCTACCAAGCATGATGACTCACAACGTAGAAGAAGAGCACCAGCTCTCAGAATTATCCTCTGACTTTCATACACATGCCCTGTTGCCTCCCCCCCACACACATGCCAAATAAATAAATGTTAAAAATATAATAAAAATATTAAATGAGTAAAACAGCCAGACACAAAAGAGCATAATCTGTATGGTTTCACTTGTATAAAATTCAGAACAGCCAAATGTAATATATACTGACAGAAAATGGAACAAGCTTTACCTGAATTTGAGAGGGCAAAATTGTTAAAGGCTATCAAATTGTATACTTAAAATACATACATCGTATTGTAAATTATACCCTAATAAACTGACAATAAGTCAAGAAACACATGTACTATGGGTCTGTTACTTATCAAGTTGCCAGAGTTGTATGTATCTCCCAGTTCAGCTGTCCTTCAGAGTCTATGGGTGTTGGCTCCAAGTGCCTTCACATGTACTAGGATCTGATAGTGCTGGAGTCCTTTATTAAAAATTGCATAGTATTTCCATCTAGTTAATGAATATCCTCTTGCATATTTGAAATATCTATAGATTACTCACAATACTGTTGTGATTTGAATGTGAAATGCTTTGCTTAGGCCAATGCATTTGAACATGTGGTCTTCAGCTGGTGGTGCTGTGTAGGAAGACTATGGAATCTTGAGGTGGTGGAGCTTTGCAGTTGGAAGTCACTGGGAATAGGCTGTGAAGTCTGATAACCTGGCCTCACTTCACTTTTTCTATTTCCTGGGTGGAAATGAGATGCGACCAGCCAGCGTCCCACTGTTGCAATCATGACTTCTCTGCCTCTTGCCATGTCTCCCTAATTCCGGCATGACAGACTCTATTCTGTAACTATAAGCCAAAATAGACCCTTAATCCTCCTTGTTTTATCACAGCAACAGAAGAAAACCTAAGTCAGATACCTAACACAATGTAAATGTTACACAACCAGTTGTTAAACTGTCTTGTTTAGGGAATAACAACGAACAAAACCTCTGTACAGGTACAAGTATTGCCATCTTAACTATATTTTGATCTGTGGTTTGTTGAGTTGGCAGTTGCCTGAATGTGGAACCCATAGATATAGATATCTGGCTACCTTTCCTTTCTCCATGTTCACATAAAAAGATTTCTCTGTGAGATTGGGAAGATGACAGGGAAATACCAACTGCTTTGTAATTCAGATGTGTTGTTATTTCTAGTTCAACTTGTTGGTCTGAATCAGTTTTTATGAAAGGTTAAAAACAACTGGAACTAACATGTATATCAGTCCATCTGCACAGACTCTAGCAGACTCTTGTGGTCTCCAACTTGTCCATGTTCTCTCCTGCTTAACCTCCATCTTTTTTTAAAACCAATTTCTTGCCCCTTTAGACTTGAATCTTCTGCCCCAGATGTGAGAGTGGCCACATCACAGAGATACCTTTATTAGCTACTACAACTGCCTAAAAGTAAAGACTTAAACACATACATATATGGTCATGTACTAATTCCTGGTGGTTCTGTTTCTCCAATTGAACACTAGCTGATAAAGCTCCTTTAGGAAGATGCTATTATGTATAAGATGCTCCAAAGGAGTCAAATATATAAGTATAAATTTTCATTACATAAAATGAAAAATAAATGAGATATCCAAAAGTTGGTCATTAATAAAATCATTATTTATTTTACTCTACTTGAATTGTTCTCCCTCAGACATAGTGATTGGTTATTAACAATGAGGGAAAATGTTGAGCAAGAAAAAGGAGACTATAGCATCAATAGTGAAAGTCATAGCTACTGCGGGATCTGAGTTACCTGGTACTTCAGACTTAAAGAGAAAGAAAACAAGTCTCTATGACTAACATATACAAGCTGATTTGCATTAAAATGCAGAAAAAACTATTGCAACCTTCATTTCTATAACATGGTACATGATCATAGTTGGTATTATAACAATTTTTCACTCCCCACTCTATATTCTCTTAGCCTGGAGCAGGCACCTCAGCTTGTTTTTTTACCTTGTTTCTTATGCTTATACAAAGCTGTGTATACTGAGATTTATTACAAAGATCTCTTGCCATCAAGAACAGAGGTAACAATGCCAAGAGAAATTTCAGTCTGTCTTTGTAGGTTCTAGTTTGGGCTTGTAGGTTTCAATTGGTCTTGGCATTCCTCCCCTTTCCATCCATCCTTCCTTCACACTGCCTATGGACTTTACTTTCCAGCATGAACCCTCATAAAAGCTTACCCAGCTCCTATAAGTGTATAAAGTTCAATCCCTGTTACAGATTTCTCTGTTCTAGTGGTCCTGCTTCTCTGCTTAAACCCTGACTGTTATAAAAGAACATTACAGATACTCCTTTTAAACTGAAGAACAAGTAAAGAATCCCATGACTACTATTATAATATAATACTGGCTCTTGCCAGTGAATTAAGAAAAGAGAGATAACTAGAATAGACAAGAAACCAGTCTGTTTTATCATTTGCACATGATGTGATTATTTTTACATAATTGGCAAACTATTAGAAGCAAAGAATTTTTAGTGAAATTGTTGGATGTAAAAATTGAACAGAACCAATTGTCTTTCTCTATAAGAGCAATGAAAAATGATAAAATTCAACTTAAAAAATGACCACATTTAAAATAACAATAGAATCTGAGAAATCTAGCAAAAATGTATAGAACATTCATAAAGAAAATTATGTATTTTATTAAAGATATAAAAATGACAAGTAAGTGTGAATATATGCCATATTTGTAGTTAGAAATTCTCAACATCATAAAGCTATAAAGTCTCCTGAAATTGAACTATAAATTCAATGTAATTTCACAAGAACCTTTTAGGGAACTTGACACTATCATATTTAAATTCATAAGGAAGGTAGAGGACCAAGAACAGCCAACAATTTATGAAAGAAGACAATCAACATTTATTTAAAGGCTATAATAAAGCTGTAGTAATTTAAAAATATTGTTTTTTAGTAAAAGGCAAGAGGGATGGCTCAACTTTACTTCCTAATCTTCCAGAGAGCCTGAGTTTACTTTCTAGCACCTACATGGGGTTGCCCACATTGACTATAATGCTAACTTCAGAGAATCTAATGCCATCTCTGTCCTCTGCACATACAAGGCATATACTCTATTCTCACATCAGACATTTAAATCTTGAATGAATATATATTTAAAGAATGTAGGAATAAAATAGGTAACTTCAAAACTGGCTCACATATTTTGAAATTTTTGGATTTTTATCAAAGCGGCATCATAGTGTGGCACACATCTTTTACTCCAGCACTCGAGAATCAGAGGCAGGCAGATGACTGTGAGTTCAAGGCCACCCTTGTCTTCGTAGTGAGTTCTAGGACATCCAGAGCTATGTACTGAAATCCAGTCTCATAAAAAGTAAAATAAAATAAAAAACAAAAATGGCTTTAGAAATAGGTATAGAAAAAGAAAAACTATTTAATAAATGACACTAGAAAAATAAACAAGACATAAAAAAAATTTCAACATTTTAATTAAATCTCAGTTCGTATAAAAAACTAATTTTATCTTATTAAAGACCTAAATGTGAAAAACCAAAACTTTGAAATATTTTGGTATGTTCCACATCAAAAAATTTTAAACTTTGGTGTGAAAATGACATAAAAGTATCTAATTAATTCACATAGTATTTTTAAAAGGTTTTAATATTTTAAATATACATGTTTACATAATTCTTAAACTTGGGTGATGGTGCACAGGGGCTATTGTGCAATATTTTTTCCATACCGGTATACATTTGAAATCCTCAATTAAACAAAGCTTTAAACCCTGCTGGCACTTGTAATCCTAGGGCTAGGGAAGCAGAGATAAGAAGATCCTTTGAGTTTGCTAGCCATCCAGTCTAGCCCAAGTGGTGAGCTCCATGCCAATGACAGACCTTGTCTCAAAGGAGGTGGACAGCATTCCTGAGCATGATAAACATGATTGTCCTCTAATTTCTACACATATGTTCATACAAACCCAGACACACATGAAGACACACACAAACACACACACACACACACAAACACACACACACACACACACTTTAAAAGGATTTAATAGAAAGAAAAAAATGGAGAAGATGAGGCATGGCAAGATTGATTACTTAGATGTTGTGTGTGCTAGTTTCGGAAAGAATGGGTCCCATAGGCTCAAATGTTTGAATATTTGATCCACTGTTGATAAAACTGTTTGGGAAGGATTAGGAGGTGTGGCCTTGTTGGAGGAGGTGTGTAACTAAGGGAGGGGTTTGTGGACTTTGATTGTTTCAAAAGAATCACATCATTTCTATCATGTTCTTTGTCTCTGGCTTGTGACTCAAGATGTGAGCTCTCAGCTGTTCTTGCCACAATCCCTTTGCTTTGCCCTCATGGACTCTAACCCTCTGAAACCATAAGCCCAATTAACTGTTTTCTTTTATAAGTTGCCTTGGTCATGGTATCCCTTCATAGCAACAGAAAATTAACTAATAATACAGGAAAAAGGTGGTTGCTGTTCAATCCTCTGATTCCAAGATGGAAAGGGAGAATTTATTCCTAAAAAAAATCCTCTGATTTCCAGAATTCATTATGGTACAAAAGTGCCCACATTTACACATATCATAGACACACAAACAAACCTCCCCACAATAATAATAATAATAATAATAATAATAATAAATATGCATATTAAATAAGAAATAATGCTAAAGAATAAAATGAAGAAATAAGATGGGAGAATACAGCATGTATAACTGAAAATAATTGGTAATATCATCAAAATATCAATTAGAAAGTGATAATAAACCAAGTAAAATAATGTTTAATACATTCACTAAGCAACCCAAAGAGGAAGATATTCAAATGGGTAGCATATAAAATAAACTCTAAGCTTAACTTCTCTTATAATTAGAAAACAATAATTCAAATATTCATATCATTTTACCATGCAATATTCCACACATAGAAAACACAATCATGGGAAATTTTTAAATATATAAATGGCTGATAATATTAAGTGGTGGTAAATTTTGGAGCTAGGAGTGAATTTTTGATATATAATTTGAGAGGCAGATTAACCATACCCATACATACAAAATTATGTGTCCACTGTTAAGTGGACACAAATCCCTTAAGTCCAAATCTACCTATTTATGCCAGACATGCTTATTGCAATACTAATTGTGGGAAAAGTTAGAAATACATTTTGACTTTTGAGAATAGGAAAGTTCAATAGTAAATTTTCAGCAGTCTCTAATAGATATGTGAATGATGCATACCAGCTCTAGTGTGTTGATTTTCTTTGGAAATGGAAGAAGCTGAAACATTAGCTAAAGCAGGAGGCTTTATTATATTTGGGGAGAACTAAGCTACCAAATCCAATTTTAGTGACTGTTTTGTGATAAAGGGTATGTATTTGCCCACCCATTTTATGTCCTTTTAATGTGACTTAATAAAACATTGAAAAGCAAAAACTCCATAGTCTTCTTTCTTTAAATCATGCCAAGTGGTAGGTAGGACATTTCTGTCACTTTCCATTAAAATAATTATTTTGCCATAAGATGTAGTACTTCCTCCTTCTTGGCAGAAAATACTTGACAAGATCCACAAAGATACCTGAAACTATGGGTGATGCTAAACCCTATAATTTAACATCTTTTCCATCTTAACTAAGCACCTCTGTATATTGTGGCCATAGCGTCTGCAGATTGAGGTGTGACTAAACTTAGCATAGATTTCCTTTTGTCTCCTTTACAATTTCAGGACAGAACATTAATAGATCAACATCAAACTTGTTTTTTTTTTTTTTCCTTAGTGAGTCAAGAACTTTTGACTTTCACTAAAAAGAAGAACTGTTCGGCTTCTGTTTGGTACATCGGAATTGACAGCATCACTAAGGAGATGATATTAAGTTTTGTTTTTTGTTTTTTTTTAAAAAAAAAAAAAAAAGCCTTTGTGAGAACCCAAATACTCCAATACCAAAATCGATAAAACAATAAAGATGGCTTCTAAGCCTTTGTGGTAGACAGTGTGTACAGCATGGATACATAGAACAGAGGCCATATCCATGAACATAATGAGATAGAGGATGGTGGTATAATTTTTCACCACACTCCTTCAGAAAGACACAAATGAAAACTTACAGGTCTTTATTTCTGGAATTTTCCACTTTCTATGGTTACATGCTGCAAACTGAAACCAGGAAAATCAAACTGAGGCCATAACTGTACTTTTCATTATAAGGGACTAAGTGTTTGTGTCCTTTCAAAATTCATATGTTAAAATTTTAACACCCAATGTGATGGTATAGAAATTGGGCTTTGTGGGGATGATAAAATCATGAAGGGAGAGGTTTCATAACCCGATATAATACTCTCATAAAAACAATCCAGAGGAGTATTATGACTTCTTTCTGCTGTATGAGGATACAAGAAGAAGCCAGAAGTTTGTCACTAGAAGACAGCCCTCTCTAAAACCCAACTGTACTGGCATCCTCAGGTACCTAGCCTGTAAGAAATAGATGTACATTATTTAAGCCAAATAGTCTATGGTACTTTCTCAAAGAAGCCTAATATAAGACATTCAACTTAACTTTTCCTTGGCATTTATCAAAACCTAGAGTGTCATGAATGTTCACTGATAATACTACGTCAGAGCTCAAGCTTAGACTTATTATCTATGTCATCATAAAACAGGTTAGAAGTGTTGTCAACAAACAAAACATTACAACCACCTACTGGTATAAGCTTGTACTTTCTTAGGAAAATTCATTTTATTCTTGCAGTTGCAATCAGTAGTAAATGTCATATTTTAATGTCAATTTTGAGTATTGTTCTGCTTTTCTGTTAATTTAAGCAAATGGCAACGGTTAGGCTACTTGAAAATACCAATGGCGATAACTGGGCCCTCAATCCCAGTGATGAATTTGGGTCACTGAGAAGTTGGGCTTGTATGCAGTCACACCATAGGAATTGGTAGGTAAATGACTGACCCCCATCTCCAACAGACATAAGCATATGACCTAAGCAAGTGTCAGTTCTGCAAAATCAGGATCAAAAAGCAAGCAATAAGACCATAAAATCAGTATGCAGTCCTTGAAATCCTCCTCTGTTTGCACCAGTGTAGCTTCTCCACTAGTGTTCAGACCCCAGTAAGACTTGGTGAGGTGTCTGTAAAATGGGAAGCACATAGAAGCTTGGAAAGGTAAGAAATGCATCGTGGGTCATTCCTCCTTTTCCAAAGGTAAAGCTCAGGGTTAGATAGATGCAACATGACTTAGAATTATTCTTTTTATTTACACTTCACATCTCCTGGAGCTTGAAATTAATACAAAGCTGAATAATTTCATGTAAGTCAAAAAAATAGAAATCGGCTATGTTTTGAACTGCTTTTATATAAAATATGGTGGTTTTATTGCTTTTAACTTTTGTCTGGTAGACTATTGTGTTAATTCAATAAAAAAATGTTATGAAGGTAAATGAGTAATCCTTGTGGGTTCCTTTAAGCTCCTTTCATGAAAGGTGCTATAGAAAACCAAAGCATACTGTGTTGCATTAGTGTTTTATTTTATAAGCTCTGCAGCCCAAAACCCTGCAAATAAAATCTCTCAATGGATTTGTGAGGAGATCATTATCTTCTTAGTCCCAGAAATGGATTTTTAGGCATTTCTGAAAGCAGCAAATCTTCTTGTTTATTGCTGGTTAAATTTTGTATGCTCACAGGAAAATAAGCACAGAAAAAATGTTGGTAGAGTTGTGAGGACAGTGTTTCTGTGTGTATGTGCATGCATACACATATGTACATACATGTACTAGTGAAGTAAAACATTGGATGGCTCAGACATTTGATTCTATGCCAATATTTATATCTGTCTGCTAGTCTTCTGTTACATTTCTAAAATTGCTAGATTATTTAATAAGGAATTTGAGGGTGCTTATTTTTAGGATCCAGAGATGAGAAAGAAAAATCTATGTCTTGTCATCTTATTACATGAATGAAATTATATATATCCAGATCTGATGTGGATCCTCGGGACCCACACCGTAGACGGGAAGAACTGACACTCACAAGTTGTCCTCTGACCTCTACATGTGTGCATGGGACATAAAGAAATGCTCACATCATCAGCCCTAGCTGGAATGGTGAATTAGGAAGTTGAATACAGGTTTAATATGCTGACAGCACGCAACTGCGATGATGAAATGTAAAGCAGATGTGCAGCAGAAGTTAAGTAACCACAACAGGCAGCAGTCTGTATTGCAAGGTGCCAAGAGAGCAGAAGTCGAAAAAATCACAGTCATCAGAGAAGCTAGCTGAAATGGCGCCTTCAGGGAGGGCATGGGGGAAGGGAGCACTTTAGCTGGGCAAGACACAAACTTGAAATGATATCATAACAGATATTCATTTTCTCCCTCAGATGTAATTATTCATCACTATTTATCTTATCCACAAGTCAAACCTTTAAATATGGGTAGTCATATTCTCTAAGATGATGACACTGTTGGCCTTGCTTCTCCAAAGCACTTAAAAGAACAGACAGTGATTAGATCATGGTTGATGCTGCTGATACTGGTAACACTGAAAATATTTTATTTTGTATTTGATAGTTTTACTGGCACCTCTTTACCTACTAGGTTCATATCACAGTTTGAAGCATCCCAGAAACATGATCTATTTGCTGTAACACCTGTAACACCTTCTAATTCTTTCCATCTTAATAGTCTGGATTTTCTGTAAGCAGTTCCAAATGTCTTATTGCAGACAATTAAAAAAAACATGGAGAAATTAGAACATTTGGACAGTGCTGTCAGTAAAATGCCACAACTGAAAGCATATCCCAGTATAAAAATAATCTACACATCAATAAATATAACAAGTGCTGGAGAGATGGCTTAGCAATTAAGAGCACTTACTGCCCTTTCAGAAGATCTGACTTCAGTTCCTGGCTCTTAAAATGGGTGGCTTACAATCACTTGTAACTCTAGCTTCAGGGGAATACAAAAGCCCTGTCTTCCTTGGGCACCCACACTTGCATGCACATAACCATATGCAGAAGCACACACATAATTACAATTAAAACAATTCATTAAAAATAAGCCATTATTCACAGCCACAGTGGCAAAAAGGCAGAAACAATCCAAATCTCTATTACCTAATAAATAAAGCATATTACTCAGCCCTAAGAAGGATGAAATACCAATGCTCACTAGAACATGGATAAACCTTGAAAGTTAAGTGTTAAGTGAAAGAAGCCAGTCACAAAAGGTTACACACTGTATGAATAATTCCAATTACATGACATGATCAGAATAGGAAAATCTAGAGACACAAAATGGATTAGTGGTTATCATGGCCTATAAAGTATGGGAAGTTATGTTGAACAGGGAGTGACTGCCAAAAAGCTTCTTTAGAAGTTAATGAAAACATTATACAGTGACCATAGTTGCCTAACTGAATACACTAAAAGCCATTGATTTAGACACTTGAAATAGGAGAACACAAGGTATCTTTTAATGACATGGAGAAACACAGTACCAAGGGACACCTAGGGCCTGGCAGAGCTTGGTTTCCTACTGACTAAAGCAGCTGCAGGCACAGCAGCCAGCTGGCAGTTGGCAGGAACTGCACATTACAAACAGATCTGTGACCTGAGACTGCATTTTAAAAAAAAAAAAAAAAAGCGTGGTTGTAGCCTTCATAGGATGACTGGTAAGAAGAAGGCCCAAATCTTAGCACAATTTTCTGTTGCCCTTTATATTACAATTAAAAATTATTTCTTTCTGCAGTGCTGGGGTAGAACCCAGGGCTTGTGCATACTAAGGAAATGCTCTACTACTCAGCTATACCCTAGACCCACACCACAATTTAATTCCCTCAATGTCATTGCAGATGTATATTCCAAGTGTTGGTTTGCCCTGGAGTCTGAAAATGTGCATCATTCTCTCAGTCTCTTCATTGTGTGGTTACTTAGAGTCTGGTTGTTCAGTTGCTCCTTTGACTGACAGGCAATTTTAGGAGAGGAGAGGCTTGGGAACCATTCCAATGATATTGGCACTGGATCTGAATTAGATACTACCAAAACACGTAGCTCCTTACTGTCTCCAGGCAGGGTGTCATTAGCTTCACAGCTTTCATCCAGTATGAAAATGAAGGGCACACTTGGAGCCTGTGCAGAAACACACACATGTGTGCATGTGCACACACACACACACACACACACACACACACACACACACACACATACACACAGACACTATAAGATCTAGCCAACCCAGAATCAACCTGAAAATTTATCCATCAAATAGCTTCTGAAGAATGGGAGTCGCTGTTGACATCTCACACGTCAATGATTTGTATATTAAGAATTAGAAAGAGAGAGAGAGAGGGGGCAAAAAGAGAAGATGGAATCTTAATTCAGCTATAATATTCAGAGGTGGGACTTTGGGAGGAAATCTAAGACTAGATAAACAGTCAAGTGGCATCTGACTGAATATTGGTAGCTGTAAACATGAGTCAGAGAAAGAACACATATATGTTCTCTGCCTCTTGCCATATGCACCATTATGGTATTTTAGCAGGAAGGCCATTAGCAGGTAAAGGTGCCAGCCTTGAACCTACAGAAATAAATAAACCTCCTTTGTTTATAATATTTAAAAAATAATTAGAAAGAGATGTATTTTCTGTCTGGTAGAATACCATATTTAACAATGGGCATTCTTCCATTTTCACCACTGAACCAATTATTAAAAAAGTAAAACAGCTGGAAAGTCAAAGTTTATCACTTGAGGAAGCTCAGTAGGAATTGTCTCAGAACTCCAAAGCATACATTTGCCAAGAAACATCATAGAAGACTCTCAAGAGTGTGCATAGTGTCCTAGTGCTGGCACTGAGTACTTTAAAGAAAGCAGTCACAGGCCTGGAATCCCAGGACTGAGGAAGAAGAGGAACGAGAAGATCATGATTTTAAGGCCAGCCTGAGCTGCACAGGAAGACTATGAATAGTGTGTGTGTGTGTGTGTGTGTGTGTGTGTGTGTGTGTGTGTGTGTGAGAGAGAGAGAGAGAGAGAGAGAGAGAGAGAGAGAGAGAGAGAAGAGAGAGAGAGAGAGAGAGCACAAATTATTGCGATCAGCTGCTTGTCGAAGAGATCTCAGACAGAGGCCCCATCTCTCATTTTTTCTTATAAGAAGCAAAGCTGTGTAATAATAGAAAAGATGTCTCAAAACTAGAGCTTGTAGGCTGCTGCTGAACTGGCCTCCACTGCTACCACCAGCTTGGCCAAGGGAAGAAAGGCCTACCTTGGATTTTAAAAACAAGTACATTTTTACAAACCTTTGATGAAGGGCACTTGTCCAGCACATCTCAGGCAATAGTCAGCCTTGGACTTTAGCATGGCTACCAGAACAGTAGAGTTGTAAGGGGGTCCCTGCAGCTACATGGCCAGGCCCTCCAGTGCTAGAAGACAGTTTGTGAACTCTTATGCATTAAATCTGGACAGGGAGGAAGACATGTTACTTCCCTGATGACTTAGGTAGAAGACTGGGGAGTCAACAGACTGTTAGGTCTTCCTTGCAGGCTTTGGGCAGCCAAAGGCCACAGAGTTGGACACTGCCACAACAGGAGGTGGTAGTGGACAAATACTGATTACTTGTAATGGAAGTCAGCAGCCTAGATATACCAGGAAGAGATTATTTGGAGAGATCTCAGAGAGAAAGTGGTTGTGTGTCCCATGGGGTGGTGCTGTCTTTCCCTATATCAAAACCAATGATTATCTTTGTCAACTTGAAGTCTCCTGAGAGGAGTCTCAGTGAGCTCTTATCTTCATTCTAACAGCAGATCTATAGGGAATTGTCTTCAGTATGTTAACTGATATGAGAAGACCTGGCCTACTTTAGGCAGCACTACACACAGGTGTCCCCCGAAGTGTAATTAATTGTAGAGAAACAGAACTGAATGTGAGCAAGCAAGTGAACATGAATACACTTTTCCCTTCACTATGTCATGCTGCTTTAAGATCCTATGACCTTGACATCCCCCTACGATGAACTGTGAGCTACAATAAACCCTTTCTCCCCTAAGTTGATTTTTGTTCGGGTATTATATTTTTAAATCACAGCAATATAAATGAAACAAGATTCAGCAACTCCAAATGCCCACCTGAGCATGAGTCCCTCTCTCCTCCACTGTGATAGATGCCAATAAGGATAAACAGAGCAGGCACACTACTCACAGCATCTGAGACAGTCTACTGTGAGCTAAGGTGTGTTCCTGGGTCAGAGTGTTGCAGGTAGTGAAGTCTGGGAGGAGAAAATGAATATATCTCCCTACCCTGTGTTTCAGGTTCTTATCATACTCAGAGAAATAATTCAGAGACAAGGCATAGTAAGCCACTGGGAGGAAATATTACCAAGCTAGGATACACATTCAAGGCATGAGTACAGGAATTCTCAGAGTGATTGCAAGGGCCAGGGATGGACAGCACATTTTATGTTTGAGTTTATTAAAAAGGGGCATTATCATGAACTAAGGTACGAAATAAGTGGGCTAGGAATTCCTGGACTATGTGCCATTCCCCTTTCTTGTCTGGGGTTTACTGTATGTCTCACACCATCAGATGCATGACAGGAACAGCCAATTTTACAAAGCTTAATGACATGGATAGGCCATTATAATGAAGGAAAGGACAGTCATTTGGGTTTTCCATGCTAGTCCCACCAGGCTTGGGTGTTTTTCTTTTTTCTTTCTTTCTTTCTTTCTTTCTTTTTTTTTTTTTTTTTTGCCATTTGAGAGGTTACAAGAGGTCCTACTGTAATGCACCTCTGATATTGCATCAGCCTTTATCAGCCACTCATTTGTCTCGTTGGCCAAGCTGTCTATTCTGCTTAGAGGGCACTGTCAACAGACCAGCAGAAGGAGGCTGCATCTGAGTTTGTTTAGAGCAATGGCTTTCAACCTTCCTAATGCCGTGACCCTTTAATTCATGAGGATGTTGTGGTGACTCAACCATTAAATTATTTTCATTGCTATTTCACAGCTGTAATTTTGCTACTGTTATGCATCGTAATGTAAATATCTATGTTTTCTGATGGTTTTAGGTGACCCCTGTGAAAGGATCATTCCACCCTCAGAGGGATTGCGATCCACAGGTTGAGAACAACTGGTTGTGTAAGGGGCCATGGCCTCAGAACCTCCCAACACCCTTGTCCAAAGGCTTTGCATAACCATAAGAAAACAAAAATGACTTTAGCTTGAGTCTGAAACTGATCGATGAGAATGGGAGATAGAAATTAGCCATGTACTTTTAGGGTAGAGACCTCAAATATGAACAGGTTTTGTTGTTGTTGTTGTTGTGTTTTGTTTTGTTTTTTCTTTCTAATAGCCAGAAATTACCTTTTCCTGTAGGCAGTTCTGTCTCTGTTTGTGACCAGAGATTCCAAAGGTGTTTAAGCCTGAATCTGCCCTGGACAGAAGATAGAATCCCCTCAATGGTATCTCGTTTCTGGAGACTAATCTCTGCTGTACAGATTTGTCTTATTACTTTCTCTTATGTTCCCACCTGTGAATCTGTAATAAAACTTTCTTTGAAAATTCCCATTCTATGGTTTATGAGTTTTATTTTTTTAATTTATGAGGCAGGAATCCAGAGGCCTCTGATCCCATGGAAGTTCTGTGTATCCATGAGCATCCTGCACCCTAACTCCACATGACGCAAGCTAGAAAGTTTCCACTATTCTGCAATGTGATGGTAAATATAGTTTAACATCAGTATAGAAAGTATCTTTTTCTCCTAGTTTGTGGTTAAAGAAAAGGTGGCATGTTACTTTTTGTAATAATTTCACTAAATGTTTTTCTTTTATTAAGATATAAAACCAAGGTAAATTATTATGACTTATCTTCATGTGTGGATACTAAGCCCTTAAATGGAAGGTAAAAATGTTCTAGTGGATGGGAGGGAGAGTGAAAATGATGTAAATATAGTACTCATGTATAAAATTATCAAAAAATTTAAAATTTATAAAACAATATCTTAGTATTTAGAAATAAATATTGAGAGGGCTGTTGTTTTGTTTCTATATTATTTAAATTTTTGTATGTATATGTGGTATGTGTGTACAAGTGTGCATACCCGTGTGAATCCTTGTGGAGGCCAGAGAAGGACATAAGGTGTCCTGTTCTATCACTGTCTGCTTTTTTCTTTGAGATGAGGTCTCTTACTGCAACTGAAACAGACTTGTGACCAGCAAGCCTGAGCAATCTTCCTGTCTCTGCCACCCACAACAGTGTGGTAAAGGCACATGCACAGCCATGCATGTCTTGTAACATGGAAGTTGTAGGTTTGAACTCAAGTTTTCATGTTTACATAATAAGCCCTTACCCAGTGAGCCATCTCTCCAGCCCCATTATTGTTTTAATGGTGGTTACAGTGGATGAGTTTCACAATATCTGCTGGGAATTTTATTTTGTCACAGGGTCTCACATAGCCAGGCTGGCTTCAGATTTGCTGTATAGCTATTATAGGTAAAGACCAAAGTCTGGGAGAACTCATTGGGGTTTCCAGGTTCAGTTCCAGTACAAAGAGTTTCACTCAGGGCACAACGTTAGTGATAGAAATGGAGACAGTTGATAAGAAAGTAGTTGGATGGTGGTGGCTCATGCTTTTAATCCCAGCACTCGGGAGACCAAAGCAGGCAGATTTCTGAATTTAAGGCCAGCCTGGTCTACAGAGTGACAGCCAAGGCTACATAGAAAAATGCTGTTTGAAAAAATCAAAAGAAAAAAATAGAAAAAGAAAAAGAAAGAAGGAAAGAAGGAAGGAGAGAAAGAGAGAAGGAAGGAAGGAAGGAAGGAAGGAAGGAAGGAAGGAAGGAAGGAAGGAGAAAAGTACTCCTGAGAAAGAGAGGGGTCTAATAAGTTAGGAAAGGCCTCTGCTCAAAAACTGTTGGGCCATGGGCTCCATGACACTTTTTAAGTCAGTAACATAGCATAGTAACCAGCCTTCTTGTGGTTTTTTTTGTTTGTTTGTTTGTTTTTTGTGTTTTTGTTGTTTTTTTTTTTGCAGGCTTTTCTAGTGTATGCTCTGTTTATTGCATGTAACTAGGTGCAGAAGAATTTCTTTCCAGTCTTTTTCTGTCAGCTAATTTCTTTCGTACGTTAATCTCCCTCCTCTTTTCTGCCATACTCTCCCTAAAAGCCCCAGGAATTTGTAGGGGTGGGGACAGAAACATAATGATCAATTTTATATAACTTCTTTCATGTAGTCTATGTCGAAGAGGGACCACAAAACTCTTCCTCCTTTATTGATTGGAGAGAAGGCTTTGGATATTTTTGTCTAGGAGTTGAGTGGAATTCCTGCATTGGAAGGGGTTTAGTTTGAAGTTGCTATATATTCTAGAAACAATTACAATATTAAAATGCAATGTTTAAACGAGGGTAATATGGTTATACCAACCAATTATCCTAGAAAGAGTAACAGCCAGGAACACCATGGCCATGGTTATTCCAGGAAGACCATCCTTCTTTGTAGTTTGTGCTTGATGGTATGATCTCTTGGATTGTTCTTTTGTTTGTTTGTTTTTAAGATCTTAGTAAAAAAAATTGTTGATCAGATATTAACAGTTTGATGATATATGAAAGAACAATTTTAATTTAATAGTGGAAAAGGTTTGAAACGAAAATAGTGTGAGATAACCACTGAGTACCAACAGTGCCAAAAGACAAACAATTGAGAGAAGCAAAAGATAAAGTAAGGCTACTTTATTAATAAGTTTAGAAATGGAATGTATAAAGATGCATTACCATATCTGCCATGGCTGTTCTATGGGGTGTCAGCAGCCTATACTCAAGCTGAGAATGCCTGTAAGGTCTATGTGGTGGTTTAAATGAAATTGGCCTCCATAGGCTCATATGTTGAATACTGAGTCACCAGAAAGTGGAACTGTTTGAGAAGAATTAGAAGGATTAAAATGTGTGGCCTTGTTGGAATAGGTGTGGCCTTTTTAGAGGAAGGATGTCACTAGGGATATGTTTTGAGTTTTGAAAAACCCATGCCAGGCCCAGTGTCCCTCTGCCTCTCGCCTGTAGATCAGGATGCAAAGCTCCCAGCTATTGCCTGAGCATCATGTCTGTCTGCTTCTTACCACGATGATCATGGACTAACCCTTTAAAACTGAAAGCAAGCCCCCAATTAAGTGCTTTCATTTGTAAGACTTGCCTTAGTCATAATGTCTCTTCACAGCAGTAGAACAGTAACTAAATAGGAATCATTTTTTGTTTCTTTTTCAAGTGTATGTCAACTTTTTTTTTGTTCTCTCTCATCATCGTTTATTTGAGGTGCTATTTTTTTTTCTGCTGGGTGTTTAAAACCATGCAGGCAGCCAAAACTTAACCACTGTTCTTTTTCTTGTTAAGGTTAATTGATGTTCTTTAGAGATTATTCTTGGGGACTGTGCTGGCTAGTTTTTGTTAACTCAACACAAGCTATAGTTATTAGACAAGAGGGGGGCTAAAAATTGAGACAATTCCTCCATAAGATTGGACTGTGGGAAAGCCTGTAGGACATTCTATGAATTAGTAATTGATGGGAGAGGGCCAAACCCATTTGTGGGTGGTGCCATCCTGGGCTGGTGGTCCTGGGTGTTATAAGAAAGCAGGCTGAGCAAGTCATGAGGAACAAGCCAGTAAACAGCCCCCTTCCATAACCTAAACATCAGTTCCTATCTCCAGGTTACTGCACTGCTTGAATTCCTGTCCTGACTTCCCTCAATGGATTAAGATGTGAAAGTATAAGCCAAATAAACTCTTTCTTCACCCCATGTAACTCTGACTAAGGCAGGGAATTAGAAGAATCTCTCGGTTCTTTTTAAAAAATGTTTCTTTTTTATTTATTATTTTTTTTAAACACTCCAGATTTTATTCCCCTCCCTGTCCACCCTCTGACTGTTCCACATGCCATACCTCCTCCCCACCCCTGTCCCCATGAGGATGTCCCCACCCCATTCCCACCCCACCTGACCTCTAAACTCCCTGGGACCTCCAGTCTCTTGAGAGTTAGATGCATCTTCTCTGAACCCAGACCCAGCAGTCCTCTGCTGTATATGTGTCGGGGGCCTCATATCAGCTGGTGTATGCTGACTGGATGGTGGTCCAGTGTCTGAGAGAAATTGGGGGTCTAGGTTAATTGAGATTGCTGGTCCTCCTACAGGGTCACCCTCCTCCTCAGCTTCTTCCAGCTTTTCCCTAATTCAACCACAGGGGTCAGCAGCTTCTGTCCATTTGGTTGGATGCAAATATCTGTATCTGGCTCTTTCAGCTGCTTGTTGGGTCTTTCGGAGTGCAGTCATGTTAGGTCCCTTTTTGTGAGCATTTGATAGCCTCAGTAATAGTATCAGGCTTTGGTACCTCCCCTTGAGCTGGATCCTACTTTGGGCCTGTCACAGGACCTCTTTTCCTCAGGCTCCTCCCCATTTCCATTGCTGCAGTTCTTTCAGACAGGAACAATTATGGGTCAAGTTTTGACTGTGGGATAGCAACCCCATCCCTCATTTGATGCCCCGTCTTTCTGATGAAGGTGGGCACTAAAAGTCGCCTCCTTTTGAGTCCTGAGAGTCTCTTAGCTCTCAGGTCTCTGGTGAATTCTAGAGGGTCCCCCCAACCTCCTACTTCCTGAGGATGGATATTTTCATTCTTTCTGCTGGCTCCAGGGCTTCAGTCCTTTTCCTCCACCCATTACCAGATCATGTGCCCCTCCCCCATCCCCTTTTCTCCCAGGTTCCTCTCTCCCTCCCCCCTCTTCTCCCTCCCAAGTGGGACTGGGGCATCTACACTTGGGCCCTTTAGCTTGTTGACCTTTTTGAGTTCGGTAGACTGTATCTTGGGTATTCTGTACTCCCCCTCCACCCCTAATATCCACTTATTAGTGAGTACATCCCATGCATGTCCTTTTGGGTCTGAGTTACCTCACTCAGGATGATATTTTCTCGTTCCACCAATTTGCCTGCAGAACTCAGGATGTCCTCGTTCTTAATAGCTGAGTAGTATTCCACTGTGTAAATGAACCACATTTTCTGTATCCATTTCTCTGTTGAGGGACATCTGGGTTCTTTCCAACTTCTGCCTATCACAAATAAGGCACTAAGAACATAGTGGAACACATGCCCCTATGGCATGGGGGGTATCTTTTGGGTATATTCCCAATAGTAGTATTGCTGGGTCTTCAGGTAGATCTATTTCTAATTTTCTGAGGAACCTCCAGATTGATTTCCAGAATGGTTGTACCAGTTGGCAATTCTACCAGCAATGGAGGAGTGTTCCTCTTTTTCCACATCCTCGACAACATGTATTGTCATCTGAGGTTTTGATCTTAGCCATTCTGATTGGTGTAAGGTGGAATCTCAGGGTCGTTTTGATTTGCACTTCTCTGATCACTGAGAATTTTGACCACTTCTTTAGGTGCTTCTCAGCCATTTGAGATTCCTCTGTTGTGGATTCTCTCTTTAGTTCTTTTTTTTTTCTTTCCATGCTTTATTTACATTTTAAATGTTTCCCCCTTTCCACATCTCCCCTTTGGAACCTCCCCATTCCCTCCTCCCTGCCCCTGCCACTATGGGGGTATTCCCTCACCCACCCACCCATCCACTCTCCTCTTCTCTCTTTAGTTCTATAACCCATTTTCTGACTGGGTTGTTTGGTTTTTGGTGGATAGCTTCTTGATTTCTTTATATATTTTTGATATTAGCCCTTTATCAGATGTGGGGTTAGTGATGATTTTTTCCCAATCTATAGGTCGCTGATTTGTCTCATTGACTATGTCCTTTGCCTTACAGAAGCTTTCCAGTTTCATGAGGTCCCATTTATCAATTCACACTCTCAGAGTGTGAGCCATTGGAGTTCTGCTTAGGAAATTTCCCCCTGTGCCAATGGGTTCAAGGCTATTTCTCACTTTCTCTTCTATTAGATTCAATGTATCAGGTTTTATGTTAAGGTCCTTGATCCACTTGGACTTGAGCTTTGTGCAAGGTGACAAATATGGGTCTATTTTTATTTTTCTACGTACAGACATCCAGTTATACCAGCACCATTTATTGAAGACGATTTCTTTTTTCCATTGTATATTTTTGGCTTCTTTGTCAAAGATCAAATGCTCGTAAGTGTGTGTTTATTTGTGGGTCTTCAATTCTATTCCATTGATCAATGTGTCTGTCTCTGTACCAATACCATGCAGTTTTTATCACTATTGCTCTGTAATAGAGCTTGAGGTCTGGGATGGTGATTCTCCTAGCCATTCTTTTATTGTTAAGAGTTGTTTTCACTATTCTGGCTTTTTTTTTTTTTTCCTTTCTAGGTGAATTTTCAAATTGCTCTTTCCATGCTTTGAAGAATTGTGTTGGGATTTTGATGGGGATTGCATTGAATCTATAGGTTGCCTTTGGTAGGATGGCCATTTTTACTATATTAATTCTGCCAATCCATGAGCATGGGAGATCTCTTCATTTTCTGAGATTTTCTTAGTTTTCTTTCTTGAAAAACTTGAAATTCTTGTCATACAGTTATTGTCTTTCACTTGTTTGGCTAGAGTTAGGCCAAGATATATTTTATATTATTTGTTCCTACTGTGAAGGGAGTTGTTTCCCTAATTTCTTTCTCAGCCTGTTTATCATTTGTATAAAGGAAGGCTACTGATTTATTTGTGTTAATTTTATATCCAGCTACTTCGCTAAAGTTGTTTATCAGCTTGAGAAGTTCTCTGGTAGAATGTTTGGGGTCGCTTATGTATACTATCATATCATTTGCAAATAATGATACCTTTATTTCTTCTTTGCCAATTTGTACCCCTTTGATCTATTTTTGTTGTATTACTGTTCTAGCTAGCACTTCAAGTACTATATAGGGAAAGTGGGTATCCTTGACTTGTTCTTGATTTTAGTGGGATTGCTGCAAGTATCTCTCTATTTAATTTGATATTGGCTGTTGGTTTGCAGTAAATTGCTTTTATTATGTTCAGGTATGGGCCTTGAATTCCTGATCTCTCCAATACTTTAACAAGAAGGGGTGTTGTATTTTGTGAAGTGCTTTTTCTGTATCTAAGGAGATGATCATGTGTTTTTTTTTTTTCTTAGAGTTGGATTATATAGTAATTACGTTAATGGATTTTCGTATATTGAACCAACCTTGCATCCCTGGGATGAAGCCTACTTGATCATGGTGAATGGTGGTTTTGATGTGTTCGTGGATTCTGTTTGCAAGAATTTTATTGAGTATTTTTGCATTGATATTCATAAGAGAGATTGGTCTGAAGTTCTCTTTTTCATTGGGTGGTTTAAGTATCAGAGTAATTGTGGCTTCATAGAATGAATTAGGTAGTATTCCTTCTGTTTCTATTTTCTGGAATAGTTTGAAGAATATTGGTGTCATATCTTCTTTGAAGGTCTGGTAGAATTCTGCACTAAAGCCATCTGGCCCTGGGTTTTTTGGGGGGGAGGTTATTAATGACTTCTTCTATTTCCTAATGGGATATGGACCTGTTTAGATAGTTTACCTTCTCTTGATTTAACTTTGGTGTATAGTATCTATCCAGAAAACCATCCATTTCATCTAGATTTTCCAGTTTTGTTGAGTATAGGCTTTTATAGTAGGATCTGATTTTTTTTTTAATTTCCTCCATTTATTTTGTTATGTCTCCTTTTCATTTCTGATATTCCTAATTTGAATACTGCCTCTGGGCCCATTAGTTAGTTTGGCTAGGAGGTTATCTATCTTGTTGATTCTCTCAAAGAACCAGCTTTTGGTTGTGTTGATTCTTTGTATTGTTCTCTTTGTTTCTATTTGTTTGATATCAACCCTGTGTTTGATGATTTCCTGCCTTCTGCTCCTCTTGGGTGAGTTTGCTTCTTTTTGTTCTAGAGCTCTCAGGTGTGCAGTTAAGTTGCTAGTGTAAGTTCTCTCCAGGTTTTTTGTTTTTTGTTTTTTTTTTAAACCAGGGCACTTGTTGCTATGAATTTTTATCTTAGCATTGCTTTCATTGTGTCCCATAATTTTGGGTATGACATGTCATCATCTTCATTAAATTCCAGTAAGTCTTTAATTTTTTTCTTTATTTCTTCCCTGACCAGGTTATCATTGAGTAGAGAGTTGTTCAGTTTCCACATGTATGTGGGCTTTCTGTTGTTTTTGATATTATGGAAGACCAGCCTTAAGCCATGGTGATCTGATAGGATGCATCGAGTTGTTTCAATCTTCTTGTATTGGTTGAGGATTGTTTTGTGACCAACTTTATGGTCGATTTTGGAGAAGGTAACATGATCTGCTGAGAAGAAGGTGTATTTTTTTGTTTTAGGTTCATATGTTCTGTGGATATCTGTTAAAAATCCATTTGGTTCTTAACCTCTATTAATTTCATTGTGTCTCTGTTTAGTTTCTGTTTCAATGACCTGTTAATTAGTGAGAGTGGGGTGTTGAAGTATCCCACTATTATTGTCTGGGTTTCAATGTGTGTTTTATGCTTTAGTTAAGTTTCTTTTAAGAATGTAGGAGCCCTTGCATTTGGGGCATAGATTTTCAGAATTGTGACTTTCTCTTAGTGGATTTTCCCTTTGATGAATACAAAGTGTCCTTCCTCATCACACTTGATAAATTTTGGTTGAAAGTCTATTTTATTGGATAGTAGGATGGCAACTTCAGTTTGTTTCTTGGGACCATTTGCTTGGAAGACCTTTCTCCATCCTTTTACTCTGAGATAGTGTCTTTCTTTGTTATTGAAGTGTGTAAGAAACAATCTGTTAGCTTATGTCTTATTATAGGTGAGTTGGGTCTATTAATGTTGAGAGATAATAAAGACAGATGACTGTTGGTTCCTGTTATATTCATTTTTGTAGATAGCTTTATGTGCTTGTGGTTCTTTCCTTATGGCTCTGTTGTGAGATGCTTAATATCTTATCATTTCTTTGGTGTAGGTACCTTCCATGCATTGGAATTTTCCTTCTAGGATCCTCTGTAGGGCTGGATTAGTAGATAGATACTGTTTGAATTTGGTTTTGTTCTGGAATATTTTGGTTTCTCCATCTATGTTGATTGAGAGTTTTGCTGTGTATAGTAGCCTGGGCTGGCATTTGTGTCCTTTTAGAGTCTTCATGAACTCTGACAAGGCTCTTCTGGCTTTCATGGTCTCTGTTGAGAAGTCTGGTGTAATTCTAATAGGTCTATATTTGTATGTTACTTGGCCCTTTACCCTTGAAGCTTTTAATATTCTTTCTTTTTTCTGTGTGTTTAGTGTTTTGATTATTATGTGATGAGAGGATTTTCTTTTCAGGTTACATTTATTTGGTGTTCTATAGGTTTCTTGTATCTTTATGGCCATCTCTTTCTTTAGGTTGGGGAAGTTTTCTTCTATGATTTTGTTGAAGACATATTCAGGTCCTTTGAGCTGGGAATCTCTGTTCTCCTCTATTCCAATTACTCTTAGATTTGGTCTTTTCATTGTGTCCTGAATTTCCTGGATGTTTTGGGTTAGGAGTTTTTTATGTTTTGAATTTTCTTTGACTGTTATATCAATATTTTCTACGGTATCTTTGACACTTGAGATTCTCTCTTCTATTTCTTGTATTCTGTTGGTAATACTTACATCTGTAATTCCTGACCTCTTTCCTAGGTTTTCCATTTCCACGTTTGCCTCCATTTGTCTTTTCTTTATTGTTTCTATTTCCACTTTTAGGTCTTGGACCACTTTATGTAATTCCTTTACCTATTTGATTGTGTTTTCCTGTGTTTCTTTAAGGTATTTATTTGTTTCCTCTTTAAGGGCTTCTACCTGTTTACTTGTGTTTTACTGTATTTCTTTCAGTGAGTTATTTATATCCTCCTTAAAGGACTCTATTATCTTCATGAGGTAGGATTTTAGGTCAGCTTCCTGATTTTCAGGTGTATTGGTGTATTCTGGGCTTGCTGTGGTGGGAGAAGTGGGTTCTGATTTTGCCCACATATATTGGCTTCTGTTGCTTAAGGTCTTGTGATTGCCTCTGGCTATCTGGTTATCTCTGGTGCTTGCTGGTCTGGGTGACTCTGGAGTTGGCCTCTTTTGTCCCTGGGTTGTTTCAAGTCTCCTAGTAGGCCTGTGGCCCTGGCTGTAGCAGACCTCCTGTGGGGCTTTCCATCTGGGGGCGGGGGGAGTCTTCAGAGGAGCAGAGAAGCCCCTGATCTGTTGCCCTGTCTGCAGTAGATCTCCTGGGAGGCCTTCAGCCTGTTGGGTCTTTAGAGGAGCAGTCAAGCTGTTATCCTGTGTGAAGCTATTGGGGGGGGGGGGGGGGGGCGCTGTGGACTGTTTCTCTGTGTGCAGCAGAACTCCAGGGAGGCTTCCAGTCTGTTGGGTCTGTTGCCCTGCATGCCACAGAGCCCCTGGGAGATCTTCAGACTGTGTTGTTGGTTGCTAAGTTGCCCTGTGCACAGATGAACTCCTGGGATGCGTTCAAGCTGTGGTGTCTTTCAGGGAACAGACAAGTTGGCTGATCAGTTGCTCAGTTGCCCTGTAGGCAGCGGATCTCCTGGGATGTCTCCCTGCTGTGGTGTCAGATGCCCTGAGTGCAGCAGATCTCCTGGAATGCCTCAGAATGTGATATCAAATGCTCTGAGTATAGCAGATCTTCTGGAATGCCTCAGGATATGGTGTCTTCCAGGAGCAGACTAGCTAGCAGTCTTTCCAAGCCGAATGAATGGACTAGGCAGAGGGGAGTGGTAATCAGCAGGAGGGGTTTTGGGGGTGATGGATCCTCGAGTCCACTGGGCTTCCAATGGCAGCTCTGGGACTTCGGGAGGGAGGTTTATTACCAAATTCTCTGAGTGAAGCAGATCTTCTGGGATGCCTCAGGATAGGGAGTCTTCTGGGGAGCAGACTAGCTAGCAGTCTGTCCCAGCAGAAAGGGCCAGGTAGAAGGGGAGTAGTATGGGGGTGTGTGTGTGTAAGGGTTTTGGAGGTGATGGATCCTTGAGTCCACTGGGCTCCCAGCGGTAGCTCATCCTTTAGTTATTTTAGTTTTCCTTTACCAGTTGTAATATCTGTTGGGATGTGTAAGGGATTTGTTGACCATGTGGCTTCTTATGAAAACATCGAGAACATTTCCTTCTGCATTGATTCTCCTCTTTGTAGAAGGTACAGAGGTTACAGTCTAACCTCTGCATTCTCCATGGCTTCTCTAAACAAGAAGACAAGTGACTCAGCTGAGTTATAGGGCCTTTTAAAGAGGGATCCTGTCATTTCATGGTCCCCTGGGATTTAGCCGACCTTGGAGTCAGGGCTAAAATATTGACTGTTCTTTTAGTTCATATATCTTTATTTGCTTGGCCTCTAGGTATGATTACTGAACATTCAGAAGGTCAGGCACATTGGCATTGTAAAACAAATTGTGGTTTAAAATTTAGTTGTTGTAAAGTACTTAGCTAAAACTCGACAAAGGCATATCTTTTCAATATGCCTTGATTGTATTAAGATTCAGTTTCTCAATTACAAGCCTGGCACACTTAGTAGAAATTATAAGTGATTATTCTTGAAATATAAAGTCTTTGCTCTTTAAACACACTAATTACTCAAGGGAAGCTAAATTTCAGTCATCTTTTCAAAACTGGAAACAGCAAACCTAACAGGCTCACTCCCATCCCTGCCACTTCCTATTTCCACCCCCAAAGAGATACAGGCAATAGTTAATGAATGCAAATCTATTCCCTGGGACAGGAGCTATCACATCCTGGGACCTGCTTTTTGTTTTCCCAAACAATACAAAGAGGGGGTTCTTTAAATCACTTGTAAAATAAGAGGTTGAAATAATGATCAATCAAATGACATCTTGATTACATATACTCTTTCTGTTTTAAAATTTAGTTATACTATGAACTAAAAGGGATTTGGGCTAACATTTTAATGCATGTGAACAGCTACTTATAAGCCAATTTGATACCATGTAATCAATTTTAACACATCAGTATAGGGGCTGGTGAGATGGTTTAGTAGTTAACATCACTTGTGGCTCTTGCAAGGACCAGATTTCTAGCAACTCACTTCCAATGGCTCACAAGTGCCTTCAAATTACAGCTCCAGGAACGTCAACATTCTCTTTTGGTATCCATGGACATTGCATTCATGTGCATATGCACAAATATGCATAAACAAAAATTAAGCATACGTCTTTTTTATAAAAACAAACACTTGTAGACAATATACATGTAGTCATATATAAAATCAGGGTTTTTAAAAAATCAAATAGTTTGTAACATTTGTCAATTTAAGTTAACCTGTTAATCAGATCATTCTTCCATAGCATTAAACAATCTTTAATATGAAATCTGTACTTTTATAGACATGATACTTAATATAAATAAAATATAAGACTTTAAATTTGAAAGACACAGCCTAAACTGATTATTGATAGGAATCTAAGTAGGCTGAGTAGGCACCAACAGTTTGGCTTTAAAATGTTTTTTTCTTATTATTACTTAGCTTACATTGGACAAGATAAGAAGCATGAAAAACCTGTTTTTGAAAGAGGAGAGCACAGATAGATAAGCAATTGTCACAACTGTGAGTTAAAATTCATCTTAAAATGTAAAGGATTAGATATGATCTTGAAGGCTTACTAACAGAGTTATTTCTATCCCACACAGAAAAGCTTACTTGGATTGTAAATGTTACTGTTTGTTGGGATTATAGCTATGGTAATTTTCATCATAAAAAAGGAAATTAACATAAAGGTCTTTTGGCAAATGCAGTACACCTGCCATTTTACATATACTATAGCCATAATTAAAAAAAAACAAAACTTAATTCATCACTTGTATGGTAAGACTATTCTTGTAAAGGAAACTCATAGCAATTAGTCCAATAAAAAGCCTTTAAATATACACTAGTGTTATTTTGGTGAACAAAAAGCATTTTTGAATCTTATCATTTTTTGTCACCCCTGACTATATACAAGGTGAAAGAATTTCTTCCAGAATCTCTATAGGAAGTAAATCATTATCAAAATCTATGTAATCAATGTTAAATGTCATAAGTGAATGATACTCGTAATACAACTATAATGAATGTTGTTTTACGGGAAGAAGTAGCATTTGGGGGCTTTATGAAGCATTTCATAGACACCAAAATAATATTTTAATAGATTTTAAAAAGTTCAGAACTCCTAAGTTTGTAAGCATGCACTTATTGTGTCTTTATGGTTATATGCGTGCATCACCCAAACACTCGAATGCACAGATACACATGCACACACTCACACACATTGTTAAATTTTACATGACAAAATTTAAAATTATTAAAATTAAAATTATTTCAGTATGCAACAAAAATGAATGAAAAACATTGAAGTGGCCTTTGTTATTCAGTTATACTGGAGAATTCTAGGGGCACATGGAGTTTTGTTCCAAGCTGCCTTAATATAGAATGACAAAAAGTCACATGAAAGCAATTTTGAACCACTCAGACAAAATTACATTAACAAGACAAAAAACCTTTATCTCAGTTGGTCTTTACCAGGAAGAAGATTACATTGGGATTATTGGGAAAGCTATTTTTTTTTCTATTTGTTGGTCTGTTTTGTTGAGTAGCTTCAGTCTGATATGATGGTCACATTAGGGATTGGTTCCTTCCTTCAAGTCTCAATCATTAAACAGAGAAGGCAGTGTCTAGTAGCTCAGTCCTAAGGATCATACCTTATTGAAAATCCTTGGGCTAATATAATTATAGTTCTCTGAATAGTCTATGGGCTAAAAGGAAAAACAGAGCAAAAGGTCTAGTATGAGGGAAAGCTTAGTCGTTTGGAAAAGCAGCAAGTACACAAGAGTCTGTAGTGACATGGAGTTTTTGGAAGTCATCATGAGGCAAGAGAAAAAAATCAAGATGGGAGACAAAGATTTAGACATAGCCAATTAATGTGTACTCATTGTTGGGTAGTATTTTAGGGACCCTTAGAGAAAGTTTCCTAGCTTTTCTTTGTATCGATAAAGACCCATGATTAAAAGGGAACATGGACTCTAATTGTCCCTCCCTAAGGGCACAGGCATTTCTTTTAGGAGAGATTTGTAGACATAAGACTATGGGATGAGTAACAGGAAGATGCCTTGTTAGCTGACCTCCCCTTCCTCTGGTAGTGTGAAGCTCTGTGGAATGGGAAGGTATACTTCATCTGAGTCTTGTATCCCACTGCTTTCTGTTTACAAGGAAGACCTTGGGCACAGACAAGAGTCATCTAAGATATCAGAGGTTTCCTCATTTGTTTTTATTTCTTTGCATAATCCCTTATTCTCATAGATCTATGGAAGCCTGTAAATAGCCCACTTTAGACCATTTTTCTTGATTTCTATATAACAGGGACAACTGCAGGATGGTGATGTAATTTAATCTTATATCCTTTGGTCAAATTTCTCCCTCCTTCACCATGTATTGACCCAGACAGGTTACAGCAAAATGTTAACCTTTTTTCTTTAGATTCTTGTGATCAATCTTATTCCAGTTCTTGAATCTGCATCATAGTGCAAAGTTCAAGGGACACTAAATAGAGTCAAACACACAGGGCATCTGCAATAGAGAAAAGCAGCCCTCTAATCTTAGAGTCATCAAGATGATCTCATGGAGTAATGATATCTCCCCTACCACTTCATCCCAAGTAACCTCTGGTATGTCCAATGGTAGCTTCAGAGGATAAATCAGAAATGATGATTGGTATCTCAAATTAGTCAGGGCTTTCCTGCTGTGAGCATCGCTGAGACTCTTTCTTTCCTCATACTAGGTTAAGGTTATATTCCTAAGAAGTTATTTTAAAAATCCTGAATTAAAGCCATCAAGATGGCCCAGTGGGTGAAGGTGCCTGCTGCGAAACTGACACACTAAGTTTAATCCACCAAAACCACACAGTGGAAGAACCCACTCCCACAAGCTATCATCCCCCTCACATACACATACTTAAATATAGATTCCACATATGGAATTAGAAAGCTTCTGCACAGCAAAGGAGACTATCAGTAGAAGAAGAGATAGCCTACAGAGCTGGAGAAACTATTTGCTAACTCAACCTCTAAGAGGATTTATAGCAAGTGAACTGAACACAGAGTTTTCAAGGAGAAAAATGCAAATTGCTGATACATATTTGAAAAGAATGTTTAACACCCTTAGCCATCAGGGAAATGCAAATTAAGATAGCACTGAGACTCTATCTCTACTCAGCCTGTGGTGGTTTGAATATGCTTGGTCCAGGGAGTGGCACTTTTGGCATGTGTGACCTTGTTGGAGGAAGTGTGTCACTATAGGGGTGGGTTTTGAAAGACCTTCCTCCTAGCTACCTGTTAGCCATTCTTCTCCTGATTGCCTTCAGAACAAGATATAGAACTCTCAGCTCCTTCTCCGGCACCCTGACTGCATGGATACTGCCATGCTTCCCTCCATGATGATAATGGATGGAGCCTCTGAACCTGTAAGCCAGCCCCAATTAAATTTTGTCTTTTATAAGAGTTGCCGTGATCATGGTGTCTGTTCAAAGCAATGGAAACCCTAACTAAGGCACCGCCAGAATGAACATCATCAAGAAAACAGGTAACAACTAATGCTGTTAAGGGTATGAGCAAGGAAGAACTGGTAGGGATGTAAACTGATGCAGCCATTATGAAAATCAATATGGAGGTTCTCCCAAAACCTAAAAACACAATTTTCATATGATCCATAATGAATAGAACTGAGGTCATAATTGTATTAATTTTTCAGTTGCTCTGATAAAATATCATGACAAAAAGCAATTTAAGGAAGTATATTTTGGCTTATTATTCCAGAGGTAGAGTCCAGAATGGTGGGGAAGTATGGCAGCAAAAAGAGGAAGATGAGAGATCATATCTTCAACTGAAAACATGAACTGGAAGCAGGGGGAAGCTATACACTCTTTTTTTTTGTTTGTTTTTTTGTTTTTTTGTTTTTTTGTTTTTTTGTTTTTCAAGACAAGGCTTCTCTGTGTAGCCCTTGCTATTCTGGGACTCACTCTGTAGACCAAGCTGGCCTCAAGCTCAGATATCCATCTGCTTCTGCCTCCCAAGTGCTGGGATTAAAGGCATGCGCCACCACTGCCCAGCGACGCTATACACTCTTAAAGTCTACCTCTAGTAATGTATTTCCTGCAACAAGGTTGTACCACCTCCCTGAACAGTACCAACAACTGAAGACCAAATGCTTTAATATCTGAGCCTATGGAGGATATTTCTATTTAAACTATTACAATCATGTTAATTAAATAAGCCATACTCAGACAAATATATGTTTCTGGATTTAGATTTAAATTTGAATATATGTATCTTAGTTTCTCCTCCTATTGATACAATAAAATACCCAGATAAAAGCATATTATGCAGAAAAATTCTAGTTTGGATCACAGTTCAGAGGTATAGTCCATCATAGAGAGGACTTCCTGGTAAATAGGATCTTGGGATGGCTTATCAAGTTGCCCCAGTAGTCAGGAAGCAGATAATTATGAATGTTACTGATCAGCATGGTACTGATAAGCTAGCTTTCTCTCTTTTATGCATTCCAGAACCTAAATCCAGGGAATAGAGCCACCCATCCTGGGGTGCTAAGAGGAAACTCTCATTAATCCCTCTTAAATGTGCATAGAGGTTGTTTCCTAAGTGATTTTAGATCCTGTCAAATTGACAAGAATAAATGTCAAGATCATGAGAAGGAAGGAAGTCTAAAACTGTATAGAAAAAGAATAAGAGAAGGTAATAGAAGGCCACAAGGATAAAAAATAATACATTTTTTCTCTCACGCACTGTATTATAGTGGCAATTTTGGAGTTTTGTTTTCTTTGAAAATCACAGAAATATTATAAGAGTATGTTTTCATTTTCAGAGGGTATAGAAGTGCTAGGACCCAATAGGTGGGTTGTTGTTGGGGAAAGGGTGTTAGTTATTGTTGGTTGTTATTGGTTGGAGCTTGTTAAGTAGTTGTATGCATAGAAGAAATAATAAGAAGAAGAAATTAGATATCCTAACAGTGAAGATCAAACTTGCCACAAGGAATTTGATGCCCCTAATCAGCAGGAAGTAGTTAATGATAATATCACCCCCTTTCTAATCTCTGACTTTATTGAGGGATCTCTTTCCTTTCCTCTCTATCCATTTTTCTCTCCTATCTAAGGTTAGGGAGTTGAAAGGGTGGAAGAAAGGAGAACCCACAAAGTAGCAAAGACTGGCTACACTCTATAGACTTAAATGTGACATAAAATTAAAATGGAGATTATTTGAGGGGAGAAATTGGAGCAGCAAGAGGGAAAGAGAAGTGACAGGAGAGGGCAATGGGGGTAGGGTCAAGATAATGTGAGCAGAGCACTCTGTATACATATGAAGAGATCATAAGAAGACCTGTTACTTTTGTATGTTACCTAAAAACTTAATTCTTAAAAATAATTAGTGGCTGTGTCCTTCTATTAAATCAGGACTGTGTAGGTTAGGGTCTAAATGCCAAGATTTTTCCAAAGCTCCTCAGGAAAAATTTTAAAACAGCCTTATATAAGTATGATTCACATATCACAAATGCCACTAATTATAATTGCATGATTCAATGATTCTTAGAAAATTACAGAATTGTATAACCATTCCCCTAGTTCGGTTTTAGAATATTTTGTTACCCCACATACCCTCCTGCCAATTGGCAGTTACTGGTCATTTTCACTTCCAGCCCTGGGACAACCATAGGCTAGTTCTCTATAGGTTTGCCTATTCTGGACCTGTCATTCTCCACGGAGTTTTAATGTGTAGCCTGAATCAAGAACCTTTAATATGGGGTAAAAAAGGAAAAGGTCATTTAATTAGATGAGAAAGCAAGTTAAGGAGGAAAATGTTTATTTGACTTACTGGTCCATGTTGCCCTTATTGCTGTTCATCATCAAAGGAAGTCAAGACAGGAACTCAAACAAGGCAGTATCCTAGAGGCAGGAAGCAGAGGCCATGTAAGGGTGCTGCTTACTGGGTTGTTCAGCTACTTTTCTTATAGAATCCAGGACCACCAGCCCAGAGATGGCATCACCCACAATGGACTAGACTCTTTTCCCTTGATTACTAATTGAGAAAATGCCTTATACCTGGACCTCATGGAGGCATTTTGTCAGTTGAGGTTCCTTCTTCTGTGATGATCTAGCTTGTGTCAAGTTGTCATAAAAGCAGCCAATAACTCACACAAAGAATTTCAAAAAGCAAACTCTTGTTGATGAGAGCATTCAACTAATGTGAATGAATGTTCCTGTCAAGGTTGAATGGGAAGGAGATAGTGGGACCAGGTTCAGAAAGGACCCTCCTAGGCAAAGGGAGGTGAGAAAGGGTAAGAGCAGAACAGAGTAAGACAGATTTCACTGAGGGGCACATGGAGGAGCATTATAAGCTCTGCTCTCATTTAAAAAGATTCCCAACAACATTGTAGAATCTAGATTAAAGGTAACAAAGAGGAAAGAGTGAATGTAGGTCAATTAGATGCAAATTTCTATGGAGGCGAACTGTGAGGAAATGACCAGTGTTGGAGGGTTTTTTCAATGTCCTGGCTTCAGCTCCTAGCAAGGCTCCATTCACACGTCCATTAAATAACCAGTTGTTGTTTTGTTTCCTAGTCTGTCTTCCACATAAAGTATCAATTCTTTTTGTGGGTTGCATGACAGAAAAGAAAAAAAAAAGCTTCTCTGAGTATGTAAATTAATGGAGAAAACAACAAATAAAAATGAGAGAAAGAGAGATAAAACAAAACTAGAGCCAGTCATGGTGGCACACATGTGGAATCCAAGCACTTGGGAGACTGAAGCAGGAAGATGTTGAGTTCCATGCCAGCCTAAGTGATACAGTAAGACCCTGTGTCTCAATCTTCATCCCACTACATAACATTATATATATTTACACACACATGCCTGGAAAACTTTCCTTAACTTTTGTTCTACTCTGCTTGCCAAGATTGTTTTCTTGCCTAGTTATCCATTAGCTATGGCATTATGTCACATCTCTTCTATAATTTCACTGTCGTGTATTTTAATTCAAGGCACTTCTGGAGTTAAAAAAAAAACAATTTTATTTTTATTTTTGTGTGTGTGCAAGCACATGCATGTGCACATGCTCATAATACAGATCAAGATCAGAGAGAGAGAGAGAGAGAGAGAGAGAGAGAGAGAGAGAGAGAGAGAGGGAGGGAGGGAGGGAGAGAGAATGTACATGTGGGTAACCTCAGAGACCAGAAGAGGGCATCAGATTCCCTCCCTGAAGGTGCGGTTATAGGTGGTTGTGATCCACCCAACATGTGTGCTGGGAACCAACCTCTGGTCCTCTGGAAGAGCAGAAAATGTTTGAATTGCTGAACCATCATTCCAGCCCCTGGAATTTTCTTGGTAACCATCTTAAAGTCTATTTTGTCTCTTGTATTAAATGGTGAAAAGGAAACAACCCTGCTATGATAAATTCCTCTTTCTGCCTGGGAATAGAAAGTGGCTTCCAACCAAATGTGGTGTCAGAGAATGATATCACCTTTTTAAACTGAAAATTAAATGTTTCTGGTTTAAGTGGAGTTTATTTTTCAGACGACATAAGACTATAAAATCACATGGGATTTTTTGTTTGTTTGTTTTTGTTGTTTAAACAAACCCACAGGAAATTTCTAACAATTTCTAGCACTTTCCAGATAGTCTCTTTATGAGGTCTTATTTTAATTCCAATATTTATAAACTCATTGCTCAAGTGTTTTAGAAACGCTTACATTGTTATATTTTTCTCCAAAACAATGATTTTTTGAAATATCCAAAATCTCAATACTTTTGCATCCTAAACGGCGATTCAATTTTTCCAAAGAGTCTAACATTAACCTTCTTTGATAACTAAGTTAAAGATCAATCTTGAGACTATTTCGATGTCAAAAATTGTACTCAACTCTCGGGTAATTAAACTGAAGCCACACACACACTTCACATTTTAAAAAATAATTTGAGTGGGGCCAGATGGATGACTCAGAGATTGAGTGTGTTCTGCTCTTGCAGAGAACTCAAGTTTGATTCCCAGAGCACATACCAAACAACTTACAATTTCCTGTAACTCCAGCCCCAGGGAATCTAACTTCCTCTTTCTGTACTCCTTAAGCACCAGCATTCCTGTGCACATAGCACACACATGCACACATACATTTAAAATAAAATAAGCCTAAGAGGTAAAATAATTTGAGTAGTGACATTCTTACTGGAATAAGCCTCTAGCTTCTCACTGGACACAATTTCAACAATTTTAAAGATTAGTCCTTTAAATTCAGCTGATAGTTCTATAGGATGTAAATTATCCTCATTTGCTGATAAGAAAACCAGGTCAAAGGTGCTGAAAAACGCCCAAGTAGGTCTAGCTGCCTGAGATAGAACTTGGCCTCATGTCTCCACTATTTTTAAAACTTAAATAAGTTGGGTTGGACATGGTGGTAAACTCCTATAATCCTGATTTGTAATCCAGAGACTGAGGCAGGAAGTTGGTGAGTTTAAGGCTAGCAAGATCCTGTCTTGAAACAAAAGCAAGCAAGCAAACAATCAAAAACTATGTCTTTCATTTTGTTTCATCATCGTCTGGTTCATAACTTTTATTTGCAAACCCTCTCCATTCTGTGTATGGTCAAGCTTGAAAATGCCAGGTCTTCCTCAAAGACCTGGGACTTTTCCATTTCCTTGCATCTCCTTTCTTATGACAAAATTTGAGCTTTTGTTCAATTATACCTGTAAGAACTCCTCTCTTTACCTTGTGTCTAAATTATTATAAATTCAGCATCAGTAGAACTTAAATTAGTAAGGGCTTACCATGTCTTCTCTCTGAGTTCCTTGAAAGGGCCCTCTGGCATACATCATCCAACACCATAATTTTTAGATCATGGTATCTAAAAAGTTAGACTAAAGGAACAAAGCCAAAGGAAGGTATTAAGAAAATAACAATATAACCTGTAACAAAATAAAAAAAACATAAATATAAACTAAGGTAACTGTCTAGCCATGTGTCTTAGTCAGGGTTTCTTTTCCTATACAAACATCATGACCAAGAAGCAAGTTGGGGGGAAAAGGGTTTATTCAGCTTACATTTCCACATTGCTGTTCATTACCAAAGGAAGTCAGAACTGGAACTCAAGCAGATCAGGAAGCAGGAGCTAATGCAGAGGCCATGGAGGGATGTTCCTTACTGGCCTGCTTTGGTGATGAACAGGAACATGGAAGTGTAAGCTGAATGATGTTTATACAGGAATAGAAACCCTGACTAAGACAAATTGGTACCAGCATAGTGGAGTATTCCTGTGACAACCTGACCATGTTTTATGAAGGACTGTGGAAAGATTTTGGAACTTTGAGCTAGAAGAGCCATTCGGTGTTAAGCGTTCTGTGGGATGTTGTGTAGGAGCTTGGAAGATAATGTTGAGAACAGTGCAGAAGATGGAGGCCTGGCTTGTGAAATATCAGCGGGAAGATTAAAGACTCTTATCAGTATTTTGATTGTGAAGATTCTGTGGTTTTTTGTTAGCTGTGGCTGAAGAATCAACTGTGATTAACAAGATACCAGAACAACTAAAGCAAAATCATTGCATTACTGAGACTACTGATGCTGGTTAGCTGGAGCTAAGAAATCAGTGGTGATTAAGAAGAGACCAGCATCATTGAGGTGAAATCTTCTGGGAAGTGTTTTCTGAGAGCACAAAGAAGCTGTATTCCAGAGATAGTCAAGGTTGTACCTTCTGTAGTTGCTGTACTTGGTAATGTGTAAGAGTCACCCAGGTGGTACTGGTTTTGAGTATGAAGGGGTCTTGAAGAACAGCTGAGGTTTGGCGCTATGAGCGGCCATGGAAGTCTGTTGGTGAAAATGCAGCCTCAGTTGCAGTTGATGGCCCAGGACTGAGGGGCTCATGCAAAGGAACTGAGGCTTGGCACCATGAAGAGAGCCTATGAAAGGCTGTTGGTGAAGCCTAGTTGTAACAGAAGACCCCAATGTATTGGAGATGCCAGTACCATGGGATGATCATCAAGAACTGTGGCAGCAGTGGAGCGGATCAATCTGAGCTTAGAGTGCTACAGAGGGCAGAGCTAGAGAAGTGACACCAGCCATTTGGAGGCACCAAGAAGATCATGTGTGTGTACCAGACATTGAAACAAGAAGCTATAACATTGAGGTTGCCTTGGAGACTGAAGATGTTTGAGATGCCAGAGTTGTGGCCTATCTGCTGAGGAAAGCTGCTAACAAGGAATGGAACCAGTCCAAGAGAAAGAAGTTTGTTTAAGTCGACAAAGATGAAAAAGGAGTTGGAGATTTGAAAACTGCTTTGACATCAGGCATGGAGATGCAGAGATTGGAGTTTGCCCAACTATCTTGCCTTGGAGATTACAGTTAAGTGATTGGATAAATCTCAGAAGAGACTTTGAACTTTGGACTTTTAACATTGTTGAGACTACTATAGACTATGGGGACTTTGGAAGTTGGACTAAATGTACTTTTTTTATTATGCCATGGCTATATATGGCCCAGATAGACTCATGTGTTTGAACAAGCCTATGAGGGCCAGGGAGTGGAATGTGATGGTTTGTATATGTTTGGCCCTGGGAGTGGCACTATTAGGAGGTGTGACCTTGTTGGAGTAGGTGTGTCACTTTGGGTGTGGTCTTAAGACCCTCACCCTAACTGCCCAGAAGTCAGTATTCTGCTAGCAGCCTTCAGATGAAGATGTGGAATTCTCAGCTCCTCCTGCACCATGCCTGCTTGGATGCTGCCATGTTCCTTGCCTTGATGATACTGGACTGAACCTCTGAACGTGTAAGCCAGCCCCAATTAAATGTTGTTCTTTATAGGACTTGGTCATGGTGTCTGTTCGCAAAAGTAAAACCCTAACTAAGATACCATGGAATAGGCACATTAATATAAAGAAATGAAGACTTAGAAAGCAATTGCTTCTATTAATTGAGTTGGTTCCTGTAGTCTAGTAAAATGTAAATAGCATCTTCTTTTTATTGGTTTCCCAGGTGATCGAGTCTAGAGCCTTTAGCTATCTCTCACTATATTCAAAGAAAGTCCCTGTAATATAAACCTGTATAATGTTGCATAGAATCTGCATACATCTTCCTGTAGACTTTAAATCCTATCTAGGTGACACCCAATTCTGCTGTAGAAATAATGAATGAATGAATGAATGAATAGTAAATAAATAAATAAAACCAATAAATGTAGTTATGTGGTATGGTTCAAGGACACAGGGTCAGTAGACAGAATTTGTTTAATCTGAATTTTTTCTTCATAGGTGGTTGAATCAGGGGATGTAGAACTTGCAGATGGGGGGGGCAGCTACATTGTCCACATGTCAAGTACTATAAGCGTTTACTGATTCCTCAAAGATATATAATGGACAGTTGTTTCACCACAGAGGCCTTGCAGTGAGTGCCATAATTATCATCTGGATTTTGCAGGTGAAGAGACCAAGGAACATGTTTAAAGTGATTTTCCTGGGGTCACACAGCTAGTGCCTAATTGAAACCTGGATTGAAACATATTCAGATCATCACCCTTCCTCCCCTCATGCCATGCTCCAGGTATTATGAACTGGCTTGGCAGAGAGGACAGGGCTAATGACCAAGAATAATTTCTTTTCCATGGAACTTAGCCCAGCAAGTTCACCTTTAAAATGTATAAAGATCCAAACACAGGTGATTATATCTATTTACCTTGTAACGAGGAAAACAGACAAAACAAAGCATGACTCTCCTTGTTAACTGAGTCCACTTTGAGTAGATCTCATTATTATTTCTATCTTCTTCACTCTTTATGCCTCTGTCCCTGCCCAGATAACTTTTCAGCTCTTGCTGCTACATGTTAAGTCTCTCAATCTGCTCTAAACATCTGCTGATCCGTGTGATTTTCTTTGGCCAGAGGTATATTAGGAAAAGAGAGGCAAGCAGGGGCTCAAAGTTGCTTTCACAGCTGGGCTGTGTTCTATGTGCTTCCCATTGCCATGGCATTATATGCTGTGGTAAGCCAGCTGGTCCAAGGAGGAGAACAACACGTGCGGCAGACTTGCATCCAAACTGGGCTTAAAGCCAACCCTAGCTGAGCCCAGCATATACCCACTGACCTCCAGCCAACTTGCAGATGTGAGAGCAGAAATAAATCATTGTTGTTTTAAGCCATTGGATTTTGAAGTGGTTTGTTTTACTCTAAGATTATGACACTCATTGACTAGTAACCAATGAGGTCGATTATCTGCTTTGTGTACCAATTCCTCATGTCAACAAAATTTACCCAAGCATATTTACTTCTATTAAATACAGCAAATACCTAAAGCTCTTATTGTATCTTTAATCACATTTTTTTCTTTATTGTGGGATTGATTACACAACTGTATTTTCTTTTTTGTCCTCTTTAGGACCCCTGTTGCAGAACTGGGTATTCTTGGGGGGGGGGGGGGAAACAGAAATAAAACCTATCAAAACAAAGGAAAACAAAACAAAACAAAAACAGCCACTGTTTTCATGAAATCTGTTGTCCCAGCTTTCAAGAGGCCATAGGACATAAAGAGCAGGCCTGTGTGACACTGCCTCAAAGAAGGGAAAGGAAACCATTGTACTGTTGCCTGCAGTTTCAGCCACTCCTCCCAGTCATTTGTATCCAATTCTTCCAAAATTGTACTAGATTTCAGAGGTCCACGAAGATGCTAGAGTGTATAGGCCAATTTGGGGGTGGGAAGCTCAATCCATGCAGCTTTAGGGGAGACATCATGTGTGCTAGGTGAAGACATTCATGGGGCAGCTTTGCAGACCCATAACCCTGTTGCTCAGCTCTTACCTGTTCTCTCTAAGTACATCCAAGAAACTGGTTCCCCCAAGGTGACCTTGGGTGAAATTCTACTTTGGTTTGTCTCTTTGGAGCCTTATAAGGAGAGATGTAGTTATTCTTGTCAGAGAAGAAATGTTCACGCATGGTATTAGGACTATAAAGGACAGAAAGATTTTCCCAAACAGTATATTCATATGTTCACCTGAGGGAAAAAAAAATTTCAGAGAAATCAACATTCTTCTCTCTTCTCACAGTCAGTATGATGGTTTAAAATTAATCCCCATGGACACATTCTCAAGTTTGTTTGGCCCTGTCTGTCAATGAGGCAAACACCCCTGAGGAGATGAGTGTAAAATGAGGAAAAAGTACTTTTGGCTCACTATCTCAGAGTTTTCAATTTGTGGGTGGCTGGCTCCTTACTTTCAAGCCTATGAGGAGGCCGAACATCAAGCCAAAGGGTGTGGTTGACGAAAGGAGCTCACCTCTCAGCAGCCCAAGAGAAAAAAAGAACAGAGAGGAGCTGGGGACAACATATATCCTTCAAAGAGGCACTTCTAGTGGTCCACTTCCTCCAACTAAGCCTTACCTCCAAATTTCTACCACATTGCAGTAATTCTATCAATGAGGCCATCATCAATGGTTTGGTTCATTCCTCAGTTCAAACTCCCCAGGACCGAGGCACCTGTCCTTCATTGAATTCAATAGCAGGAGGCAAATATGTTGTACCCCAAACATTGTACCCCAAACACACCAAAAAGAAAATCAGAAGCCTGTTTTCAAAAGCAAATAACTTGCCAATTCTATTATATAGATTTCTTAAGTGATTCTCAGGAATTACATGTAATTTCTGCCTGGTCTGACTACATTCCATCAACATCTGTTCCCTGCTACATCCAGCATGGCTTGGCCCTGGAAACTTGACTGAGGAAGTGAGAGAATGGAGAAGGAACAGAAGCATGGATGGGAAATCCGGTATAGGTGGGCTCTGCTCATTGTGCTGGTGCACCAGCTAATCAACTAAAACCTCAGCGGTTTTCTCATGTACAGCCCGGGAGGAGGAGTAAAGCTACTTTCAGTCGCAGGTCTCTATTGGCCAGCAGTCTCAGGTTAGTCATCTGGAAGGAGGAAGCTGCAGTTGCTAGTTTGTGCACATGCTGCCAACATTTACCATGTGACCAGAGGAAGGCTTTGCCATCCCTCTGCTGAACCTCATTGGTGGACGGTTTTGCCACTGCATGGGTCAGAGGCATTGGGTTTCTTCTCATGGTTGTGTCTGTGTCAACAATACACATTCCCTCAGGACTTCTGCCACCCTTTACACGTTCCTTCAGGGATTCCTCAGCTTTGTACTTGTCCCTTTCCAGTAAATGTGCCTATAACAGTCATTTACAAACTGGGAGAAACCTAAGTCACTTGTCTAAAATGATGTTGTACTTTAATCATTCCTGCAAAAGGAATGACTCAACTTAGATTGAAATAATTTCAAACACACTCAGAAAAGCTACAAGAAAACATTACATTGAAATCTCAACTACTTTTCACTCACATTTGACAAATACTATTTTGCTGTGTATTTGCCTATTTTCGGTTATTTTAACAAAATTACTAGATACTGGGTATTTTATAAACAAAAGGGTGTTATTTAGCTTTTAGTATGTGTTGAAAGCCAAAATCCATGTGGTCCCCTCTGTTTGGTCTTTAGCATGAGAGTTCATATACTAAAGATACAGCACATAATATAACAGGAAGCTAAAGAACTTCAAAGCTCAGAATTACTCTCTTAGAATAACTCATTCTGCATGACCCAACAACCTTCTCCTTGACCTTATTTCTTAACAGTTTCACTACTACACCACCATACTATCAGCTGAGATTTCAGCAAACAACCCTGTGGGGGAGAAACCATATCCAAAACACAACCTTCCTTTAATGATCACTGCTCAAATGTCAAAATCACAAAATGTCATACTAACACGATGCTGTTATATTTGTTATATATAATTCAGATTCAAATTGCCAGTTGTTCAAATAATATTCTTTGTGGTATTTCCTCTTTCATTGATTCAGAATTCAATCCAAGATCTGAGAATGTGATTAATGAGCACATCTTTTTAATCACCTTTAATCAAGAATGACTCTTCTTCCATGGCACCATTGTTTTTCTGTTCATAGTACTGGCCTGTTTTACAGAATCTAAACCTAAAATTACCCAAGCATCTGCACAGCAAGATTTGGTTTGTTCATTTTCAACAGGACTACTACATAGATGCATTTACATTTGCTTTGCTTTTGCTTTTTGCTTTTTTTTGGTTTGGTTTGGTTTGGTTTGGTTTTCTCTGTGTAGCCCCAGCTGTCCTGGAACTCACTCTGTAGACCAGGCTACCCTCGAATTCACAGAGATCTTCCTGCCTCTGCCTCCTAAGTGCCAGAATTAAAGGCATGCACCACATAACCCCAGATGGCATTTACATTTTCAATTCTCTTTCTAAGAGTGATGAAGACCATATGTCCTATCACTTAAGGGCTCTAACTGGTGAAGAAGTATTTTTGAATGAGGAAGAAGTTTGATATGCTACTTATATTTGAAGCCATTATTATTTCTCTGTAGTATATTCATTGTGATAAAAAAAAAAGCACAGCACACTTTAACAAGAGCATACTGTAATTACTGTCATGAAGTAATTATAGGAAGATTTGGCTCAATATAAAACCTTTCTAAATTTTAGAGCCACATAAAGATGCCTTCAGATTTTTTAACTTAACTTTGAACATTCTTACCTGGTAAAGGCAAGGAAGTTGTTTAAGCATGAGACAAGCATAGGACTAAATCACTTCCATATTCTTTAACCCTGATTTGTCACTCAAAAAGGTTGATACTGGGGTTTCTTGCAGCTTTTTAAGAAGCATGCCAGTATATAACTCTTTGAATCAACAGCAAAATGTTTTGGTATATTCAGTCTCCATATAACAAGATGCTCCCACTTTATTGAAAATTAAAGCAACAGCTCAAGAAGGTGGCTCCATGAGTAGACATTCTTGCTGCACAAGCATGAGAAACTGTGTTTGAATCCTCAGAACTCATACAAAAGCCAGGTGCACAGGGCTAGCATCTGTAATCCCACTGCTCCCACAAACAGATGGGAGATGGAAACAGGATACTGACCAGGAGCTCTTAGGCCAGCTAGCCTAGTGTATGCAGCAGATAAACAATGAAGCATCCCTGTTCCAAACATGGCAGAAGGCAAGGTCCCACACTTGAGGTTGTCCTCTGTCCTCCACACGTTTCTACATTCACACACATGGGTACACTCACATGAACACACCCACAATGAAAGACATGCACATTAAAACTATGCTAAGATAGTACCTTTTACCTAGGAGACTGGCAAAAATCTAGAAGTGTGGTGACATGGTTTATTGGTGGTGATGTAGGGAAACATTCTCATGTGTGAGTGGGAACACAGGTGAGTATTCAATCTCATTGGAAGATAATTTAGCAATAGCTGTCAAAATGACAAATTCACTGTGTTGTGGGAAGAGTTAGAAGTCAGGGAGGACCAGAGACAAACAGTGTCTTCTGAACATGACAGAACCACTGTGCTTATAAACTCATGGCAGCTGTGGTTGCCTACACAAAATGAAACCAGGCAACTTCTAACATGGAATGAAAGAAGGGTTCATGAGTTTCCACCCCTAACTGGAGAGTTATAGGGTTGATGGCTTCTGGAGAAGGGGAATTCCATTTTCTTTAAAGGTGTGGCTCCTGGTAGATCAACCACACTCCAGTGATTGGCCCCACCAATGAGATTATGAACAGCATAAATTGCAGTTGATGCATTATTAATTTTTTTCTTAAAAAAAGTATAAAAGGTTGGGAGGGCAGGTATATGGGGTATTCTGGGAGAAGTTAAGGGGAGGAATTGGGAGTGAATATGATCAAAATATATTATATGAAATTCTCAAAGAATTGATAAACATATTAATTTTTAAAATTATAAATGTATTCCCTCATAAACCAGCAATTCAATTTTAAACAGTTTCTTCAATAGATACACTTGCTGCTATGCTTTGTATATGGTGTGTGTGTGATTTAAGGCATCATGTTTCCAAATACAATTCCTCTTGTGAAATATTAAAATAGGAGAAATTTATTCTAAATATTGTTTAGAGGTGGAATCTTTAGGAATAGATTAAATGTAGATAAGGTTCTTTTGGTGGCACCTTCATGACTGAACCCCAGTGGCTTTGATAAGGAGATTGAGAGACCAGAGGCATACACACAGACATAGACATATACACATAAGGGGGAGAAAGATGAGGAGGGAAAAGGGGAAAAAGAAGAGAGGAGAGGGAGAAGGAGAGGGAGGAGAGGGAGGAGAGGGGGAGAGAGCTTGTCTTTTGCTATGTAACACTGCCCTACCTCAGGGCTCTTGTCAATAAAAAGACAATCCATCATCAAATGCAACATCATGACCTTGGGCTTCCAGAACCATGAATCCAAATAAACCTTTGTCTTGATAGCTCACTCAGACTATGGGACTGTGTTTCTGGCAACAGAAAACAGTCTAATTCCTTTCACATGAAGAAAATTATATAAGTACAAGATTATTCAGTGCAGCAGTGCTTGGAACCACAAAAGATGGAGATCAATGTAAACAGCCATGCAAAGGGGACTAGTGACATATTTAGAAATCTATCTGAAATGTCATGCAGATGTTAACAAAACAAGGAACATTCTCTGTGTTGATTGAAAAAGTCTATGCTACAGTCAATGAAAATGTGACTTTTTTAATATGCAGAACAATTTTTATATTTTGTCTTTGGTATAAAGGGGATAGGTCTGTACTTCACATTTTATTTTATTTTCTTCCCCCCTCTTTAGGATGCATAAAGGTCAGATCCAGGGCTTCCTGTAAGTGCTCTGCCACTAAGCCACAGCTCCACACTCACCTTTCTAGTTGGTTTCTTTGTTTATGTCATAAATAAAATGGACCAAAAGAAACCTGGTGAAGAAAGAGTTTATTTCAGCTTACACTTCCAGGGAAGTGTGAGGGAAGTCAGGGCAGAAACCTAGAGACAGGGACTGGTGAAGAGGAGTGCTGCTTACTGGATTTCTCCCCAGGGCTTGCTCAGACTGCTTTCTTATGCACCTTAGGACCACCTACTCAGGGTGCCACCTCCCACTGTAAACTAGGCCTTCCCACATCTATCATCAGGCAAGAAAATGTCCCAAAGACATTCCAAAAGACCAATCTGATCTGGATAATTCTTCAGTTGAGGTTCTTTCTTCTCAGGTAACTCTAGGTTTGTGTCAAATTGACAGCTGGAAATAAGTACAGCACCTATATGCACACTTTTTTGGTTTTTGTTTGTTTGTTTTTGAGATTGATCCTCAATGTGTCACCCACTGAGACCTAAGCTTCTTGCTCACTGGGACCACAGGTACACACCACTGCATCTGACTTCCCATTTTCTTGTTAATGTAAAAGATTTACTGTATATTAATTGTACTAATAATTCCTTTTAAAAGAGCAACAGGTTCACTGGGCAGAGGTGGTGCATGCCTTTAATCCCAGCACTCCTAAGACAGAAGCAGGCAGATCTCTGAGTTGGAGGCCAACGTGGTCTAGAGAGTAAGCTTCAGGATAGCCAGAGCTTCAGAAACCTGTCTTGAAAGAAAGAAAGAGAGAAAGGGGGAGGGAGGGAGAAAGAAAGAAAGAAAGAAAGAAAGAAAGAAAGAAAGAAAGAAAGAAAGAAAGAAAGGATCTGTGGTGGGAGACCTCTGCCTGGGCCACCAGGGCTCCATAGACAAGTAGCGCTGGGAGAAAGCTAGCCTCCCAGGACTGTAGAAAGGCCCTTGAGAGGGGGTAAGTGAACTAACACTGCTCAGAAGGACTCTCCCGGAATACTCAGGACACAGGAACTAAGGAACAGCCGGGAGAAAGGAGCCTTCTGGTTCCTATCTGTGGCGGGAGACCTCTGCCTGGACCACCAGGGCTCCATAGCCAAATATCACTGGGAGAAAGATAGCTTCCCAGGAGTGTGGGCAAGCCTGTCTGCTCAGAGGGACCAACCTGGAATACCCAGGACACAGGGACTGAGGAATGGACTTCTGCTTTCTTTCGGTGGCCGGGGAGCAGATCCTTTGACACAGGGCTCCATACTCAAATAGTGCCAGGAGAGAGCTGGTATCCTAGTAGGGCTAACACAGCTTCAAGCACAGGCAAGACCATCAATTTATTTTCAAATTCACTGGACCAAGAGGGACCCTTGCAGAGCCATCAGGACACAGGAAACAAGGGACAGCTGGGGACTAGATCCTTCTGGTTTCTGTCTGCACCCCAAAGCTGACCATGTACCACAGCTCTCCAAACTCAAATTCCTCTCAGAGAGAACTGTCTTTAAGGAATATTGACACCTAGGCTTGCAGGAAAGACAGGCCACAGTCAGAGAGAGGAAGACCAGCTAACACCAGAGATAACCAGATGGTGAAAGGCAAGAACATAAGGAACAGAAACCAAGGCTACTTGGCATCATCAGAACCCAGCTCTCCCACCACAGCAAGCCCTGGATACCACAACACACCAGAAAAGCAAGACTCAGACGTAAAATCACATCTCATGATAATGTTAGATTTTAAGAAGGAAATAAATAACTCCCTTAAAGAAATACAAGAGAACACAGGTTAAAAAAAAAAAAATACAAGCCCTTAAAGAGGAAACACAAAAATCCCTTAACGAATTACAGGAAAAAAAACAAGCAAACAGGCAGAATTACAGGAAAACACAATGAAACAGATGAAAGAAATGAAAAAAAACATCCAGGAACTAAAAATAGAAATAGAAGCAATAAAGAAATCACAAAGGGAGACAACCTTGGAGTTAAAAAACCTAGAAAAGAGATCAGGAGTCATAGATGTAAGCATCACCAACAGAATAAAAGAGACAGAAGACAGAATCTCAGGTGTGGAAAATCCATAGAAAACATTGACACAACAGTCAAAGAAAATGCAAAATGCCAAAAGCTCCTAACCCAAAACATCCAGATAACCAGGATACAATGAGAAGACAGAACCTGAGGATAATAGGTATAGAAGAGAGTAAAGATTCCCAACTTAAAGGACCAGTAAATATCTTCCACAAAATTATAGAAGAAAACTTCCCTAAACTAAAGAAAGAGATGAACATCAATATACAAGAAGCCTACAGAACTCCAAATAGACTGGACCAGAAAAGAAATTCCTCCCGTCACATTATAGTCAAAACACCAAATGCACAAAACAAGGAAAGAATATTAAAAGCAGTAAGGGAAAAAAGGTCAAGTAACATATAAAAGCAGACCTATCAGAATTACACCAGACTTCTCACCAGAGACTATGAAAGCTAGAAGATCCTGGGCAGATCTCATACAGACTCTAAGAGAACACAAATGCCAGCCCAGGCTGCTATACCCAGCAAAACTCTCAATAATCATTGATAGTGAAACCAAAATATTCTATGACAAATCCAAATTTGCACAGTATGTTTCCACAAACTCAGCCCTACAAAGAATAATAAATGGAAAATGCCAACTCAAGGAGGAAGACTACACCTTAGAAAAAGCAAGAAAGTAATCTTTCAACAAACTCAAAGAAAGATAGCCACACAAACATAAAAATAACATCAAAAAGAACAGGAAGCAACAATCACTATTCCTTAATATCTCTTAACATCAGTGAACTGAATTCCCCAATAAAAAGACATAGACTGACAGACTGGACCCATAAACAGGACCCAGCATTTTGCTGCATCCAGGAAATGCACCTCCGTGTTAAAGACAAAAACTACGTCAGAGTAAAGGGATGGAAAACAATTTTCCAGGCAAACAGCCCCAAGAAACAGGATGGAGTAGTCATTCTAATATCAGATAAAAGCAACATTCAACCAAAAGTCATCAACAAACATAAGGAAGGACACTTCATACTCCTCAAAGGAAAAATCTACCAAGAAGAACTCTCAATTCTGAACATCTATGTCCCAAATGCAAGGGCCCCACATTCATAAAAGACACTTTACTAAAGCTCAAAGCACACATTGCACCTCACACATTAATGGTGGGAGACTTCAGCACCCCTCTATCATCAATGGACAGATCATGGAAAAACAAACTAAACAGAGACACAGCAAAACTAATAAATGTTAAGAACCAAATGGATTTAAAAGATATCTATAGAACATTTCATCCTAAATCAAAAGAATAAACCTTCTTCTGAGCACCTCATGGTACCTTCTCCAAAACTGATCATATAATTGGTCACAAAACAAATCTCAACAGATATAGGAAGATTGAAATAATCCCATGCCTCCTATCAGATCACTACAGAATAAGGCTGGTCTTCAATGGCAACAAGAACAACAGAAAGCCCACATACACATGGAAGCTGAACAATGCTCTACTCAATGATAACTTGGTCAAGGAAGAAATAAAGAAAGAAATTAAAGACTTCCTAGAATTTAATCACAATGAAAGTACAACATACCCAAACCTATGGGACACAATGAAAGCAGTGTTAAGGGAAAACTCATAGCTCTGAAAGCCTCTAAAAAGAAACTGGAGAGAGCATGTACTAACAGCTTAATATTACAGCTGAAAGCTCTAGAACAAAAAGAAGCTACTACACCCAAGAAGAGTAGAAGGCAGGAAATAATCAAATTAAGGGCTGAAACCAACCAAGTAGAAACGAAAAGAACTATACAAAGAATCAATAAAACCAGGAGCAGGTTCTTTGAGAAAATCAACAAGATAGATAAACCCTTAGCCAGACTAACCAGAGGACACAGAGACAGTATCCAAATTAACAAAATTAGAAATGAAAAGGGAGATATAACAACAGATTCTGAGGAAATTAAAAAAATCATGAGATCCTACTAAAAAAGCTTATACACAGCAAAATTGGAAAATCTGGAGGAAGTGGACAAGTTTCTAGATGAATACCAAATACAAAAGTTAAGTCAGGATCAGATAAATCATCTAAACAGTCCCGTAACCCCTAAAGAAATAAAAGCAGCCATTCAAAGTCTCCCAACCAAAAAAAAAGCCCAGGTCCAGATGAGTTCAGTGCAGAATTCTATCAGACCTTCAAAGAATACCTAATACCATTACTCTTCAATGTATTCCACAAAATAGACACTGAAGGAACACTCCCCAATTCATTCTATGAGGCCACAGTTACACTGATACCAAAACCTCACAAAGACCCAACAAAGAAAGAAAACTTCAGACCAATTTCCCTTATGAATGTCGATGCAAAAATACTCAATAAAATTCTCGCAAACCAAATCCAAGATCACATCAAAATGATCATTCACCATGATCAAGTAGGCTTCATCCCAGGGATGCAGGGATGGATCAATAACAGGAAATCTACCAATGTAATCCACTATAAAAACAAACTGAAAGAAAAAAAAAGCATTTGACAAAATTCAACATCCTTTCATAATAAAAGTTTTGGAAAGATCAGGAATTCAAGGCCTATACCTAAACATAGTAAAAGCAATATGCAGCAAACCAATGGCCAACATCAAACTAAATGAAGAGAAACTTGAAGCCATCCTACTAAAATCAGGGAGTAGACTAGGCTGTCCACTCTCTCCCTATCTATTCAATACAGTACTTGAAGCTAGAGCAATTAGACAACAAAAGGGGGTCAAAGGGATACAAATTCAAAATGAAGAAATAAAAATATCACTGTTTGCAGATGATATGATGGTATACTTAATTGACCTGAAAAACTGCACCAGACATCTGCTACAGCTGATAAACACCTTCAGCAAAGTGGCTGGTTACAAAATTAACTGAAGCAAATCAGTAGCCTTCCTATACTGTAAGGATAAACAGGCTGAGAAAGAAATTAGGGAAATGACACCGTTCACAATTGTCACAAACAATATAAAGTATCTTGGTGTGACTCTAACCAAACAAGTGAAAGATCTGTATGACAAGAACTTCAAGTCTCTGAAGAAAGAAATCAAAGAAGATCACAAAAGATTGAAGGATCTCCCATGCTCATGGATCGGCAGGATTAATATAGTTAAAATGGCCATCCTGCCGAAAGCAATCTGCAGATTCAATGCAATCTCCATCAAATTCCAACTCAATTCTTCATAGACTTAGAAAGAACAATTCTCAAATTCATATGGAATAACGAAAAACCCAGGATTGCAAAAACTATTCTCAACAATAAAAGGACTTCTGGGGGAATCAGCCTCCCTGACCTCAAGGTGTAGAACAGAGCAGTAGTGATAAAAACTGCATGGTATTGGTACAGTGACAGGCAGGTAGATCAATGGAATAGGATTCTAGACCCAGAAATGAACCCATACACTTATGGTCACTTGATCTTTGACAAAGGAGCTAAAACCATCCAATGGGAAAAAGACAGCATTTTCAACAAATGGTGCTGGTTCAAC
>JADRCH010007316.1:1303269-1378171 GCA_019843965.1 Rhynchomys soricoides
ACAGAGGAGTAGTGATAAAAACTGCATGGTATTGGTACAGTGACAGGCAGGTAGATCAATGGAATAGGATTCTAGACCCAGAAATGAACCCATACACTTATGGTCACTTGATCTTTGACAAAGGAGCTAAAACCATCCAATGGGAAAAAGACAGCATTTTCAACAAATGGTGCTGGTTCAACCTTCGGTCTACATGTAGAAGAATGCAAATTGATCTATTCTTATCTCCCTGTACAAAGCTCAAGTCCAAGTACATCAAGGACCTCCACATAAAACCAGATACACTGAATCTAACAGAAGAGAAAATGGGAAAAATTCTAGAACGCATGGGCACAGGGGAAAAGTTATTGAACAGAACACCAATGACCTGTGCTCTAAGATCAAGAATCAACAAATGTGACCTCATAAAATTACAAAGGTTCTGTAAGGCAAAGGACACTCTAAATAGGACAAAATGGCAACCAACATATTGGGAAAAGATCTTTACCAATCCTATATCCGATAGAAGGGTAATATCCTATATACGAAGAACTCAAGAAGTTAGACTCCAGAGATCCAAATAACCCTACCAAAAAATGAGGAACAGAGATAAACAGAGAATTCTCAACTGAGCCAACTCAAAAGGCTGAGAAGTACCTAAAGAAATGTTCAACATCCTTAGTCATCAGGGAAATGCAAATCAAAACAACCCTGAGATACCATCTCACACCAATCAGATTAGCTAAGATCAAAAACTCAGGTGACAGCAGACCTTGGAAAGGATGTGGAGAAAGAGGAATTCTCCTCCATTGCTGGTGGGATTGCAAGCTGATACAACCCCTCTGGAAATCAATTTGGCAGACCCTTAGTAAAATGAACATTATATTACCTGAGGATCTTGCTATTCCACTCCTAGGCATATGCCCAGAAGATTCTCCAACATGTAATAAAGACGCATGCTCCACTATGTTTAGCAGCCATTTTCATAATAGCTAGAACATGGAAACAACCTAGATGTCCCTCAACAGAGGAATGGATACAGAAATATTTGGTACATATACACAATGGAATGCTATTCAGCTATTAAAAACAATGACTTCATGAAATTCGCAGGCAAATTGGTGGAACTAGAATATATATATCATCCTGAGCGAAGTAACTCAGGCACAAAAGAATGAACATGGTATGTACTCACTGATAAGTGGTTATTAGCCCAACAGTTTGGAATACCCAAGGGTCATTTCACTGCAACCATTGGGCTGAGTGTGAGGTCCCAGAGGGAGGACTCGGAGAAGGGGCTGAAGGAGCTGAGGGAGTTGGCAGCTCCATGGAGGGAGCAACAGTGTCCACTGTCCTGACCTCCTGATGCTACCGGAGACTGGACCACCAACCAAAGAATACACATGGAGGGACCCATGGTCAGGGGGAGGAGAGGCCCTTGGGCCTGAGGGTGTTAGATGCCCCAGTATAGGAGAATGCCAAGGAAGGAAGATGAGAGTGTATGGGTGTGTGGGTGGGTGAATACCCTTATAGCGGCAAGGTAGGGGAGAGGGAATAGAGAGGTTCCAAAGGGGAGATCTAGAAAGGGTGGAAACATTTGAAATGCAAATAAATTATCAAAAAGAAAGAAAGAAAGAAAGAAAGAAAGAGAAAGAAAGAAAGAGAAAGAAAGAAAGAGGTTCTGTACTCTGTAGCCAAGGCTACCCTGGATTATATGTCTACATACATGCTAAGAAAAATACTAAGGTCAATATCTTGGGAGATGGGGCACACAAATTACCAAGAGAGGTTTTTTTGTTTGTTTGTTTGTTTGTTTAACTCTAATGTTATCTACTGAAATAAAAACAAATTTAAAAATAAATAGTGTGTTCTAGTAACTGGCTCACAAAAATGTAATAAATATACTAAGTAAACATAAAATTTTAAAACAAGTCTGTACTAAAAAGCATCTGTTTTCCTGTCTACTTAGAATTGTGAATAAACAGGCAATTCTAGCATTTGGACAATTTCTTTTTTAAATGTGCTAACATGAGTAACAGGTATCAATGGTCAGTTTCATTTTTCAGGAAGGAAGGAAGGGATGGAGGGAGGGAGGGAAGCACAAAGGGAGGGAGGGTGGGAAGAAGGGAAGAAGGAAGGGAGGGAGGGAGGAAAAAGACAGAGACAGAGAGAAACAGGCTACTTTTATCTTCTTTCAGGAAGCCAAGTCTCCAAGCACATCAGTAAGGCGTGGCAGACCTTTCTTTTGCATTGAAAAGTCCATTCCCTTGGTTCACTTTCACATTCCCCATGATCCTGTATCTTCCAACCTCTGGGTGCTTTATAGAGAGTGGCTCATACCCACATCACTCCTTGTGGCCCATGGGCTGTTAGAAGTACTTTGCTCACTTAGACAGGGCAGCTTTCCCTAGAAGCAGCTCCAACCAGTCACTGACTAGAGTGGGAGCCTGGCATCGTAACAACTTACTAGTTCTTAGTAACTATGGAGGTATCGTTAGCTTCCACAGCTCTCCACAGCATCAGTTAAGCCTAGAACCTTCTATTCTTGCTTTATTTCTTCCTGTTCCATGCTCTGTACCTTTCCCACACCCTTAGTGGCGTCTCCTAAGAGTACTACCTTAATAAATCCCTTGTATGTGAGTGTAGGTCACAGGATTCCAGACAAAAATGTGGTTTATCAGATGCAGAATGACTGGAACATGAAGGCAAAATTTTATATTTTTTCTCTAGAGACAGATTTGGGAAATTAGGATAATGTCATTATAAAGTTGAATTCTACCTACTTTACAATGAAAATCCTCCATATTAGACTTCATTTGAAATTATTTCATAATATTTTTAATACTGTATCTATGAGCAAGAAGCAATTTGATTAGTGATCTTAGCGCTAGGATGTGTGTGTGTGTGTGTGTGTGTGTGTGTATGTACATATATATGTATGTGTGTGTGAGTGTGTGTATGTAAACACACTTCCTTTACTTTCTTTTAAATCAGTGTATGTCTGTGTATGTTTTTGTACTTGAGTACATTGCCAACAGAGTCCATAAAAAGATATCAAATAGTCTGGAGCTGGAGTTTCAATGAATTGTGACCTACTCCATATGGGTGCTGGGAACCTAATTTGGGTCTTCTGGAATAGCAACAAGTGCTCTTAAACTGCTGACTCTTTGTCCCTGGATATTCTATTTTTAGAGAATACTTTCTAGCTAGTTTTTGTCAATTCGACACAAACCTAGCATGTTTGGGGGAAAACTATCAATTAAGGAATGTCCTCCATCTGATTGGCCACTAGGCAAGTCTGTGACATTTCCTTGATTGATGATTATGGTCAAGAAAGGGCCCAGCCCACTCTGATGATGACAGCCCTGAGGCATATCAAAGAGGAAGCTGACTGAAACCTGAGAAACACACCAGTAAGCAGTGTTCTTTTATGGCTTGGGCTTCAGTTCCTGACTCTAGGTTTCTGCTTCAGTTATTCCACAAGTTCCTCCAGCGAAAGACTGTGACCAGAACGTGCAAGCTCAATAAGCCCTTTCCTCCCCAAATGGATGTTTGTTGTGATCTTCATCACATCAATAGAAAGCAAACTCAGACAGAGCATAAATATAATTTCCAGTATTTGGGATACATACCAATACATAGGTAAGGACAAAAGAACCTTAATATCAGAGCAGGTTATGTAGTAACTTACTACAGCCCAAGACCAGGGTATATCAACTATTTTAGCTTGCCTACATAAAGATGTTATAAAACTCCAAGCTGGGCTAAAACTGCATTTCTCCCCTGTAAGGGCTCAATTCCTCAAATATAATTCATCTTTGATCTTATAAATTACTGCTTTTTTGAGAATATTTTTCTATTTCTGCATTTCTCATACCACCTTACTATCTAAGATCTTACTTTGGCCATGTAAGAAGTATCCAGGATGGAGGGGAAGTGGGAGAGAATATTAATGCCTCTTTCAGGTTTCTAGTGTGAAATAAGAACTCCGAGCTTAGATCGTGCACTATTTATGTCTGTATGCAGTAGCCTAGTGGGCAAATCTAGCCCACTGTTTATTGTTGTATTATCCTGGGAATTTAGAGCAATTTTTACATTTCTAGTTTTTAAAATTTTGTGTATGTGTATATGGAGGTAGGTGCACATGCTATGACACATATGTAGGGATCAGAGAACAACTTGCAGGAGTTATTCCTCTCTTTCTACCTTATGAATCCATAGGATGAGATCTTCAGACCTGGCAGAAGATGCTCCTACCTGCTGAGCCATCTTATCAGACCTATACTATCTTTTTGAATGAAAAGAGTATTATTTTGTAACATGTAAAAATTAGGTGAAATTCAAAGTTCAATGCTTATAAAGAAGGTTTTGTTGGAACACAGTCTCACTTACTGACTCACTCAGTCTTTTCTAGCAACTTTCATATTACGAGATCCCCAACTGAATAGGTCCAACAGAGATTGTATGGTCCCGTGATTTAATGTGACTTTCTGTCACTGTGACCAAGTACCTGTCCATGGCATAAAGAACTTAAGAGAAGAATAGAGGTTTCAGTCCATTATGGCAGGGATGCCATGGTGAGGCAGAACAGTTTACTTCATAGTAGCAGGAAATAGAAACAGAAAATGTTTATGTCCTCTGGATTTCTCTTGTTCCCCGCCTGTTCCATCTGGACCCCAAGCCTATGGAGCTGCGCTGCCCATAACTCATACACACCGTCCCCGCTTAGCTAATCCTCTCTGGAAACTCCATCTCAGATATACCAAGTGCTGTGCCTTACTGTCTGCTAGCTGATTCTCAATCTCATGAGGTTGACAATCAAGATTCATCATCTGTGTGAGGCAAAATAATGTTTGTCTACAGTCTTATTGCCAGCACTGGTGATAGTTTGCAAAAGTGTCTTCACAGAGTTGAAGAGTTGAAATGGAGAAAGTACCCTGGATCACCAAGGGAGATCACATCTGATTATATAAGCTCTTCAAAGCAGAACCTTTTCTCATTGAGTCAGAGTGAGCCACAGGAAAGATCTGAAGCATGAGAAGGATATGATGTGCTCTTGCTGGTTAAAGATGAAGAGAACAGTGTTTAAAAGGCACAGGATACTGTAAGGAGCTGAGATAAATAGACTGTGCTAAAGAAACTGGGGCCTCCTGCCACATTGAATTGGGTTCTACTAGCATCCTGGATGGTCTTGGAAGCATATTCTCCTCCCAGAAACATCAGAAAAAAAGGCCCTGCTAGTACTTTGGCTTTTATCTGTCTTTTATTATCTATCTGTTCATCTATCTACCAACCTATCCATCAACATTCTAACCAACTGAGCTGCATAATGCTGGATTTCTGACCAAAGAAATATGAGGATTATAAATGGATATTGTTTTAAGCCACTGACTTTGTAGTATTTTGTTACAGCCGCAATAGGAAACCCTAGTTTTCTCAAAGCCCAAAATGTATACTCTTTGTCACTTATCAAGTAAATTTTACCAAAACTCTCAACAGGATCCTAGCTAGTCCATGTGGGTCCTTGGACCAGTCACACCAATAGGGCTTTGGAAGTGGCTTGAGCTGACAAGCTCTGGTCTCATCTCAATCTACTAAATCAGAAACTGCATTTACACAAGAGCCTTGGATGGGTCTTTTGTGCACTGAAACCTGAAAAGCTGTGGTCTAAAGTTCACCTTGCTGTGGTTTTAGCTTAGAATTAAGATGTTCTTAGGGGCCTTGGTCTGGGTACACAAGAGCAAAACTACATCTGGAAATGGTAACAGCAAGGGAAATCACTTAGCTGGTTATTGCAAAGCTGCTACAGTCGTGAGTATCTCATCTTGTCTTCTACATCATTTCTACCATATTCACCATGGCAAAGCTGGATCAAACCCAAGCTTCTACCATCCCCCACAAATATTTGTTAAATCTATTACTTGAATATGACTCTATTGACTACATGGAGGACCACTGAACTAATTCTCTAGGCTGCAGATATAAGTTATCATAACGGATGCCTAGAGATAGCATTCATTTATTCTCTTACAATTCTGGATGCTAAAATAAAGTCAGAATCAAGATGTCATCCAACCTGATTCCTTCTGGGAATTTTGAGGGACATGACAGTTTTTGCTCCTCCTTTAGCTTTCTATGCTTGCTCATAACCCTTGGGTTACGCCTTGGTTTTAACATGTGCAACTCTAAATGTGATCTATGTGATCTTTGTCTTCATATCACCTTGTCCTTTGTGCCTTGAGAGTCTCTCTCTCTCTCTCTCTCTCTCTCTCTCTCTCTCTCTCCTCCCTCCCTCCCGTTTCTCCCTCCCCACTCCCTCTCTTTTCCCTCTCCATGAGAGGTTATAAATGGGCACTGTTTTCATTTGATTTTTGAGACTAGCCCAGGCTGACTTCAAACTCCTACCTCTACCATCTCAGTGCTTTGATTCCAAGAGTGTCATCATACCTGACTCTGGCTTTCTTTTATAAGGACATTTGTCATTGTATTTGAGACCTACTCAATACAAAATAATGATGCAGCTAGTGTGGAGAGAATGGGAGTGCTAGCAAGACCAGGCCTGCTCCTTGTTAGAACTATGTACCATCTATACTAAAAGAAATTCTCTATTTATTAATACATTTATTTACAGGCACCAGTTTACAAACAAGATGGCTAACTTATTCATTTAAACTATTTGCCAGTTGGACAAATAAATGTAACTCTTGTGTGCACAGTAGTCAGGCAGAGCAGGAAAAAAGCTGATCATTTATACCTTGCCAGTCAAATAAGTCAATTTCTAGATAAGATCTAGTTTTTAAAAAAAAAAAAAAAAACACTCACTATTTGTGATAGTGGAGTTTTGTAAAAAAGCAAGCAAGCAAGCAAGCAAGAAAGAAAGAAAGAAAGAAAAAGAAAAAAGAAAAGATGATAGTTTGAAATAAAAATATCTGTTAGGTTCTACCCTGCTCTTCGAAGATTTGAGGTAGGATATAATGACCCCTAAACTGCAGGGTAAACATGAACCTCCAAACCCAAATGGAAGCAAGGTTAGATCAACATGCTGGAAACAGTTGGTAGATGCCAACATAGAGAAAATTACTGTAGTGATTGATTTTAATTTAGTATGAGTCTATCTTTAATAAGTCAAATTTTCTCTTTCTTAAATCTAAAATATCTTCGAGAGGTTGTCAAGAGATGAAAGAGCTAAGCTTTGCAGGGGGAAAAAGATGGAATGATATTCATAAGGGGAATTTTGAACAGTATTAAAATTGACTAATTCATTATAAGAGCCTTTTGTGAGCTTATTACAAGTTCTTCATTATTGCAGGGCTTCTGAAAGAGCTTAAAGGGCTTTTCAATGTGAAATGAACAGTGCATCTTGCTTTGATGCTCCTCAAACACCTGACTTTTTAAAAATAGGATAGATTGTTTTCAGCAATGATTTTTAAATGTTATCACACATAATTCAGATAGTTCAGCAACTCATTTATTGCTATTTCATTTTGTTCCATAAAGTCATTATCACACACAAAATATTTTTATTGCTGTGTGCAAGCATGCTTTATTAACTTCCATTATACTCCAAGGTTGCAATGTAATTGTAGCTCTCTGTTATATTAGCACTTGTTGTAATGCTCTCATTCTCTGAGACAATATTTGAGTGTCAAACTACATAAAAACTAAAACAGGATCTTCTTTTTCTCTACTAAATAATTACTTCTGGATCAACTGCCCAAGTATCTGACACACTGAAGGAAATTTTCAGAACCAGTCTTAAGTGTAAATCTTGCATCTTCTTTTTTGACATCTCTGTTTATAGTCCCTTAACATGATAGACATTCTCTAGCCAATCAGTAATAAAGAAATTATAGAGAGCTTGGGATACAGCTATGTGGTAGAGGGCTTGTCTGGTATACATGAGGGCCTTAGGTTCAATGCCCAGCACCACACAAGGAAAAGAAAGGAAGAAAAGACGGGAGGGAGAGAAAGTTGTATAAAACTTAAGAGACACAACAAAGAAAAGACTTTCAATAGTATATGGGGGAAAAAAAGACACTCAAGGATTGTCTAAGGCAAAGTCCCTTGTTAGCTAACTTCACCACAGGCTAATAATGGTCAGAAACCACTTAGAACATAGAGGATGTTGTCTAGTAAGAGAGAAAAATCAATTATTCCAGTAGAAAAGATAGCTTTAAACACTCTAGATATGCTATACTGTTGTGTTGGGGGTATTGGTCTCTATAGGTAACTTATACATTTTCTAGTAACTAGTCATTTTCTGCTAATATCCATTTATAAAAGTGCTTGTACAAAACTTGCTTTTCACAGGTTCTTCAAATTTGTCTCACTATCCTCTGGTTCCAACATTAGTTAATGACTTGGAAAAACTCTTTGTCATGTATTCATGTCACATATACCATAGACCCATAACTTAGCCTTTTTCTTTATTATAGCTTAGGGCCCCTTTATGCCTTGCATTCCCACTACCAGGTAAGCTACTGGATGAGCCCTGTGAGAAAGAAAGCAGAGAGGAAGGAACTACAATATAAAAACACAAAATGAAAAATTGCCAAGGTAAGGAAAACAATACCTTCAATCTCTGCAAAGAAAAACATGATAATCATTATACAAACCAGTACAGGACATAGTAATAAGGACTATGGCTCTGATTCTCCTGTGGTTGCTATACAGAGGGAAGTCACTGGTTTGAATCAACTAGAGTGAATACAGGGATGTGCTATTTGTGAACAAGTGGCATCAGATTACAAAGAGAGAGGGAGGGAAGGAGGGACAGAGAGACAGACAGAGACAGATACACAGAGAGAGAGAGAGAGAGAGAGAGAGAGAGAGAGAGAGAGAGAGAGAGAGAGAGGGAGAGGGAGAGAGAGGTGTCATAACTTAATTTCATTACTGAGATTCTTAACTATTTGCCTCACCTGGGTTTTCAAGGTCACTGACGTCATACTTTAGGGTTAACCAAGCCACCTGGTTACTAACATCAGAGAGGTGAGGATGCAGGGAACAAGGCATTAATTTTTCCTAATGAGACATGAATAAGCATTTGCTTATCCCAGTAGGGCAACAAGGACAGCCCAAAGAAATCATCATCAGATGTTTGTTTCATGAAACAGTGAGTTTACTAGGGTTATTTACAGGAGCACGAGCACGTTATGGGTGGCTACATTACCAAAGAAGCAGTGTGTACACAATCACACCCACCACCCCAAGCAGTCAGTAACTGTTTATATATCCTTCAGGAGCGGCAGGACACACTGCAAGAGTCTCCTGAGACATCACGCATAGTGTCTGTGAGCCTTCCCTCTCCCTCCAAGAGAGATTAGTGGACTCAAACCTGTGAGGGTCTTGTTTGAATAATCACAGCTGCTTTGCTATGATTTCAAGAAGAAAATAGCCTTGTCGTGTCTGGGAGATCCTTAATCCTAAGGTTACAAGAAAAACAAACAGGAGTAGTTAGAAATTTTTACCCTGAAGAATAAAAGTGGTAGGCTGAAGGCCATTTGGATTTCCAGTTACTTTTCTAAAATATGAGTGAAGAACCTATGAATTAGGCACTCAGTATATAACACAATACCACAAGCTAGGCAATTTATTTAAAAAATAATCAATTTATTAGCTTACAATTTTGTAGACTAGCAAGTGGCCAGAATCTGTCAAGAGCTTTCTGTGTTGTCCCATTGTGAAAGGGCAAAGAGAAATCAACTTGATAAGCTCAGGAAAGACCATCTCCAAATAAAGTAGCATTTGGTATTAGGATACAAATGTATAGGGTTCCGACATTTATTTCAGTGTGAGACAAAATACAGAAAACATTCCTGCTCTATAGGCTGAGCTGACTGTGTTTTGTTTGCTTCTCATTTTGTACTTCTGATCCTTGCTCTGTGCCCAGAGAGACAGATCTTTATGGGTGAGAAAGTGGTCTCCACAGTGGTCTCTCTTCCTCTAGATCCAATTGGAATGAGCCAATAGGAAACATTAGCAAAAGGTTAGAGGCCAATAGGTAGGTGATTTAGCATTTGTTTGTTCCTTTTCTGACCTCCCTGTCACATCAGACCTGACGGCTCTCCTATGTCATTAGTCCCACATCTTTTCAGGTCATCCTAACCCTATCCACACCCATGAAGGAATCTGCTTATAAATGTTCCTCAGTTACAATCTCTGGCCTAACACTCATTTTCCAGTAGGACACTGACCAATATTTTGATATCCAGTGTATTTTATATCTTTGGCAACTACTTGTTAAGAAAAAGTATCTAAAACATAAATAAGACAAAAGGACGGAAGCATGGTCCTTTAAAGTTATACTGAGAGCATTGTACCAATCAAATTATTTAATTCTCTGGGAGAATGTTTCTGTATTTGACTTGGTTATTTGTTATCTGATTAGAACCCAGGCACTGTGAAGTTATATATTAACTTGTAGATTATTCCTGTCTGGTAGAAAAGATAACCCCAAAATTTATGGTTTCATTGTTCTATGAGTCATTAGTCAGTTTTGTATTTGACATAGACCTGATTCTAACATTATATTTATTAAAGCTTTTAAAACACTCAGTTCATTAAGTGTTCTTCCAACCAGCTATACCATCTCACTGATGCTTTCACTAGTAAATTGATAAATATTTGATACATTATTGTTTTACAAGTTTTTAATCTCAATTTTTTAAAATTATGCTTTGCTGTACTTAACAAAATTTATATTTCATATAGAGAGATTATAAATATATATGCATTATTTTTTATTTTCATTGGTCTTTGGGTCATTTCTGCTCCTATAACTTTTTATCCATGAGAACTTCTCACCAAGCACATTCTTGAAAGTAATCCCAATAAAACTCATTGACTCACCAAGTTGGCCTTTGATATCCGTACTTTAGTCTGTCATGGTCCCCTTGTCTGTGGTGAATAGATATGTGTGTTGTGTCTTCCCTGAAAGAGTCTTGTCACATAACATTCACCCAGAAACCCACATAGCACCTTCTGGCACTTTGAAAGCTAGCCAATAGGATGGCAGACAGTCAGTTTGAGATTGAGTTCTATGTCTTACAGCCAAATTATGTAGTGTCTTCTGCAATGACAACCAAAGTATGTAGTGTCTCAGCAATGGGATCTTACCATGTAGTCATGTTAGGTTACTAAGAGCAATGGCAGTAGCATTACATTATATTCCTGTGCATCCTATATCAACTAATTCCACTTGGCCATTATATTCTTAATTTGAGATGTTTTATTTTTAAGCTCTAAAATTAATATTTTCTTTTTTATTTAAGTAGTTATCAGCTTTCTATCAAAATTCTTATTTGAGGTCTTTGTGGAGAAGGTTGGTTAGTTTTGGTTGTGCCTTTCTGTTGCCATTGTTTTGGTATAAGGTTTTATGTAGTCCTGGCTGGCCTCAAACTCACTACATATCCATGGATGACCTTGAACTCCTCCCCCTCTCTCCTTTGTGTCATTTTCTGCCATATTTCTGGGATTATAGCTGTGTATCATCATACTCAGCACTGTCAAAATTCTTCATTCGATTTTTAATCTCCGTAGATAAAAGAGAGGATAATTGTGATATTTTAAAGTGTGCATCTCATAATTCTGGTGTTTGTATCCACTATGTGTCTGTTTCTATTTATTACAATTTCTGCTGTTTTTAATTTATGATGTCTTTCATTTTCAAGTGTCTCATTATTTCTCATTGAATGCTAAGCATTGTGTTTTCAGGCTTGTCTGTAGAAGTAACTTGATGCATAAGTATGGTCTTCTTCCAAATGTGAGTTTTGTTTGTTTGGGGTTGGTGTCTGGGAACATAGCACACTTGACCAAGTTCTGTAATTGCCATGATTCCGGCCTTATCTATTGCAGCTTGAATGTCAGTTTCCAACTATTGGATGTAGTCCTTTGGGGAAATGTCCCAAAGTCTCCCTTATTTCTTGACAGGTTCCTTAGTTTGGCCTCTCAGTTTCCCTGCTGGAATTAGTTTAAGTGCCCAGGCAGAAAATAGCTTCCTGGGTATGTGACCTTATTTCTAGATCTGGACAGACCTAATTAGTTATAGCACTCTTACAAAGATTTATTTCTGTGTGAGACAGCTTCTACTATGCTAGAAGTGGGAATCCAGAGGGAATCTCTCTATAAAGAACAGTGGGCTTTATCACTGAGGGAAATATTTGAAAAGAGACTTATATTGTCCTGTAAAAACCCCATAGCAGATGGATCAAGCAACCAGGCAAACCTATGAACACACGACTACTAATTTGGTTTAAATGTACTACTATAGCATATTTCATTATACAGAAATTACTGGAATATTTAAAAATAACAATGTTTGTAGTCTACTGTTAATTATCTGTGTTGTAACACATTCTACAGTACATTTTAAGACCCTTGTTGAAACACAGTCTCAAAACCAGTTTTAACAGATCCTTGAATTCTTAAAAATTAAGGATTCTTGATTTAAAAAAATGAGAGAACGTTTTCCATTAGGGATGGGCATATATTCTTCAAACATGCTATGAAACCAAGCAGGCTTTTCTTCATAAAATTCTGCACTTTCTGTACACAAGTATGCTGGGAAATCCTAACACCCCAACACAACATTTAAAATGTTGTACCCTGAGGCTTGGAGGATGGCTCAGTCTCTGAATTGCTTAGCAGATAAATACAAAGATCTAAGCTTCACTCCAAGAATCAATGTGAAAAGCCAGGAGCAATGGCACACACCCATAATCCTAGCACTCCGGAGGTGGAGACGGGAGGATCTCTAAGGTATGCTGGCTAGCCAATCTAGTTGAATTGGTGAGTTCCAGGTTCAGAGAGAGATCCTGTCTAAAATAAATCAATGAATAAATAAACAAATAAACAAATAAATAGGGAGCAGCTGAGGAAGACACCTGACATTAACTCCTGGTCTCTAACTGTATGTGCACAATGTCCCCACACGAACATGCATACACAGATGAGCCCTCAAATAATAAATGAAGAATTAAAATGTGACTATCTCTAGTATTGCTGGAACACTAACAAGAAATATTTATGTGTACTCCTAAGTCACAGCAAAGCTCATATGGATCTCTGGCACTCTTCAGCTTGAAGAAAAGTATCCCAGAGAACATGCAAGGAATTGACACGGTATTGACTCAGCAGTTGCAGCTATGTTGATCATCCTTAACTGGAAGAAACTGTCTATGTTTATAAGAACAAATGCCAAAAACAAACAACTTGTTTCTTGAGATCTGACTTCTTTCTACTGGCTCACCCCAGTGATTGGAAGTAGGAGTGTCCATGCCAATCTTTCCAGGAACAATACCTAATCTAGTGACCATGATCAGTCTGCCCCTCTTCTTCACTATCTGTTGCATCTGAATCTGATATACACCCTGGCCAAGCCAGGTGAGTATGGGTCTTGCCAGGTGACTGATTTGCTGAACATTGCTTGTCAAGCTAAATCTACCCCCGCATTGTTTGTTTGTGTTTTTAGAACTACTGGTGTGGTATTTCCTCATATTTTTCCTCTGCCAGACATTTCTTCTCCTAAATTATATTTGCTTGGCTAGCTAAAGATGGGTACCAATTCTAAGATAATGTTCTCCCTTTTCCATACATCTACCTAATGTACACTATGTTGTCTACTATTATGACACACAAGGTCCTGTGTGGGAGCAAACTGGATTTGTGTCTGGTAGACAAGAAGACCTGAAGCAATTTCCCAAAATATGTCTTTAAAAATATTACATAAAGTGTGGCATAGTAATACACACCTGTAATCTCAGCACCCAAGACTGAAAGCAGGAGGCTCAGGAATTCCTTTCTTATCCTTCTTGGTCAGCTTAGCTACATGTTTGCCAATGTTGCCAGTATTGTCAAGGGACCTACTTTTGATTTTTTGATTCTCTCTATATTTTTCTCTTTTATATTGTATTCTTTTTAACAGTATAGTGCCAATTATACTTCACCACATATTTTAATGCTCTGTTGTTAGGATGATACGTATCTGTAATTGCTACATATTCTCCATGCACTTATTTATATTGTATCATTGCAAAACAGCTCATCTGTTACTTGTAAGAATGTTTTCTTCTGGTAAGGCTCCAGAAGTCAGGAAATACCTACATGAAGCAGTGTCATGTGGACATGCCAAGATCTCTGCATGTATGATGTCACAGCAGCTGTGGTTTCCTGCACCAGGTCAAGCCAGCCAGCATTCTAGCATGGGTGGAAGAAGTTCCCTCCTCCTAGCTGAGGAGCTACTAACACTTGGTAGCTCCAACAGGAGGGAGAGTCAGTTTTCTTTAAGGGAAAGATCCCCGATAGATTGACCTTGCCTTTGTGTATGGCCCCATACCCATGCATATTTGAAAAGCACAAAGTAGATTCATTGTGTTATTTTTAAAAAAGAGGATATAAACTTGAGTGGGGTAGATTGAGGAGAAATTGGGGAAAGGGTGGAGAGTGAATAAGACCAAAATACATTGTATGCATGTATGAAATCCCAAAGAATCAACTTTAAAAATATTGAATTTTTAAAGAATGGAGCTAGAGAAACTTATCAGCACTCTTAACTGCTGACAGTGTTTGTAAAGGCTCAGGTTCCATTTCTAGAACCCACTTACCATCAGAAACTCACGTCCACCTATATCTGTGGTTCTAGGGATTCCATCACCTTTTCTGGCCTCCAAGTGCATCTGCATGGACATGGTATACATAAATTCATACAATTGCACAAGCAGAGATTTTTAAGCAGAATGTTTGCCTTTAATTCAATTATATCCCTTAAAGTATATACAATATAACCAATGTATTGCTTCTGCTTGCTATTTATATGATATATTTTCCCCTTGGTTTGTTTCCCAATTCATGTATATATTTGAAACTAATGTATTATCTGTGTAGCCATGGTTCATGGATTGTTTATTATGCTAGTCTATTTCTTTTTTATTAGTGTGTGTCTCAGTCATTATTCTATTGCTATGAAGAGATACCATGACCACGACAACTCTTATAAAAGAAACTGTTTAATTGGGGCTGGTTTCAGAGGTTTAGTCCACTATCCTTATGGTGGGAAGTGTGGCAGCATGCAGGCAGACATGGTACTGGAGAAGGAGATGAGAATTCTACATCCAGATTGGCAGGCAGCAGGAAGAGGGACACTGGGGCTGACTTAAGCATTTGAAACCCCCAAACCCACCCCCAGTAATGTACTTTCTCCAACAGGGCCACACCTACTCCAACAAGGCCACACGTTCTAATAGTACCACTCCCTGGTGACTAAGCATTCAAAGATGAACTTATGGGAGCCATTCCTACCACCACATTATGTTTCTAGAAAAGTGCCAGATATGACCCAGCAATGACTTCTCTTGAGATGATACTTTGGGGAGATCTGTTTCCCCAGTGGGTGTTGGGTTGTTAGTTTTCACAACACTCTTGTTATGTGATCATTGTGTTTTAAGATTTCCATGGATCTAGAGAGATTAAGATGTTGTGTGGCAAGTTAAAGTGCCATAAGTCTCTATTCTTATTGATATGCAGATGCTTCTCTTAAATGACATTCCATAGATTTTTGTAAGCCTTTGATTGCTTTCCAGAGTTCTGAAAAACTAATTTTTAACAAATTCCTTAGGGAGGAACAGACTTTTTGTGGTTCCTTACCCCACCATCCCTGCCTAAGCGATAGTTCAAATCTGCTTTCATGTTTAACTATGAGAGTAATCTGGCAAATGTCTGATTTTTATGGTTATAGAGTATATTTGAACTCATATATGTATTTCTGTGCCAGAAAAAGAAGATGAAAATAATTTTGCTGACATATATTTAGGAGATCCAGAAGTGGAGGAGAGATAAGTTTATATACATTTTATACGTATTTATATACATTTATGTAATTCAGAAATATGAGTTGCAGTTTTCAACAATAGAGAAAGGCAACCTAGATTTACTTCTATATTTTAAAAATTTTAACAATAGACCCAAACTCCAAAGTTCATGGACATTTTCCTAGAGATAAATCTAATTTACTATATTAGATTTCTATTATTGACATAACAAATTACCACAAATCCATTGGCTTAAATAACTCCATGTATTCCCTTATAGTTCTACGCATCAAAAGTCTAAGCAGTCTCCAGAGTGTTTTCTGCTCTGGGCCTCATGAAGTTGAATGCCAAGCTGCATTACTCTGGAGATCCTGGGAGAACTCTCACTTCCAGCTGAAGTCATGGCTCAGCTGTAGAGTGCTTGCTTAGCCTGTGTGAGGGCTTGGCTGGATTCCATTCCAGCTGTGCAAATAATGAAGTAGTAGTAGTAATAATTCCTTTTCGAGCAGATGGAGAGTTAACTCAGTAAAGTACTTACCAGATCTTACAGTCAGGCATGGTTCCATGTATTTGCAATCCTAGCATTGGGAAAGCAGAGACAGATGAATCTGTGGGCTGGCTAGTCAGGCAGCCTAGCCTAATTGGTAGGCCCCAAGTACCAATGAGAGAGCCTGTCTCACAAACCATAGTAGAAAATTTCTGAGGGGGAATTCAAGCTGTCTACTGACTTACACACATATGGGTTTTCACACACACATACAAACAGGGTATAACCCCCACCCCCACCCCCACACAAACACTACCACCCATAGACACATGCAAGTGTGCATGCATGTGTGCACAAACACACACACACACATACACACACACACACACACATATTCCTTTTCAAGCATTTTAAAGTTGTTGAGGAAATGCATTCTTTGTGTTTATAGTACATTCTTGTTTCTATACTAAGATGTATAGACTTATTTTTCTAAAAAAATATGTATGATTTATTTTTCTAAAAAAATTATTCTTGATTGGGTATTTTAGTCTTTTTCAATACCCCATTATTGCTCCTATATCCCCCTAGTCCCACTGAACCATTTTCTGCTTCCCCAAAATTTCTCATATTCTTTTCATGTCTTTTTGTTTTGTGTATCTGACACACACACACACACACACACACATGCACACACACACACATGCACACACACACACATGCACACACACACAGAGAGAGAGAGAGAGAGAGAGAGAGAGAGAGAGAGAGAGAGTTAGAGACCCCACTGAGTTTAATCAGGGTTACTTATATAAACATGGATGCAGGATTTTTTTAATCATTTGATTTTTATTAAGAATAAACATTTTGTTGCATTTTCAGTCACTCATTTTGTGTGCTTGCACACTTGTGTGTTTGTGAGTGAGTGAGTGTGTGTGTGTGTGTGTGTGTGTGTGTGTGTGTGTGAAATGGTCAAATGAGTCAAATTTTCCATTCTACCATGTGGATCCTAGGAACCAAAGTCAGGTCATCAGGCTTGACAACAGGTGCTTACCCACTGTGCCAGCTCACCAGCCAGGGTATAGTGTTATTTATCATATGATGGGCAACTTTCTAGTGATTAGACCTTCAATGAAAAAGATTCCCTCTCTCCAAATCTTTTTTAACTGCCGCCAATGGTTCCTTGGGGAAGGATGGAGTGTTATGAGCCCCTCTTTCCTAGGAACACCTAATAGGTCCGTAGAAAAAAGTAGGGTCTCATAAGTTCCTCCCCATTCATGATAAACTATTGCTAAACTCCGTCCTGTGCATGCTTTGCGCTAGTAGCCACAACTATTTTCAATTCATGAGTATAATGGCTACATCATGTCCAAAAGACATGTCACAGTTCTTCTCCTCGTTCTCGTTTTTTTTTGTTTGTTTGTTTGTTTGTTTTTTCAGTCCCTCTTCCAAGACATTCCCTGAGCCTTGGACCAGGCAATGTAGATGTCCCATTTAAAGCTGAGTATTCAACAGTCAACTCTGAACCTTTTGACTATATGTGAGTCTTTGCAATAATGGCTTCCCACTGCAATCAGAAACTTCTCTAACCAAAGCTAAAAGCAGCACTAATCTATGAGTGTAAACATAGACATTTAGAAGGCAGCTTCACATCACATCCATCTAGCAAAACTTGTAAGTCTCCCTTCAAGGCCTATGGGTTTTTGACAAGGTTTATAAAACCATGTATAAACTTATTACTGTGGAATGGGCCCAAATCCAATTAGTAAATAATTGGTTATTCCCATAAAAGTAATGTCACTATTACCCAGTGGGCACATCTTGCATGGCAGGTAAGTACTGTAGCTTTCAAGATTCACATTAGGTAAGGACTATTTACTATTTCTTACCAGAAGCCTGCCTATCACCTTCTAGCACTGTGAAAGCTGGGCAGCACAAAAGAAGCTTCCAGCTCAATTCCAGGTTGATTTGTTGATGCCCTGAAGCTAAAGTGTGTCATGTTGTCAACACAGTCTTACCATCTAGTTCCAAAAGGCAACCAAGATCATGGGCAATGGCCAATATTGTTCTGGGTGTCTCAGAGACCTTCCTGACTAACAACTCATAGCAAGGTATCTTATACCGGGCACTGGGACATTTATTTAATAGCCTATGGCTCTAGATGCTTCCATTTAAACTGATATTTACTATATTGTTAAGTAAGTTACAAAATAGTAGCATTCCATGTCAATCTTTGTGTCTTGGTTTTGGTTACCTATTCTCTGTGACCATCTCCTCTCTCCTAACTCTGATTAAACCTTTCCATTTCTAGTATCCTCAATTTGCTTTCAGATCACATGTGTTCTACAACACACACCCTTTTCACCCAACTAAAGTTACTTTCCACTACTATGGTGACTTTCTACCTTCCTGGCTTCCATAGGCATGCAAATTTTAATGCATAAATTTAAAAATTAGAGGCTAGGATCTGTGTATGAAAGAGAACATATGATGTTTGTCCTTCTAGAGTAAAGGTTAATTTGTCTTTCTATAGGCTACCTGTATGCCCTTTTTAATAACACACTTTCTCTTGTCTCACAATCTAGCATCAATGCAGCAAATCATTCTTGTTCTTGGGTCTTTTTGACTTCCTCTTTTGCAACCAACCATAAATTTCTATTTAAAAAAGACTCTTGATCGGGTTAGGATTGCTACAATAATCTCCTCATCTTAAGCTTAGCTGGGTAATATAACATAATTTAGAGGAGAGATATCAAAGTCACAAGATCTGAGATGAGGATATAAAAGTTTCAGAGAGCCATTTTTAGAATTCCATTTACCACAGGTACCTAAATAAAAGTTGGTTTGTTTGCTGAATGACTTGCCTAGCTGAACATATGAGTACAAAATCTACTCCTATGTGGAAAATTCGTTTCTTCTTGCTTTTACATTTGAGATTTGTAAAAAATAAAAGGGTATAATATTCATATAGATTACCAACTAGATTCAAGGATTGTTCAAATTTTGCTGCATTCATTTTATCTATAAATATATACTGAAGCATTTGAAAATGACAACTATTATAATAAATACTGAACAGTGTGATATGCATCTCTCAGTGAGGACATTTACTTACATAGTCATAATGTTCTTATTGTATCTAAGAAGCATAATTATACTTTCCTTATTAAAAAAAACCTACTGTATCACAGGGAACAAGGAACAGCCAGGGACAGGAGCCTTCCGGTTTCCATCTGTGGCTGGGGAGCTCTGCCTGGGCCACTAGGGCTCCATAGCCAAATAGTGCCAGGAGAAAACTAGCCTCCGAGGAGTGTGGGCAAGCCTGTCTCCTCAGAGGGACCCATCTGGAATCCCTAGGACACAGGGACTGAGGAGTGATCTTCTGGTTACTTTCGGTGACAGGGGAGATGATCCTGCGACACAGGGCTCCATACTCAAATAGTGCTAAGAAAGAGTTGGTATCCCAGGAGTGCCAACACACCTTCAGTACAGGCAAGACCACCACTTCTGTTCAAATTCACTGAATCAGGAGGGACCCTTGCAGAGCCATCAGGACACAGGAAACAAGGGACAGCTGGGGACAAGATCCTTCTTGTTTCTGTATGCACCCCAGAGATGACCCTGTACCACAGCTCTCCAAAACCAAATTCCTCTCAGAGAGAGCTGATCTTCAAGGAGTATTGACCCAGAGGCTTGAAGGAGGGACAAGACACAGTCAGAGAGAGTAAGACCACCTAACACCAGAGATAACCAGATGGCGAAAGGCAAGGGCAAGGACACAAGGAACAGAAACCAAAGCTACTTGGCATCATCAGAACCCAGCTCTCCCACAACAGCAAGTCCTGGATACCCCAACACACCAGAAAAGCAAGACTCAGATTTAAAATCACAGCTCATGATGATGATAAAAGATTTTAAAAAGGAAATGAATAACTCTCTTAAAGAAATACAAGAGAACACAGGTAAACAACTAGAAGCCCTTAAAGAGGAAACAAAAATTATCCCTTAGGGAATTAGAGGAAAACACAATAAAACAGGAGGAATTACAGGAAAACACAATAAAACAGGTGAAGGAAATGAACAAAATTATCCAGGAACTAAAAATGGAAATAGAAACAATAAAGAAATAACAAAGGGAGACACCCTGGAGATAGAAAACATAGGAAAGAGATCAGGAGTCATAGATGCAAGCATCACCAACAGAATAAAAGAGACAGAAGAGAGAATCTCAGGTACAGAAGATACCATAGAAAACATTGACACAACACTCAAAGAAAACACAAAATGCAAAAAGATTCTAACCTAAAACATCCAGGAAATCCACGAGGATAATAGGTATAGAAGTGAGTGAAGATTCCCAACTTAAAGGTCCAGTAAATATCTTCAAAAAACTTAGAGAAGAAATCTTCCCTAACTTAAAAAAAGACATGAACATAAACATTCAACAAGCCTACCGAAATCCAAATAGATTGCACCAGAAAAGAAATTCCTCCCATCACATTATAGTCAAAACACCAAATACACAAAACAAGGAAAGAATATTAAAAGCAGTAAGGGAAAAAGGTCAAGTAACATATAATGGCAGACTTATCAGAATTACATCAGACTTCTCACCAGATACTAGAAAAGCTAGAAGATCCTGGGCAGATCTCATACAGACCCTAAGAGAACACAAATGCCAGTTCAGTCTGCTATACCCAGCAAAACTCTCAATGATTATAGATGGTGAAACCAAAATATTCTATGAAAAATCCAAATTTGCACAGTATGGTTCCACAAACCCAGCCCTACAAAGAATAATAAATGGAAAACACCAACTCAAGGAGGGAAACTATACCCTAGAAAAAGCAAGAAAGTAATCTTTCAACAAACGTAAAAAAATACAGCCACACAAACGTAAAAATAACATTGAAAATGACAGGAAGCAACAATCACTATTCCTTAGTATCTCTTAACATCTAATAAACTCAATTCCCCAATAAAAAGACATAGACAGACAGCTTGGACCCATAAACAGGACCCAGCATTTTGCTGCATTCAGGAAACACACCTTTGTGTTAAAGATAAACACTACCTCAGAGTAAAGGGATGGAAAACAATTTTCTAGGCAAATAGTCCCAAGAAAAAGTCTGGAGTAGCCATTCTAATATCGGATAAATTCGACTTTCAGCCATAAATCATCAAAAAGGATAAGGAAGGACACTTCATACTCATCAAAGGAAAAATCTACCAAGAAGAACTCTCGATTCTGAACATCTATGCCCCGAATGCAAGAGCTCCCACATTCATAAAAGAAACTTTACTAAAGCTCAAAGCACACATTGCACCTCACACAATAATAGTGGGAGACTTCAACACCCCACTATCATCAAGGGACAAATCTTGGAAACACAAACTAAACAGAGACACAGTGAAACTAACAGGAGTTATGAAGCAAATGGATTTAACAAATATCTATAGAATATTTCATCGTAAATCAAAAGAATATACCTTCTTCTGAGCACCTCATGGTACCTTCTCCAAAATTGATCATATAATTGGTCACAAAACAAACCTTGACAGATATAAGAAGATTGAAATAATCCCATGCCTCCTATCAGATCACTACTGATTAAGGCTGGTCTTCAATGGCAACAACAACAACAGAAAGCCCACATACACATGGAAGCTGAACAATGCTCTACTCACTGATAACTTGGTCAAGGAAGAAATAAAGAAAGAAATTAAAGATTTCCTAGAATTTAATGAAAATGAAAGTACAACATACACAAATTTGTAAGACACAAATAGACATAGCTCTGTGCCTCCAAAAATAAACTGGACAGAGCATATACTAGCAGCTTAACAGAAGACCTGAAAGTTCTAAAACAAAAAGAAGCTAATACACCCAACAGGAGTAGAAGGCAGGATATAATAAAACTAAGGGCTGAAATCAACCAAGTGGAAACCAAAAGAACTATACAAAGAATCAACAAAACCAGAAGCTGGTTCTTTGAGAAAATCAACAAGATAGATAATCCCTTAGCTATACTAACCAGAGGGCACAGAGACAGTATGCAAATTAACAAAATTAGAAAATAAAAGGGAGACATAACAACAGATTCTGAGGAGATTAAAAAAAAAAATCATCAGATTCTACTACAAAAGCCTATACTCAACAAAATTGGAAAATCTAGACGAACTGGACAAGTTTCTAGACAGATACCAAAAACCAAAGTTAAGTCAGGATCAGATAAACCGTCTAAACAGTCCCATAACCCCTACAGAAATAGAAGCAGTCTTTAAAATTCTCCCAACCAAAAAAAAAAAAAAAAACCGGACCAGATGGGTTCAGTGCAGAATTCTATCAGACCTTCAAAGAAGATCTAATACCAATACTCTTTAAACTATTCCACAAAATAGAAACAGAAGGAACACTACCCAGGTCATTCTATGAGGCCACAGTTGTATTATTCTTGGTAGGGCTGGGTTTGTGGAAACATACTGTGCAAATTGGATTTGTCATAGAATATCTTGGTTTCACCATCTATGATTATTGAGAGTTTTGCTGGGTATAGAAGCCTGGGCTGGCATTTGTGTTCTCTTAGGGTCTGTATGAGATCTGCCCAGGATCTTCTAGCTTTCATAGCCTCTGGTGAGAAGTCTGGTGTAATTCTGATAGGTCTGCCTTTATATGTTACTTGCCCTTTTTCCCTTACTGCATTTAATATTCTTTCCTTGTTTTATGTATTTGGTGTTTTGACTATAATGTGACGGGAGGAATTTCTTTTCTAGTCCAGTCTATTTGGCGTTCTGTAGGCTTCTGGCATATTTATGTTCATCCCTTTCTTTAGGTTAGGGAAGTTTTCTTCTATAATTTTGTTGAAGATATTTACTGGACCTTTAAGTTGGGAATCTTCACTCTCTTCTATACCTATTATGCTCAGGTTCTGTCTTCTCATTGCATCCTGGATATCTTGGATGTTTTGGGTTAGGAGCTTTTTAGATTTTGTGTTTTCTTTGATTGTTGTGTCCATGTTTTCTATGGTATCTTCTGCACCTGAGATTCTCTCTTCCATCTCTTGTACTCTGTTGGTGATGCTTGTATCTATGACTCCTGCTTTCTTTCCTATGTTCTCTAACTCCAGGGTTGTCTCCCTTTGTGATTTCTTTATTATTTCTCTTTCTGTTTTTAATTCCTTAATGGTGTTGTTCATTTGTTTGATTGTGTTTTCCTGTAATTCTTTAAGGGATTTTTCTGTGTCCTCTTTAAGGGTTTTCAATTGTTTACCTGTGTTCTCTTGTATTTCTTTAAGGGAGTTATTTATTTCCTTCTTAAAATCTTCTATAATCCTCTTGATAAGTGATTTTAAGTCTGAGTCTTCCTTTTCTGGTGTGTTGGGGTATCCAGGGCTGGCTGTGGTGGGAGAGCTAGGTTCTGATGAAGCCAAGTAGTCTTGGTTTCTGTTCCTCTTGTTTCTTCTTGGTAGATTTTTCCTTTGATGAGTGTGAAATGTCCTTCCTTATTTGAGAAGAAATCTCAATTATGAACACCTATGCCTCGAATGCAAGGGCTGCCACATTCATAATAGAAACAATACTAAACCTAAAAGCACACATTGCACCTCACACAATAATAGTGGGAGACTTCAACACCCCACTATCAACAATGGACAGAACTTGAAACACAAACTAAACAGAGACACAGTGAAACTAACAGATGTTATGAACCAAATGGATTTAACATATATGTATAGAACATTTCATCCAAAATCAAAAGAATATACCTTCCTCTGAGCAACTCATGCTATCTTCTCCAGAATTGATCATATAATTGGTCACAAAACAAACCTCAACAGATATAAGAAGATTCAAATAATCCTATACCTCCTATCAGATCACTATGGAATAAGGCTGGTCTTCAATGGCAAGAACAACAACAGAAATCCCACATACACATGGAAGTTGAACAATGCTCTACTTAATGATAATTTGGTCAAGGACGAAATAAAGAAGGAAATTAAAGACTTCCTAAAATTTAATGAAAATGAAAGTACAACATACCCAAATCTATGGGATACAATGAAAGCAGTGTTAAGAGGAAAACTCATAGCTCTGAATGCCTCCAAAAAGAAACTGGAAAGAGCATGTACTAGGAGCTTAACAGCACCACTGAAAGTTCTAGAACAAAAAGAAACTAATACACCCAAGAGGAGCAGAAGGCAGGAAATAATCAAACTAAGGGTTGAAATCAACCAAGTATAAACTAAAAGAACTATACAAAGAATAAACAAAACCAGGATCTGGTTCTTTGAGAAAATCAACAAGATAGATAAACCCTTAGTCAGACTAAGCAGAGGGCAAAGAGACAGTATGCAAATTAACAAAATTAGAAATGAAAAGGGAGATATAACAACAGATTTGAGGAAATTGAAAAAATCATCAGATCCTCCTAAAAATGCCTATACACAACAAAATTGGAAAATCTGAAGGAAATAGACAAGTTTCTAGACAGATACCAATTACCAAAGTTAATCAGGATCACATAAACCATCTAAACAGTCCCATAATCCCCAAAGAAACCCTTAAAATAGAAGCAGTCATTAAAAGTCTCCCAACCAAAATAAACCCAGAACCAGATGTGTTCAGTGCAGAATTCTATCAGACCTTCAAAGAAGACCTAATCCCAATACTCTTCAAGCTATTCCACAAAATAGAAACAGAAGGAACACTACCCAATTCATTCTATGAGGCCACAGTTACACTGATACCAAAACCTCACAAAGACACAACAATAAAAGAAAACTTCAGATCAATTTCCCTTATGAATATCGATGCAAAAATACTCAATAAAATTCTCGCAAACTGAATCCAAGAACACATTAAAACGATCATTCACCATAATCAAATAGGATTCATACCAAGGATGCAGGAATGGTTCAATACCCAGAAACCAATCAATGTAATCTACTACATAAACAAACTCAAAGAAAAAAACCAGAGGGTCATTTCATTAGATGCTGAGGAAACATTTGACAAAATTCAACGTCCCTTCATGATAAAAGTCTTGGAAAGATCAGGAATTCAAGGAGCATACCTAAACACAGTAAAAGGAATATACATCAAACCAGTGGCCAACATCAAATTAAATAGAGAGAGACTCAAAGCAATCCTACTAAAATCAGGGACTAGGCAAAGCTGCCCTCTCTCTCCCTATCTATTTAATATAGTGCTTGAAGTTCTAGCTAGAGCAATTAGACAACAAAAGGAGATCAAAGGGATACGAATTGGAGAGGGAGAAATCAAAATATTACTATTTGCAGATAATATGATGATATACTTAAGTGACCCAAAAATTCTACCAGAGATCTGCTACAGATGATAAACACCTTCAGCAAAGTGGCCGGATACAAAATTAACTCAAGCAAATCAGTAGCCTTCCTATACTGTAAGGATAAACAGTCTGAGAAAGAAATTAGGGAAATGACACCCTTCACAATTGTCACAAACAATATAAAGTATCTTGGTTTGACTCTAACCAAACAAGTGAAAGATCTGTATGACAAGAACTTCAAATCTCTGAAGAAAGAAATAGAAGACCTCAGAAGATGGAAATATGTCCCATGCTCATGGATCAGCAGGATTAATATAGTTAAAATGGACATCCTGCTGAAAGCAATCTACAGATTCAATGCAATCCCCATCAAAATTCCAACTCAATATTTTATAGACTTAGAAAGAGCAATTCTCAAATTCATATGAAATAACAAAAACCCAGGATAGCAAGGACTATTCTCAACAATAAAACGACTTCTGGGGGAATCAGTCTTCCTGACCTCAAGCTGTACTACAGAGCAGTAGTGATAAAAACTGCATGGTATTGGTACAGTGACAGGCAGATTGATCAATGGAATAGAATCGATGACCCAGAAGTGAACCCACATACTTATGGTCACTTGATATTTGACAAAGGAGCTAAAACCACCCAGTGGAAAAAGACAGCACCTTCTACAAATGGTGCTGGTTCAACTGGTGGTATACATATAGAAGATTGTGAATTGATCCATTCCTATCTCCCTGTACAAAGCTCAATTCAAAGTGGATAAAGGACCTCCACATAAAACCAGATACACTGAATCTAATAGAAGAGAAAGTAGGGAAAAGTCTTGAACACATGGGCACAGGGGAAACGTTCCTGAAGAGAACAGAAATGGCTTATGCTCTAAGATCAAGAATCGACAAATGGGACCTCATGAAATGGTAAAGCTTCTGTAAGGCAAAGGACACTGTAAATAGGACAAAATGGCAACCCACAGTTTGGGAAAAGATCTTTACCAATCCTACATCTGATAGAGGGCTAATATCCAATGTATACAAAGAACTCAAGAAGTTAGACTCCAGAGATCCAAATAACGAGATCGAAAAGTTGGGAACAGAGCTAAACATGGAATTCTCAACTTAGGAAACTCAAATGGCTGAGAAGCACCTAAAGAAATGTTCAACATCCTTAGTCATCAGGGAAATGCAAATCAAAACAACCCTGAGATTCCACCTCACACCAGTCAGATTGGCTAAGATCAAAAACTCAGGTGACAGCAGATATTGGCGAGGATGTGGAGAAAGAGGAACACTCCTCCATTGCTGGTGGGATTGCAAGCTGATACAACCTCTCTGGAAATCAGTTTGGCAGACCCTCAGAAAAATGAATATAATACTACCTGAGGATCCAGGTATTTCACTCCTGGGCATATACCCAGAAGATGCTCCAACATGTACTAAAAACACATTTTCCACTATGCTCACAGCAGCCATATTTATAATAGCCAGAAACTGGGAACAACCCAGATGTCCCTCCACAGAAGAATGGATACAGAAAATGTGGTACATTTACACAATGGAATACTACTCAGCTATTAAAAACAATGACTTCATGAAATTCTTAGGCAAATGGACAGAACTTGAAAATATCATCCTGATGGAGGTAATGCAGTCAGAAAAGAATGAACACTATATGTAATCACTGATAAGTGGATATTAGCCCAAAAGTTTGGAATACCCAAGAGTCACTTCACTGCAACAATAGGGCTGAGTGTGAGGTCCCAGATGGAGGAGTTGGAGAAGGAACTGAAGGAGCTGAGGGAGTTGGCAGCCCCATGGAGGGAGCAACAGTGGCAACTGGCCTGACCCCTAAATGTTCCTGGAGACTTGATCACCAACCAAAGAATACACATGGAGGGACCCATGGTGCTGGCCACATATGCGGCAGAGGAGGGTCTTGTTAGCCATCAGCGGCAACAGAGTTCCTTGGGCCTGAGAGTGTTAGATCCCCCAGTATAGGAGAATGCCAAGGAGGGAAAAGGAGAGTGGGTATGTGGGTGGTTGGGGGAATACCCCCATAGTGTCAGTTGGAGGCAGGAGGGAATAGGGAGATTCCAAATGGGAGATCTGGAAAGAGGGAAACATTTGAAATGTAAATAAAGTATGAAAAAAATAAAAAAGTGTTGCCTTGATCATGATGTCTGTTCACAGCAGTAAATCTCTAAGTAAGACAGGTGTTTGGGGAACTGTTGACTTGTCCAATTAGTTATTCTCAGGGACTATTGAGGTCTGTAGGGATTATTTGCTCCAATGGCACCTGCACCATCAGGTGCCATTTATGAATCATAATTTTATGAATCATAATTTCCAATGTCATGTCTAGGTGTTTGGATTTATACTTCATTGCAGCTTCATCTCTGTTGCTGTGGTATAACTCCTTGACCAAAAGAAAGTTAGGGGAAGGGAGTATTTATTTCAGCTCACAGGTTATATAGCTCATCATTAAAAGGAAATAAGTGAAGGAACTTGAAGCAGAAACCATGGAAGAATACTATCGGCTGGCCTGATAGCGGGCTCATACTTAGCTAGCTTTCTTCTCTATCCCAGGACCAACTACTTAAGTATGAACTACACACAGTGGACTAGGCCCTCCTATATCAATTAACAAGGCAGTTTCTTACAGGCATGTCCATTGGCCAATCTTAATTTGGAAATACCCCAATTGAGATTTCTTTCTCACTTGATTCTAAGGTATGTTTAGGAAGTTGGCACTTACTTAACAGAGGAAGTAAGTCAGTGGGGGAGGACATTGCCTCCTTGCAGTTTGCTCTATTTCATGCTGGTAGTTCAAGATATGAGCTATTGCCTTCCTACTCCTGCCTGTTGTACTATCACGGACTCTTATTTCTCTAGAGTTGTAAGCCACAATAAACTGTTTCTTCTTTAAGGTGCCTTTGGTCATGATGTTTTAACACAGCAACATAAAAATAACTACTATGGCTAAGAAGACTTGGGCAGCTTGGGCAGATCACAAGAGCTACTTGGGTAAATCTTTCCAGCTTTATGTAGCCTCTCCCCCATGGCAGCCATCAAGAAATCATACTTCTTCCATTGAATTTGCAGGATCCCAAGGCTGGCATGGCACAAGAGAAAGAACCTGGAAGAAGCTGCATTGGCTTTTTACAACAGAATGTCAATATTTTCTTAATGTAACTCCACATTCTGTTCTGTAGAAGCAAGTTATCAAAGGCCTGAAAATAGACTCCACTTCAGTGTATGTAGTATCCATGAATTTCTGTGGATATTTTAATATTTTTATTTGTTATGTGTGTGAGAGAGACAGCGAGTACATGTGGCTATGTGCATGTGAGTGCCAGTTCTTACAGAGTTCATAGGTGTCAGATCTCTAGACAGAGTAGAACAATAAGTAGTTAGTTGTAAGTTGCCCAACATGGGCCCTCTGGAAGAGTAGTAAGTACTCTTAACAACTGAGCTATCTTTCCAGTCCCTCTGTGAATGTTTTAAAACACCACATTTGGTAACTATTTTCTTGAAGAGTGGACAACAGATACTTCTGGATCAAGGCCATTCTAGACCTAACCAGCTACTAACCCTTCATGTCATCTCCCCAAACATATTGTTTCATTAGCATACTAGTTTGCTTCTCTGTTGCTATGATAAAACACTGACCAAAAGCAACTTGAGGGAAAAAGAGGTTTATTTGGCTTTTAGGTTACAGCCTACTCATGAAGGAAGCCAAGGCAAGAACTCAAAGCAGGAAGTGAGGCAGACACCATGCAGAAATGGCTTACTGGCTTGCTTCTCATGACTTAATCAGCTTGGTTTCTTATATTGTAGAACCATCAACTCAGGACCCCCGTGAGACCAACAGGATATGACACCGATGAAATTAGCAACGAAGGATTTTTAATTAGACAGGTCGAGCTGGACCACCATGAAATGGTGATCCTGAGGGCAGAAATGATTGAATATTTAAGGGCAAAAACTGCAAGCAGGTGGGGGCTTGGGAACATCATCAAGGCTTGCAATTCATCAAGGCTTGCAGAACAATGATGTTACACAAGGCTGGTCAAGGTTGTGGTTAGTTCCTGGAACAGTCTGCACCTTCAGTCTAGGAGTTTAGGTTCCCAGGCCCTCAGAGTAGGTCAGGCACAAAATGGAATCAGAAAATCAAGATGGAGTGAGTTGTGCTGTCTTTCTCTTTTTTAGACTTCATTCTTGAAGACCAGGAATAGGGCCGATGGTCTCTTCTGTAACTACTTCCTGCTGAACAGGGACGATGGTCTAGAGGGATAGGTCATCCTCAAATTCTTGATTGCTATATGAAAGGGGGTAATATTGTTGTCTGAGCACCATCAGTTGGATACTAGACAATCTATCTTTCATGTATTGGACTACTTGCTTAAGACGCATGGCCCAAAGGTAAAGAGTAGAAGTAAAATCATTAGTGGCCCTGTAAGTGTGGAATTCAGGGTTGTGAGCCATGGAGAGCCTTCAAACCAGGACTGAAACCATCCCCTATTTTGTTCTCGCTCTCTTTTTCTTTTTTCTAGACTTTCTCTAACTTTGACTAAAGAATTTTCTATAACTCCCGTATGATTTATATAGAAACAACATTCTTCTTTTAAGGCTGCACATAAACCCCTTTGCTGTTAAAACACCAAATCTAATCCCCTTTTATTTTGTAATACTACTTCAGCAAGAGAATTGAGGCTCTTAGTTAAATGGTTAATTGACTTTTTTAAATTCTGGCTGTCCTTATCAATAGTTTCTTTTAGCCGTTTAAATTCCTTGTGTCTAGTAACTAATGCTGCAATTCTGGTTCCTGCGCCTGTCAGTCCTGCAGTGAGTATGACTACCAATGTTAATGTTAAAGGGTCTCTTCTAGTTCTTATGGGCTCTGGGGACCCCATGAAGGACCTGTTCTTCCGTATGGAAAAAGATAATTCGGGGAACCAACTGAACTAGGGCGCAGTATTCGGAACCATTTAACAGCCTACCTTGGGCACAATGGGTGATACCCGTAGTACATGCCCACCAGCTGTCATTTGGGGCAGTGTACCAGTGATCAGTCTTAGGGACAGTGTTAGTTGTGTTGAGTAGATACTGATGAGTGGAGGTACATTTTCTAGGCAGGTCCCTTGTCCTGTTACTAACTGCAGGGTAAGAACTGCCCCTGTTTGTTGTCATCTGCAACTGGAGGATGTAGTCTGATTGCCATGGGTTCCTATAATGGCTATTCCTTCATAAAAAGGGGGTCTTGCATTATAACAGAGTCAGCAGGACTCCATCATATTGGGGTTTTTCCTATTTAAAATCTGGAAACTATTATTTATTATTATCTATAAGGGGTCATCTAAAAGTGGGTCCCATGCTGTAGGCATTGGGGAGGGGTGCTGTGGTGATGGCTGCTGAATAAAGGGTGCCTGTGTAACTAAAGGGGTCAAAGTTGTTTCTTGTCTGGGGTTTGTTTTTTTTAGGAGGGCCCAAAACTTGATTTGGGCCTATCTTTTCTGCTGGCCCAACAAAGGAGACAATCCTTTGAAGTTAAAACAACATGCCAGGGTCTTTTCCATATGTATATAGGCGGAGGCCTCAGCTTTGACCATTTTCCCATCCGGTATACCGCTTACCTGCATCTGATATGGTGAGATTTATAATCCCTTGGTCTTTAAATTGTTTGAGGGAAATATAACTGTCCTTTATGGGAGGCGGCCATGAATTTTTTCCTGTCACTCCTTTAACACAATCTCAGCTGGGACAATAGTATTGGGTGGCATCTCTGCACTTTTTGGCTTTGTGTTTGGCATTGCAGTAGTAGAGGGTGGCCCCCCGCAGCCACTTTGTGTCTTAGGAATGTACATAGGCACCCCATTTATTTCTCCCTGGCCATGATCAGCCTTCTGTTCTGTGTGGCCCATTCAGCTCCAGGTACCTTGCAGAGATCAAAAGACATTTCTGGGAACCATCTGTCTTTTCCTCCCCATGAATCACTCTTGGTAGCTAAGGTGTATGAGTCTCCGGTTTCTAAATTAGTAAGCTCCCATGTAACTTGCACTGCCTGATGTGGGGATTTATTGCTAGCAGAAAGGGAGGGCAAGCAGAGGCATAGAATGAGAAAAGGCAAAAATATCACCTGTCCTGTAGGCGGAAAATCTTCAGCTTTAGAGGGTTGTCCCCTCTTGGAACTTTTCATGATGTTGATGTATCTGGTGGGTCTGCCTTCTTCAGGTGAGTCTGGTGTATCCAGGCGGTTATGCTGTCAACTTTCACTGCTGCTGGTGTGATCAGGATCACAATGTAGGGTTCTTTCCAACAGGGCGTTAGAGTCTCTTTCTGATATCTTTTTACGTATACCCAGTCACCTGGTTGAAAAGGATGTGACTGAGGGGAAGACCTAGTGTTATATAAAGCATTGAATTTAGGACATAATTGCTCATGGGCCCATCTTTTTTTTTTTTTTTTTTTAATTTTCTGCAAGAGTTCCTCATTAGAGAGATCTCCCATGGCATCAGTAGCCAAGCTAGGTATTATGGGTGGGGGATACCCATATATAATCTCAAAGGGCATCAATCCCACCTGATATGGAGAATTCCTAACCCTAAATAGGGCAAAGGGAAGGAGGGTCACCCAGTCCCCACCAGTCTCCATGGTCAATTTAGTTAAGGTCTCTTTTAGGGTTCTATTCATCTTTTTTTCTACCTGTCCTGAATTTTGGAGCCTGTAAGCACCATGCAATTTTCAATCTGCCCCAATTGCTTTGGTTACTGCCTGACTTACCTTGGACACAAAAGCATGTCCATTATCTGACCCTTTAGTCTGAGAAAGCCATACCTTGGGAGAATTTCTTCCAGAGGCTTTTTGGCAACAATGGCTGCTGTTTCTGTCTTTGCTGGAAATGCTTTAGTCCTTCCTGAAAAGGTGTCCATGAACACAGTAAGTATTTGCATCTAAAATTTCCTGGCTTGATTTCTGTGAAGTTTATTTCCCAGTGGCCCCTGGCTTTTTACCGCTTTGGTGTAATCCTGGTCCAGCAGAATGATGACTCATATTTGTCATCTGGCAGGCCTTACAAGCGGCGATTATTTTATTTATCATTTTAGTGAGGCCTCCTGTGGTTAAATCAGACTGTCCTGCCAGCTGTGACATTTTCTTTGTTTCTAGATGTCCTGTGTAGTTTCTGAAGTATAGTTCTAGCCAAAGCCTGTGGTGAGACTAATTTATTTTCTCCATCATACCACCATCCGTTCTCTATCTGGATCCTTCTTTTTGTTTAACCCATGTGATTTCTCCCTCCGTATACGGTGGGTTAGAGGGTAGGTGAGGATTTGGTGGCTCTGGGAGAGTTATTATCATTATGGCATTTTCATTCATGGTGTAGTCTCCTTTTAAGGCCATCTCTTTTGCTATCTTGTCAGCTAAATTGTTTCTCTCCACTATGGAAGAATGTCCCTTTTGATGGCCTGTACAATGTATTATTGCCACTTGCTTGGGAAGCTATAGGGCTTTCAGAGGGTTTATTATTTCTTCTTTGTTTTTGATGGCCTTTGCTTCTGCTGTTAAGAGTCCTCTCTCCTGGTATATAGCCCCATGAATATGTGCTGTGGCAAAGGCATATCTGCTGTTAGTATAAATATTAATCACCTGGTTTTTCTCTAATCTTAGGGCAATAGTCAGTGTTATTAGTTCAGCCTTCTGGGCAGCTTTTGTTGCAAGGGGTTCAGCCCAAATTACCTCTGTCTGTGTGGTCACAGTGACTCCTGCTTTTTGACAGCCATCTCTCATGAAACTGCTGCCATCTGTATACCAGGGGTGAATGTCCATGACTCCTTTGTTAACTTCTCTGAGGTCTTGGACTGGTCGGTAACCTCCAGTACCTGGCTTCTTTACAGGCAAGAGTGGTGTGTTCCAGGCCAAGTGGCAGGGTTTCAGAATCCCCTCAGTCAAAAGTCTTTGGATGTGAGGGGTAATGCCACTGCGTGCCTCAAATGACATTGGGTATTGTTTAACCCTGATGGGGTCTGTCCCTAGTTTCAATTCAACCAGTATCAGGACTCTATTTGGCTAGTCCCATGCTTCTTGTCTCTGCCCATGTCTGGGGAAACTCTTTCAACCTGGAGTCCATCCCTGTGGCTGCTTTAGATACAGGCTTCTCAGAAAGCCTGTACTCTGCCTCAGCTGGAATGTCAAGACTCAGGACTTGATTGGCGTCCCTCTGGAGTCAGAAATATGAATACCAGATTCTGTAAACCTTTGCAGAAGGTTTTGCATCTTTGATAATAAATCTTGCCCCAAAAGTGGGTAAAGGCAGTCAGATATTATCATGAAAGAGTGGGATATTCGGCCTTTTCCAAAGTCCAGTTTTCTGAGTGGTCTACGGATATTGCTTTGTTCCTGTAGCTCCCTGGCCCCAGGTTTTTCGATTAGAGACTGGGCCTTCACCTTTAATCAGAACAGAATTTTGAGCTCCAGTGTCCACCAAAAAAATCAATAGGCTTCCCCTCCACTGTCAACGTTATCCTAGGTTCAGGGAGGGGCTCTGAACCCCGTCCCCCTCAGTCTAAATCTTCTGTTCCCAAGGCTAAAACCTTTGTGGTGGTCCTGCCTTTCTTCTTGGGACAATCTCTTGCCCAATGTCCTTTTTCCTTGCAGTAGGCACATTGGTCTTTGTCTAGGGGCTCCCTTTTCAGAGGGAACCTTCTGGTGGACTCTTGCCCTTTAGTCTGAATCATGACTTTGACATTGGCCTTATCTTTATTTAACATCTTTCTAAGCCTAATTTGTCTCTCTTCCTCGGTCTCCCTACTATTACACACTTTCTCTGTTATCTCTACTAATTCACATAGTGATCTCTCTCCTAACCTCTCTAACTTCTGTACTTTCTTTCTAATATCTGGTGCCACCTGACTGATGAAAGCCATTGCCACTGTGTTCAAATTGTTAGGATCTTCAGGGTCAATATGAGTGTACCGGGGGAAGGCTTCTATGACTCATTCGAGGAAGCCGGCTGGACTTTCAGTTTCTCCCTGCCTGACATCATATACCTTAGCCAAATTTGTGGGCTGCTGAGCCGCTGCCTTGAGACCTGTCATTAGAGCCTGGTGGTAGATCCAGAGACGCTCCCTACCTTCTGCAGTGTTGAAATCCCAGTTTGGTCTCCTTAAAGGGAACCCCTCCTCAATGTCAGCTGGGTTTTGGGTCAGGGTCCCATCGGCTCGAGGAACATTTTTACGAGCCTCAATTATAATTCTCTCCCGTTCCTTAGCCGTGAAGAGAATCTATAACACCTGCTGGCAATCATCCCAAGTGGGCTGATGAGTAAAAATAACAGAATCTAGAAGACCAATAAGTTGTTTAGGCTCCTCTGAAAAGGGTACATTCTGGTTTTTCCAATTATAAATGTCTGCTGTAGCAAAGGGCCAGTAATAACAAAACCTGGTTACCTTGTGGATCTGGAGGCCCCATGGCCCTAAGAGGAAGGGTCATAGTAGAATCAGCAGGACCTTCCTCCCCAGGAGCCCACCGGCTCCGAGTTCCTCCTGCCGGTCCCAGTGGGGCAGAAGGAAGGGGAGGATACAGGGAGGGTGACTTTGATTGAGGTTGGGGTTGAGGTAGCGGGTTTGGTTGTGGTGGGGGAGTGTGGAAGGGAGGAGGAAACTGGACTTCCTCGGGGGAAGAATCTGTAAGACAGGTGGTTTGATGGATTCCTGCCCCAGCTTTGGGCTGGATTGACTCTGGCAAATGAAAACATCTGTCGCCTGTGAATTCAGAGGAGGAATAAAGGGTAAGGAGACTTTTGACTGTTTTGAAGGAGGAGGAAGAAAAGACCTTAACCAAGGTGGGGGATCAGCAACTAGATTCAGCCAGGTCAAAATGTAAGGAACTTGATCAGGATGTCCAGGTTGACTAAAAATGATGTCCCTTACCTTGTTAATAGTAGGCAGGTGGAGGGAGCCCTCCTGGGGTCATCTGACCCCAAAGGAAGGCCATTCAGAGCTGCAAAAAGTTATTAGTTTCACTTTCTTAATATCAACTGACAATTTATTTGCCCATACAGAAACGTTTTTCCAATTGGACATCATCAAGTCCAACGAGGAGGACAGTGTTTGTCCCATTCTGTGGACTAGGACTGACACACAGAAGACACAGATTCCAACAAGAAAAAGGGAAAGTAGACAGAGAGGTGAAAGGAGAAACAGAATACAAAAACTCGGCCGAGATCTGGGTGAACTGAAAACAAACTGATGTGACCCTATCAACAGAATGGTCTCAGACCTGCTGTCCACAATGTCCTACAGATGGATGACTAGGTCATCCCCACCAAGAACCGGGACAGCTCCCAAGACTTGAGAACCTGGACTCCCCAGCGAGTCTGCCTTGAGTCCCTTTGGGTTCTGTCAGATGTGCGCACCAAAACCGAGAACAGGGTCAGACAGGAGACAGACACAAAACAAATCTTACCGGCCGGTTTTCATCCTTCACTGGTCCGGGTCCTGGGAGTCTGGGGGATCTTGGTGGAACCTCCAAAATGTAAAATCATCAACTCGGGACACCCGTGAGACCAACAGGACACGACACCGATGTAATTAGCAAAGAAGGATTTTTAATTAGACAGCTCGAGCTGGACCACCGTGAAATGGTGATCCCGAGGGCAGAAATGATTGAATATTTAAAGGCAAAAACTGCAAGCAGGTGGGGGCTTGGGAACTTCATCAAGGCTTGCAATCCATCAAGGCTTGCAGAACAATGATGTTACCCAAGGCTGGTCAAGGATGTGGTTAGTTCCTGGAACAGTCTGCACCTTCAGTCCAGTTTAGGTTCCCAGACACTCAGAGTAGGTCAGGCACAAAATGGAATCAGAAAATCAAGATGGAATGAGTTATGCTGTCTTTTTAAGTTTCTCAATATGATTAATGACCATTGCCCAAGAGTGCTTTTGCTCACAGTGGGGTTGGTCTTCCCATGTCAGTAAGTAATGAAGAAAATGCCCCATAGGCTTGTTCATAGGTCAACCTCACAGAGGCAGTTCCTCAGTTGAGGTTTGCACTTCCCCGGTGACTCTAGTCTGAATCGAGTTAACAAAAACCAACCAGCACAATTAGTATGGTGACTGGGTACTTATTTCTAGATGACCATAAAACAGAGGAAGAAAAGAGGCAAAAGGCCCATCAAATGTTGTTACCTCATAGCAAGTTTGGCTTTCATCAGAGCAAGATCTCTAGAGTCAAGTCTTAGGTAGAAGCTGCCTTGGAAACAACTCAGCCTGAGCAAAGAAGGGACAAGGACTGAAGTTCCCCAGAAGTGTTTTCAACTGACCAAGTAGTCCTCTCTTGTTATTTTTAGATTTTGACATAGAGGATATTAAAGATAATAGCAAACATGATCAATGCTTTAAAATTGTCATCTGGAGCTCTATCTACACATATCCTCTCCTTTTCTGATATTACAATAGAACCTTTGATTACTTCTTCACTGAATAACACCAGATGTTACTACCAATTATACCTTTAAGAGGAAATTAAAATTGTACATTTGTTATCTTTCTTGCTAAGACAAAATGACTAACACAAGGAACTTAGGAGAGGAAGAATTTATTTTGGCTCACAGTTTACAGTGACAAGACCCAGTTTAGAGTGAAGAGCAGACATAGCAGCTAAAGCATCTCAATCCATTGCTCTGTGTGTGTGTGTGTGTGTGTGTGTGTGTGTGTATTTGCAATGCAACTTGCTCTCAGCAGTTCATGAAATAGAGAACAGGCCAAAACCACAAGTAGATATAACCTTCAAGTTCTACCATCAGTAACCCATTTCCCACAGCTAGTCAACAGGCTTAGAGAGTTTACAACATTCCCAAACACATGATATGTTAAGGGGTATGCTGACTAGTTTTATATCAACTTGACACAAGCTAGAGTTATCTAGAGGGAAGCTCAGTTGAGAAAATGCCCCCATAAGATACAGGTATAGGACATTTTCTTTTTCTTTTTGTTTTTTATTTTAATTTTATTTTGTATTCACTTCACATCCTGATCACAGCTCCCCTCCCTCTTCTCTTACCAGTCCCACCCTTACAAATTCCTCCTCCCACTGCCCCAAACTCCCTTGAGATCTACCCTACCCTGGGGCATCTAGTTCCAGCAGGACTAGGTACACCCTTTCCCATTGAGGTCCAACCAGGCAGTTCAAATATGGGTTAAGGGGATCCAATTGCAGAGAACAGAGACTAAAACAGCTCCCATTCCACTTGTTAAGGGAACCACATGAATACCAAACTGCCCATTTGCTACAGACATGTAGGATGTATAGGTCTAGCTCTTGCATGCTCCCTGGTTGGTGGCCCAGGATGAGAGAGAAAATGAGTAGAACATTTTGTTAATTAGTAATTAATGAGGGATTGCCCAGCCCATAGTGGGTGATGTCATCCCTGGGCTGATGGTCTTTAATTCTATATGAAAGCAAACTGAGAAAGCCATGAGAAACAAGCCAGTAAGCAGCATCTCTCCATGGCCTCTACATCAGCTCCTGCCTCCAGGTTCCTGCAATACTTAAGTCCTTGTCCTGACTTCCATCAGTGATGGACTATGATGGAGAAGTGTAAGTCAAATCCTTTCTTCCACAGCTTCCTTTTCATCATGATGTTTCATCACAGCAATAGAAACCCTAAGACAAGGGGTGAATCTAGAAATTCATATTATAGAGACTCTTTATTCTTAAAAAATGTGAAGACATGAATATCACACTCCTAAATATAAAGGATGTCTCTTCTCATTAAAAAAAAATTAGAACAAATGAAAGCATGTAATCTGTTTATGAAGAAATATTTCCATATCACCACTTATCCATTTTGATGAGCATGTGGCTCAAATATCTTAGTGGGCTCACATCAATATTTGCATCATTATCATCAATAGAGAATAGAATTTAATATTTCATAATAATTTTATGACTGTCTCATTTGGAAATTACCTAAATATGATGAGACTCATTGTTTCAATAAGCTAGATTTATGGAAGACATTTCTAGTAGCAAGTAAAGAGGAGCTTCATCACACTTTTCTTCTAAATGACTTTTCATGTTGCCAAGTCAATTATTCTGCTTCTGAGACACTGAACCAAGAAAACCATTTCAGAGTCAGGAATCCTTGAAGTATAAGATGTGAAGTGAATGGATAAATTATCATCAAAGTTAAAGAGCGACAAACTCTTTGGGGTGGGGGAAAATATACTTAAAGTTCAATGAAGTAAGACTAATTTTGTCTCAGGAGCAAGGGACTGATTATCCATGTAAGAAAGCAAATCAAGAGATACAGAAAAGGATAGTGCCAACATTCTAGCATGAAGATGGGAGGGGCTTATGCGTTATTGACAGTTGCTGGCTGCTAAGGGAGGAAAAAATTCAGTTTTCTTCAGGGGGTGTGGCTTCTGATAGCTTGCCCATGTTCCAGTGGATAGCCCCACACTCATGCATATATAGGCAGCAAACGTTGGTCTTGGTGGGGTATTAAAAAAATAAGATATGAGGTTGGGAAGAAGGCTGGATTTAGGAGGATGGATAGAGAAATGTTTTCAAAATAATGGGACACTGCTTACATGGTGATTACATTCTCATTCAGCTACCGTACAAATAGAAGCATCTTACCTGCTAAAGGAATGAATACTTTTAATCTATGTTAAGCACTTCTAAGAGAAAAGAAAAGAGCCAAGCAGGCATCATTTTTAATCATCCAAGTGAGATGAGTCCTATAGAAAGAAAAGAAAAATTGGGACGATCCTCTGGATTTGAGTGTCTGTTCCACTTTGTTCCACTTGAATTTATCTGTGTTGGTCAAATGAAAATAATAGATACATTATAGTGCTGAATAAAGTCACATGGAAAACTCTAAAAGCTTACTGGAATCTCATGGCTTCTTTCCCTTTCTGACAGTTTGAGGACCCTTGAGTACCTTGTCTAGGGCCCTGAACTTCCTTTTTCTCATCATCCAGCACAGCTCAACGCTTTTGTCCTGACACTTACCAAACCAAATACACTTACTTCCTACCATAGACAGTAGCCTTCTTAGTTTTCTTTGTGATTAACTTTCATCTGAAAGTTACAGTGAAAGACCATCATTTCCCAGGTCAGAAGCACAAGATAGAACCTAGATCTCTCACCTCTGGAATCCCACCAAAGCCCTAGAGCAGTAATTCTCAACCTGAGGGTCGAAATCCTTTTGGGGACGGAACAACACTTTCTCAGGGGTTATAATTATATATAATACATATATATACATGTATTATATATATATTAGATATCCTGAATATCAGATATTTGCATTAAAATTCATAATAGTAGCAAACTTGCAGTTGGGAGATAACAATAAATATAATTTATGGTTGGGGTCATCACAACATGAGGAAATGTATTAAACGGTCACAGCATTAGGAAGATGTAGAGACACTCACTGCCTTATAGGCAGAGGTACACTGTCTTAGCTAATCTCATTTATTTGCACGCTCCTTTCTTTAGGAATCTACATCAAGTCCTTTGGCCACCTTCATCATGAGACAATGTGAGAAAGCAGTGATAAGTGTTAAAGGATATTTGCTTATTTTCAGCAAAATATAAAAACTTAAACAGATATTTTGTTTGTCAGATGCAGTGAGAGACCCTAAGGGCTTTTCCAGTCCCACACCCTCCTTACAGCTTCCCAACCTCACCTGCATTAAAGGTTAGGCCAAGTTCCATTCTCCCCCAACAGGAACAATCTTGAGAAAATTCTCAGAATGTACTGACTGATAGTTACCTGATCTTCTGGAAAGTTCCAGATAGAGTTCAAATGTGTGTCATGTTTGCTAGCCCATAGATTTAAAGGTCAATATGCTCAGTCAATAAGTTTGAACTGTAACCTTGCTGATGTAACCTGTGCCCCTAAAAAGTATAAAAGCTGTTTGTAATACCCATTCGGGGTTGCCTTCTAGTCACTGGCCTAGAGGGACTGATTTTGGGTTGACCCCGACATGCCAGAAAATAAACCTCTTGCATCGATCTGCATCTCTGTGTCTAACACAGGGCATCTCAAAGTAAGAATCACTGACCGAGGGTTGGGGTCTTACATTTGGGGACTTGTCCAGGATTTGAGGAGACCCCTGAGTGAACACCTACTAGGCAGATTGAAAGGAAAAAGACCAAGCTTGGCATTAACAGGCACCTAAGTAAGTGTTTGTCTCTGTGTCTTCTGCTTTCACTTTTGGCTCTTGAGCATGGTCTGCTGGATAGCCTCTGGTCTGGTGAGATCAATTGCAGCAGGAAGATGGCCTCTTTATCCGTGACTGTGGGGAGTCAGGAGGATGCTTCAGCACCCCCCCCCCCCGAGGGAGTTGGGAGAACTCTGCTCTTTCTGGAAACGGCAAAAAACAAAAAATGACACAGTATTGGCAGGAGCTGACTGAGTCTTACTATAATCTGGTTTCTCTGCCTGTGGCAGGGGTGAACTGTCTGTGTGTTGATTGTCTTTCTCTGTGTTCTTAGACTTGGACTGACTTTTTTTTTTTTTTTTTTTTTTTGTTGACATGGGACAGACTGAATCTACCCTGTTAAACATCAAAGTTAACCACTGGAGGGATGTTAGGGAAAGAGGAGAAAACTTGTCAGTAGTAGTAAAGAAGGGTAAGTTGGTTAATCTCTGTTCCTTCAAATGGCCCACTTTTGGAGTAGGGTGGCCACACATGGGGACCTTTGACTTGCAGGTGATCAAAGCAGTAGAGCAAAGAGTCTTTAAGCCAGGATCCCTTGGGTACTCAGACCAAGTGCTCGATATAGTTACCTATTAGAATCAGGTGGACGACCCCACCCCCTTGGATAAAAGCCTCTTTGCTTCTGAGATTCTCACAGGTCCTGGCCATGAAGGAGAAGAACCCCATAGAGACAGTCTGTAAAGAAAAACATCCTCCCGGATCCTTCCACAGCAGATCTGCTACTGATGGATCCTCCACCCCCTTATTCCCCTACCATGGCCCCGGTTCCCAAGGCCCATCCTCAAGGATCTCCCTTGAGCCCTCGTCCAGCATCTCTTTATGCCCCCCACTTCCTCTGGCCCCAGCAAGGGGGGAGAGTGGGGAGGGACCCTTGGAACTGGGACTAGCCATGGGGACCTGGAGCAAAAGGACCCCTTCAGCAGATACAACAGTGGCCCTCCTCCTCTGAACCTATGGGCCCATAGCTGAGAATAACCATCAGGGCACGCTATATTGGCCCTTCTCTTCAGCTGACTTGTACAACTGGAAGGCCCAACACTCCCTCTCCCCCTTTTCAGATAACCACAAGGGGCTGGTTAATCTCTTTGAGACTGTTTTATTTGCTCATCAGCCCACCTGGAATGATATCCACCAACTCATGAGAGTGCTCTTCATGACCAAAGAGCAAGAGAGGATAATGTAGGAAGCCAGAAAGAATGCCCCCTCATACATGGGGGTACCATCGATTGACCAGGCTGTGGGTTTCCCCTGAATAGACCTGGCTGGGACTTTAATATGGCAAAAGGTAAGGTGTACCAGAAGGTCTACCACCAGACTCCATTGGCAGGTCTCAAGGGTGCCGAATGATGACCCACAAATTTGACCAAGGTATGTGAGATTAGACAGGGATCAGATGAGTCACCTGCTGCCATTCTAGAGCCATTCATGGAGACATTCCATCAGTATACATCCTAGACCCCAGAAGTGAAGAGCACAAAACTACTGTGCCTATGGCTTCTATAGACCAGGCTAGTAGAGATATCAGGGAAAAGCTTCAGAGGCCAGAGGGACTACAGGATAAGTCATTGAGGGATTTAGTGCAGGTTGCTAGAAAGTCTACCATAACAGGAAGACAGAAGAGGAGAAAGAGCAAAGAAAGAAAAAGGAAGAAAATAAAAGGGAGATGAAAAGAAAAAGGCATCAGGAAAGGAATTTACAGAGAATGTTGGCTATAGTAGTCAGGAAAAGTAGAGAAGAGAGGCTCAAACAAAAGAGAGACAGAAAAACCCTGAAAAGGACCAGTGTGCATATTGCAAGGAGAGGGGCCACTGGGCCCGAGAGTGCCCTAACAAATGGAAGCTAGGGGCAGGAAATCCCAGGCCTTGGAAAAAGCCCCCCCCCCCCCAAGGAAAGATAGCAACTAGGGAGGACGGGGTTTGGAACCCCACCCCGAACCCAAGGTAACTCTGATAGTGAAGGGGTAACTCACTCAATTCTTGGTGGACACAGGGGCTCAACACTCAGTCTTCCTCCAAGCTGATGTCCCCGTTTCCAAGAAAAAAATCTTGGGTCCAAGAAGCCACTGGCACCAAAATGTATTCATGGAATACCCAAAGAACAGTGGACCTAGGGATGGGCAGGGTATCCCATTCATTTAGGGTCATCCCAGACTGTCCCTACCCTCTGTTGGGGAGAGACCTACTCTCCAAGATGGGGGCCCAGATACACTTCCTGCATGACGAACTACAACTGGCCCAAAGGAAGATCTCATGGGTGGAGGAAAGACCTCTCTGACTGACCCATGCTGAGAGCTGAGGCTACCTGGTTTACAGACAGGAACAGTTTTCTCTATGAAGGTCAGAGATGAGCAGGTTCTGCTGTGGTGGATGGCACAAATGTCATCTGGGCTGAACCTCTATACACACACACACACACACACACACACACCTGAAAGCAGAACTAATTGCCCTCACCAAAGCCCTGAAACTTGAAACTTGGGGCTGGTAAGAAAACTAATATCTACACAGATAGCAGGTATGCCTTTTCCACAGCCTACATCCACAAGGCAATATACCAAGAGAGGGGACTACTCACATCAGAGGGAAAGGAAATAAAAAACAAGCAGGAAATCTTGGATCTCTCAGATGCCTTGATGAAGCCAGGAACTGTGAGTATTATTTATTGCCCAGGACATCAAAAGGGAAGAGACTCAGTGGCCCAGGGCAATAACCAAGCAGATCAAGTGGCCCGAGAAGTGGCTATGCAGGAGCCTATCCCAGTTATGGGCCTGCAAGGGACACTTGCTGGGGAATGGGACTGGAGTAAGGGATGGCCTCACTTAGAATATACTGAAGAAGAAAGGACTCAGATTGCTAGCCACCCTGCTAACTATGACCTAAAGAAGGAAGGGCAGTGGCACACACAAGAAGGAGAATCTTTTCTCCCCAGAAAATAAGCTGAGGACTTACTTGACCAAATGCATAGATACACTCATTTAGGGGATAAGAAGCTCATCCAAACAGTCAAGGGAACTAAGGTATATGTAATGGACCTTAGGTTTTTAGCCAGAGAGACAGTAAAACAGTGTAAGGTATGTCAGCAAGTAAATGCTTAAGCAGCCAAGAGCAAACAAGGCAAGAGACCTAGGGGAGATCGGCCTGGGGTTTGTTAGGAGGTCAATCTTACAGAAGTTAAGCCAGGAAAATATGGTTAAAAATATCTCCTACTGTTTGTGGATACTTTCTCTGGATGGGTTGAGGTTCTTCTCACCAAGCAGAAAACAGCTATCATGGTAGCCAACAAGATATTAGAGGAAATTTTCAGGAGGTTCAGAGTGTCCAAGGTAATTGGATCACAGTTGTCCTGCTTTTGTCTCTAAGGTAAGTCAGGGATTGGCAGAGATGTTGGGAACTAATTGGAAGCTCCACTGTGCGTATTGTCCCAGAGCTCAGGGCAGGTAGAGAGAATGAACAGAACCCTAAAAGAGACCTTAACTAAATTGTCCTTTGGAGATTACCACTGAGTGGGTGGAGCTCCTTCCCCTGGCCCTGTTCTGAGCTCAGAACACCCCCTACCATTTTAACCTCACCCCTTTTGAGATCCTGTATGGGACCCCCACTCCCTTGACCCTGGCTCTTGACACACACACAACCCGAGTGACTTTTCAGGCTGAAAAGGATCCTATGGCTCAATTGCAAGCTCTCCAAGTCAGCCACCAGGAATTATGGCCTAAACACAGTGTTCTTTATAATGAAAGTAGTTCAGAAGTTCCACATGAGTACCAAGTTGAAGATTGAGTATGTGTAAAGAGGCATCATGCTGAAAACTTGGAAGCAAAGTGGAAAGGGCCATTCTTGGTGCTGTTGATAACCCTGTCCATTGTTAAAGTGGATGGAGTAACTGCCTGGATTCAAATAACTCATGTCAGACCAGCACCTTCACCTGATACCAACTGGATAGCAGCCAGACACCCAAGAAATCCCCTCAAGCTCAAGATCACCTGACTTTCTGCAAGGCCAGAGAAACCATGAGATGGCTGTGGTGTATCTTCCTTCCAGGGCTGAGCCTCAGCACCCCCACAACACTACCAACGTAACTTGGCAAGTACTCTCAGCTACTGGGGATGTAGCCTGGACCACCACAGAGAAGCACCCACCTTATACCTGGTGGCTGGACCTTGTCTTTTGTCTCTATAAGTTAGTGGAGGGACTTGACTCCTGGGATATACCCACCCTAGAGACACGAGGGAGGGGGGATTATCTGAATGTGGGGGACGAGGGACTTTTGAATCTAAACAGTGTCCCAGAAGCAGCCTTAGAGTATGGGGTGTAGGGTGCAGACACACAAAGTTGAAGAGTGTCCTTTGAGAAACCTCCATATATGGTGTGTCCCTGAGATGAAAGAAGCCAGCAGCAGGCCCATCAGTGTGTGTGTAGGGGTAACCACTTTTTCTGTGCTGCCTGGGGGTGTGAAACATCAGGAAGCGCATACTGGAGACCATTCCAGGATTCAATGGCCAAAGTGAGAGAAAGGCTAGTAAAGCCGAAGAGAGAAAGAGAACAGAGTTAGGGTGAGTTCGAGTCTTGGTTTAACTCCTCCCCTTGGTTAACCACCCTCATATTCACCTTGTTAGGACTCCTATTGTTGATCTTTGGACCCTGCATATTGAACAAACTTATAGCCTTCAAAAAAAAAAGAATAAGAGCAGTACAGCTGATGGTTCTTCGCCAACAACAATATGAGACCTGGAGGACAGGACCCGAAGAATATGAGTTAGTTACCCACAACCCCTGATCATAGCTCCAGGGTTGAAGCTTGTACAAGAAAAAGGGGAGAATGAGGGCTTTTCCAGTCCCACACCCTCCTTACAGCTTCCCACTCCCACCTGGATTAAAGAATAGGCCAAGTTCCATTCTCCACCCACAAGGACATTCTTGAGTAAAAAATTCTCAGAATGTACTAACTGATAGTTACCTGACCCTCTGGAAAGTCTCAGGTAGAGTACAAATGCATGTCATGCTTGCTAGCCAATAGATTTAAAGATCAATGTGCTTATCCAATAAGTTTGAACTGTGACCTGTGTCTCACTGGGGGTGGGTTGGGGGGGACAGCATCTTGAAGTAAGTACCGCTGACTGAGGTTTGGGGTCTTACAGCAGTTAGGTGTATCCTGAAGAAATGCAGTTTGGGTGTGCCTCTAAAAGCTTCATTAGATAAAAATGCTAATGAACGGAAAGTTTCTGCAAGTTGCTTGAGAAGCCACCTGGATGGCCTTGAGCTGCCCCACCATAAAGGTGAAATGGTTTGGCTCCCACTGCCTTGGCAAACAAATAAAAGATAATAATCTCTTCATATCTAAGAGCTGAAACCCAAAATTCTGGGTTTCAAAATCTATTTGATTTTTCTAAATGCCAGTGTCTTAAAAATCTAAACTCAGAAGACTCCTGACGTTTTAGAGACAAATCAAATTAAGGACACGTTCCTTTAGTGGATACCTGTGAAATATACTCTTTAAGTTGACAAGTAAACAGGACAAGTCTCACAGTAAATTCAGAACCCCACTGTCTCTCAGGTGAATGCTTCTATCAGTTTACTTTTTCTGGAATGTCCTAGAATTATGTTGCCATTGTTTTTTGTTATGTTGTGTTTTGTTTTCTTGTCATCTCAGCCTTGAGACCCTCTCTCAAAGTCACAGACACATACTGAAATGGAAAAATAATTTTTCTGAATTTCCAGTTTCTTATTTTTGTGTTAATTTCTGTTGATTATTTCCTCCCAAAAGTTCTAGATAAAATTTAATGACTGTAACTTTCAGATGGATTCTCTCAAGAATCAGAGGACTCTCTTGAAAGAGTAAATACTAGTCTCTTCCACCTGGTCCCTTCAGCCCTTCAATACCCCTGCCCCTCAAGCCCATGTCCCAGAGCTGCAGCCTGGAGCCTGGTGGATTCTGGACCCATCACCCACCAAAACCCCACCCCCCTGAATATTAATCCCCTTCTAACGCTTCTGCCTGGTCCCTTCTACTGGGGCCTACTCCTAGCTGGTCTGCTCCCTTGAAGACACCATATCTTGACCCATCCTAGAGGATCCACTGCACTTAGAGCAGTTTAGGACCCACTGCACTCAGAGCAGTTGCCAGTCCCACAACACCCAGAGGAACTCAACCCCCAGATGCTCTAAAACACCCAGAATCAAAGGATCACAGTAACACAGGAGCTTAGTCACACCAGGATCTCAGGGTTCCAGGGGAAGCTTGACTCCCAGGAGCTCTGACACACCCAGGATCTCAAGATCACAAGACCCCAGAATCACAGGATCCCAGAAACAGCTGGATGCTGAGGAGTTCTGACAAAACCAGGATCACAGGAAGGACAAGATCCAGCCAGATATAGCATGGGCAGGTAGCACTAGAGATAGCTACATGGCAGGAGGCAAGCATAAGAACACAAGCAATAGAAACCAAGGTTACTTGGCATAATCAGAATCCAATTCTCTTACCATAGCAAGTCCTGGATACACCATCACACCTGATAAGGAAGTTTTTCAGATTGAAAATCACTTCTCTTGATAAGGATAGAGGACTTAAGAAGGACATAAATAACCCCCTTAAAGGAATACAGGAGAACACAGGTAAACAGGTAGATGCCCTTAAAGAGGAAACACAAAATTCCCTTAAAGAATTATAGGAATACACAACCAAACAGGTGAAGGAATTGAACAAAACCATCCAGGATCTAAAAATGGAAATAGAAACAATAAAGAAACCACAAAGGGAGACAACTCTGGAGATAGAAACCCCTAGGAAAGAGATCAGGAGGCATAGATGTAAGCATCATCAACAGAATATAAGAAATAGAAAAGAGAATCTCAGGTGTAGAAGATAGCATAGAAAACATTGACACAACAGTCAAAGAAAATGCAAAATGCAAAAATCTCCTAACCCAAAACATCCAGGAAATTCAGGACAATATGACAAGATCAAACCTAAGGATAATAGGTATAGAAGAGAGTGAAGTTACCGACTTAAAGAGCCAGTAAATATCTTCAAAAAATTCAAGAAGAAAACTTTCCTAACCTTAAGAAAGAGATGCCCACGAACATGTAAGAAGGCTACAGAACTCCAAATAGACTGGACCAGAAAAGAAATTCCTACAATCACATAATAACCAAAACACCAAATGCACTAAACAAAGAAAGAATACTAAAAGCAGTAAGGGAAAAATGTCAAGTAAAATATAAAGGCAGACCTATCAGAATTATACCAGACATCTCACCAGAGACTATGAAAGGTAGAAGATCCTGGGCAGATGTCATACAGACCCTAAGAGAACACAAATGCCAGCCCAGGCTGCTATATCCAGCAAAATTCTCAATTACCATAGGCAGAGAAAACAAGGTATTCCATGACAAAACCAAATTTACACGAAATCTTTCCACAAATCCAGCCCTACAAAGTAAAATAGATGGAAAACATCAACACAAGGAGGGAAACTATACCATAGAAAAAGCAAGAAAGTAATCTTCATTTAACAAACCCAAAAGAAGATAGACACACAAACATAATTCCACCTCTAACAACAAAAATAACAAGAAGTAACAATCACTTTTCTTTAATATCTCTTAACATCAATGGACTCAATTCCCCAATAAAAACACATAGACTAACAAACTGGATATATAAACAGAACCCAGCAGTTTGCTGCATACAGAAAACGCACCTCAGTGAGAAAGACAGACACTACCTAGGAGTTAAAGGTTGGAAAACAATTTTCTAAGCAAATGGTCCCAAGAAACTATATGGAATAGGCATTCTAATATCAAATAAAATCAACTTTTAGCAAAAATTTATCAAAAAAGATAAGGAAGGACAACTTCATACTGGACAAAAAAACAAAAAAACAAAAAAATCTACCAAGATGAACTTTCAATTCTGAGCATCTACGCTCCAAATGCAAGGGCACTCACATTCATAAAATAAACTTTACTAATGCTCAAAGTACACATTTCACCTCACACAAAATAGTAGGAGGCTTCAACACCCCACTCTCAGCAATGGACAGACCATGGAAACAGAAACTAAACAGATACACAGTGAAACTCACAGAATTTATGGACCAAATGGATCTAACAGATATATATATCGAACATTTCATCCTAAATCAAAAGAATATGCCTTCTTCTGAGCACCTCATGGTACCTTCTCCAAAATTGATCATATAATTGGTCACAAAACTAACCTCAACAGATATAAGAAGATTGAAATAATCCCATGCCTCCTGTCATATCACTACGGAATTTGGCTGGTCTTCAATGGCAACAACAACAACAGAAAGCCCACATACACATGGAAGCTGAACAACACTCTACTTAATGATAACTTGGTCAAGGAAGAAATGAAAGAAGAAATTAAAGACTTCCTAGAATTTAATGAAAATGAAAGTACAGCATACCTAAATTTATGAGACACAATGGAAGCAGTGTTAAGAGAAAAACTCATAGCTCTGAATGCCTCCAAAAAGAAACTGGAGAGAGCATACACTAACAGCTTAACAGCACACCTGAAAGCTCTAGAACAAAAAGAAGCTAATACACACAAGAGGAGTAGAAGGCAGGAAATACTCAAAGTAAGGGCTGAAATCAACCAAGTATAAACTAAAAGAACTATATACAAAGAATCAACAAAACTAGGAGCTGGTTCTTTGAGAAAAATCAACAAGATAGATAAACCCTTAGCCAGACTATTCAGAGGGCACAGTGACAGTATCAAAATTAAGAAAATCAGAAATGAAATGGGAGACATAACAGTGGAAACTGTAGAAATTCAAAAATTCATCAGATCCAACCAAAGAATACACATGGAGAGACCCAGGGCGCTGGTCACATATGTGGCAGAGGAGGGCCTTGTTGGCCATAGGTAGGAGAGGCCCTTGGGTCTGAGGTTGTTAGATGCCCCAGTATGGGGGAATCCCCGGGAGGGAAGGAGGGAGTAGGTAGGTGGGTGGGGGAATACCCTCATAGAGGCAGGGAGAGGGGGGATGTCATAGGGGGTTCCAGAATGGAGACCTGGAAAGGGGAAAACATTTGAAATGTAAGTAAAGTATCAAAAAATAAATAAAAAATAAAAAAAGAACAAAAAAATCATCAGATCTTACTACAAAAGCTTATACTCAACAAAATTGGAAAATCTGTATGAAATGGAAAATTTTCTAAACACACACCTGGCGCAAAAGTTAAAACCGGATCAGATAAACCATATTAACATTCTCATAACCCCCAAAGAAAATGAAGCTGTCAGTAATAGTCTCCCAACCAAAAAAAAAAGCACAGGACCAGATGTGTTTAGTGGAGAATTCTATAAGAACTTCAAAGAAGACCTATTACCAATAATACTCTTCTTTCTAACCCAATCCAAGAGCACATCAAAACGATCATCACTATGATCAAGTAGGCTTCATCCCAGGGATGCAGGGATGATTCAATATATGTTAATTCATCAATGTCATCCATTATATAAACAAACTCAAATGAAAAAAAAAATCCCATGATCATTTCATTAGATGATGAAAAAGCATTTAAAAAAAAGTTCAGCATCTCTTCATGTTAAAAGTCTTGAAAAGATCAGGAATTCAAGGAGCATACCTAAACATAGTAAAAGCAATATACAGCAAACCAGTGGCCAACATCAAACTAAATGGAGAGAAACTTGAAGCATTTCCACTAAAATCAGGGACTAGACAAGGCTGCCCTCTCTCTCTCTCTCTCTCTCTCTCTCTCTCTCTCTCTCTCTATCTATGTATCTATCTACCTATCTAATATAGTACTCGAATTTCTATGTAGAGCAATTAGACAATAGAAGGAGGTCAAAGGGATACAAATTAGAAAGGAAGAAGTCAAAATATCACTATTTGCAGATGATATGATTGTGTACTTAAGTGACCCCAAAAATTCCACCAGAGAGCTCCTAAAACTGAAAAACAATCTCAGCAAAGTGGTTGGATATAAAATTAAATCAAACAAATCAGTAGCCTTTCTCTGCTTAAAGGATAAGCAGGCTGAGAAAGGAATTAGGGAAACAACACCCTTAGCAATAGTCACAACTTGTAATTACATACCTTGGTGTGACTCTAAGCAAGTGAATGATCTGTATGACAAGAGCTTCAAGTCCCTGCAGAAATAAAAGAAGATCTCAAAGATGGAAAGATCTCCCGTGCTCTTGGATTGGCAGGATTAATATAGTAAAAGTGGCCATCTTGCCAAAAGCAATCAACAAATTCAAAGCAATCACCTTCAAAATTCCAAATCCATTCTTTATAGAGTTAGAAAGAGCAATTCTCAAATTTATTTGGAACAACAAAAAACACAGGATAATGAAAACTATTCTCCACAACAGAAGTATTTCTGGGGGAATCACCATCCTTGACCTCAAATTGTAATATACAACTTATACAGTAGTAATAAAAGCTGTATGGTATTGGTACAGAGACAGGCAGGAAGATCAATGGGATAGAATCGAAGACCCAGAAATAAACCCACACACTTATGGTCACTTGATATTTGATAAAGAAGCTAAAACTATCCAGTGGAAAAAAGACAGCATTTTCAACAAATGGAGCTGATTCAACTGGCAGTCAGCATGTAGAAAGATGTAAATCGACCCATTCTTACCTCCTTGTAGAAAGCTCAAGTCCAAGTGGATCCAGGACCTCCACATAAAACCAGATACACAGAGGAGAAAGTGGGGAACAGCCTCGAACACATGTGCAAAGGAGAAATTTTCCTGAACAGAACACCAATGGCTTATGCTCTAAGATCAAGTATTGACAAATGGGACCCCATAAAGTTGCAATGCTTCTGTAAGGCAAAAGACACTGTCAATAGGACAAAATGACAACCAACAGATTGGGAAAAGATCTTTACCAATCCTACATCCGATAGAGGACTAATATCCAAAATATACAAAGAACTCAAGAAGTTAAAATTTAGAGAATCATATAACCTTATTAAAAGCGGGGTACAGAGCTAAACAAAGAATTTTCAACTGAGGAATATCGAATGGCCAAGAATCACCTAATGAAATGTTCAGGAAATGCAAATGAAAACAACCCTGAGATTCCACCTCACACCAGTCAGAATGGCTAAGACCAAAAACTCAGGTGACAGCAGATGCTGGTGAGGATGTGGAGAAAGAGGAACACTCCTCCATTGTTGGTGGGATTGCAAACTGGTACAACCTCTCTGGAAATCAGTCTGGCAGTTCCTCAGAAAATTGGACATAGTATTACCCGAGATCCCAGCTGTACCACTCCTGGGTATATGCCCAAAAGATTCCCCATCATGTAACTGTAGCTGTCCAGCAGCCATGGATGAATCAGGTCTATGTGAAAAGGAGGCTGGAAATGAAAAAGGGACAGGATGGGAGAGAAGAATGAAGCCAAGACAAAATTTCTGATCAAGGCTTGAACTTTATTGTTCTCTACTCCTTATAAAGGGAAAGCCCAAAGACCCAGTCCTTTGTTTCAGCAAGCTCAGCGGGCAGTCAACTCCACAAGGTTCCTGGAGGAAGTTGCAAATGCGGAGAGGCCAGATTGACTCCAGCCAGGTTGTTTGTCCTACTCAAGGCTGGGGGAAGGGCACAGTTCACCCTTTTTTGGTTTTTTTTTTAAATAAAGATAAGTTGAATGGGGGCACAAGATTTACTTGTTTTCCATAATCCCATCTAAGATAAAGAGTGGCTAGGCTTCATAGAACATTGAGTAATTTTCATGGGTTTGGCTCCCGGCATCTCCTCCCCTTTTAACAATTTTGAGGCCAGCTAGAGAAGATCTACACTGTGAAGATCAATGGGCATTAACCAGAGGGGGGAAGTATTGACCTGATCCTCTGAGCACTTTATGTGTCATTGGTGTCTTTTGGGGAGAGGTTAGCCTTTGTCAATTTCTGTAGGTATCCCCACAGAGTATGATCAAAGGAAGGGCAGACACCAACCTCTATGCAATCAGGTTTGCTTCACGGGGGAGGGACTCAGAAATGGACATTTGGGTCCTCCCCCTGCTGTACTTAGTCTCGCACCCCTTGCAGGTGCCCATGTCAAGGCAGGCAAGCATAAAGCTGAGTTTTATGCAGCTCCCAAAGGAGACAAGGCATTGTAGGGCTTAGCCAGGTCTCTATCAGCCAAATCAAGTTTATGATAATGAACTTGCAGAGGTTTGGATGCCAGGGAGTCAATCTGTTTTTCTAAACACCTATCTTAGTAACATTTTTTTGCTAAATGATTAACAAAAGTAGCTGTCTTAACTTCTTGTGTCAAAGCAATTGTAGAAGCAGTGGTGCTAGCTATTAATGTAATTAAAGCTGCTATATCAGCGATAATCAAGCCCACTACCCTCTTGCTTCTGCTTAAAGCCTGACTCACTTCTTCCAGTACTTGCAAGCCCTTTTCAGAATACCAGGGTCCTGTAATACTCACAGGCATTAAAACAAAAGCTAGTTGATAGACCACCATAACAGACATGCCAGATTTCAGCACACTAATGCAATTAAAAAGTGTACAATCAATTCAACTTAACATTAAATAATGTGGAAGAAAAAGTAAATTTAACATGACCAATTAGCAAAAGATTAGGAGCCTTAATACATGCACTAACACTTGTTCAAAGTCCAGATCCTGTCCCAACTTTATCTCTTGCTAACACAACATCAGAGAGAACAGCAGCTAACTTCTAAATATGTCTCTGAAAATGTCCAGAACCAGCCTTCCCAATGAAGACTGTCATTTCCAATATTGGATTGATTTCTATACCAGTCCATGATTGAGTCAGAATAACTGGTCACATTAAAAGAAAGAGAAGAGTCATTATAACTTCTCCTTTTGATTATTTTTTCCAAGGTCTCCATGTTCTCTGTCCCACAAGGTTTAAAATTTGAAGCAAGGCAGCTTGTCCAGTCTGGGATATAGGCAAGCAAAGGTAGGTCAGGAACATATGTCCAAAACAGCTTTCCTGTCACCATTGTCAGGGCACTCATAGAGCTCACAGTCAGCATCATGCTTTGTCCCAGCATCAGCATGTCACAATCACTCTGGCAGTTAACACACTCCTGCAGCATCCTGTGGAAAAAGCACAAACACACCCTCTTCCCCATATTAAATATCTGATTGGGATCATGCTATATGCCTGTAAGTGGACCCTACCATTTCACCTACACATAAGCATGCCTAGTTGTAGGGTGCCATAGACACTCAGCAGAGAGTTCCTTGTCATCCAAATTTTAAAAATAAAAAGTATGATTTAAATAATGTGTATAGGGATATAATTTCCCCTTTTTTGTCCTGTTTTTATGAAGATATTGTTTTAAAGTTGCCCAATATCTTGTTCTTGAGAATAATAAGAAATCCCAGTAATATGGGTAATATTAAATTGTCTATAAAACATATCAAATGCTTGACTGTAATAGCCAGTTCCATTATTTGTTTTAACCAAGCACAGAAAAACAATGCAGTCAATGACTAATTACATTTTTAGTTGCTTCTCTTGTTAAAGCAGTTGCAACTAGAAAGCCTGAAAAAATGTCAAGTCACATGTACATATTTTAATATTCCAAAATCAGAACTATGAGTCCCATCCATTTACAATAATTGATCAGATATAAGTCCTCGAGGACTAACACCATCATGTGGTACAGGTAGAAACTGAGGACAATGAAATCAAGTCCTTCCAATTTGACATGCATATATTCTAGAAATACCAAATTGTCTCAAACTATTACTATTTGGATGATACAAAGAATGCGATTGTATGGCCAATTGTTTCTGTATAAGGCCTATAATCTGCCTAGTAAACAAATCTGCTGTGGCATTGCCCTAAGGAGTCTGTCCAGGCAATCCACTATGCGATCTTAATTGTCCTATAAGGCAAGGACGTACATGCTTTTAAATGAAGTGATACTTGCACAAATAATTGCAAAATTTGAGAATTAGCAATATCTAAAAAAGGAACAATTTCAAGCAGTTGTAAACCCTGAGTTATATATTGGCTATCAGTATACAAATTAAAAGCCTGAATTTTTTTAACATTTCAAAAACAGTGGCTACAACACATAATTCATTTATCTGTGCTGAAGTGGGGAAAAACTCAAAGAGAATGAACATGTGATCCAATTGCATATGCTCCTTTCCCATTAGATGAGCAGTCTGTAAATACAGTAAGTACATTATGGGCTGCATGCGTAAATTTACAGGAAATACAAAAGCACACATAGAGGAAAACTGTAACAACTTGTCTTTTGGATGATTATCAATTTTGCCTAAAATGTTTGCCATGCAATAGGCCAAATATCAGTATTTTGCAATAACCAATTTAATTGCTGTTGGAATAAGGAGTAAACATTTCATCAGGTTCTTTCCCAAAATACTTTTATGATTTTATCCTACAATTCTATATTAACATGGCAACAGCTTCATAATAGGGTGTTCAAACTTTACTTGGAGTTGAAAAGGTGAATCCATATTAATGGTCCCTTTTGCCAAAGAACTGCTGAGGGTACATGAGTAGCAATAACGCAAACAGCCAACAATTGATCTATATTTTATATAATGTATCTGTTGTTGAACAATAGCTTTTTCTACTTTCTGCAAATCTATTGTCTCTCATCAGTTAACTGTCCAGGGGAATTAGAATTTACATACCCCTTGTTATTAAACAGAGGCTTAAGTCCTCCTGAGGTGAGCTTAAGGTGAGGTTTTACCCAATCAACATCTAACAACCTTTGAAAATAATTTGAAGTAAATTATCTTTTCTTGCTTGAATTTTCTCTGCCAAAATTTGTTTAGGCTATAACTGAGGCCACAAATATTGAAAAAGATATTGTCTTTGAATTTTTTCTGGAGCAACAACCACTCCAAAATGTTAAAGCTCATTGTATAAGAACAAAGGCTTGTAGTAAAACTCCTTCATAAGGATAAGCTAATAAAATACCCTCCATAATGAATAATATACACTGAAAGATTCAAAGTCCTAACTTCTTGTATTGAAGCAGCAACAATTTTTTTTTACATAATTTAAGACTATTAGCCATTCCTTGAGGCCAAACTTTCCAATGATATCACTTCACAAACTCACTAAAAGCAAACTCTTTACAATCATCAGGATGCAAAGGGACAGTATAAAAACAATCTTCCAAATCCATAATAATTCTATGTGCATCTCCTGGAAAGGCAGCTAGAGTAGGCAAGCCAGGTTCTAATGCCTCCGTAAGTTCCATAGCTCCTTAACCTTTCATAAATCTTCAGTTTGAACTTTGTTTTGGATTAATGGAATAACCAGTCCCTTGGAGGCGATTGAGTACATCAGCTCCAATGTCTATTAATCCTTCAAAACTTTCTTCAATTATTAATTAGTAATTATATTACTAATATTATATTAGTAATCTATTAGTAATAGAACTAAAACAAGTTGAGCAAGTCTTTTGTTAATGCCCTAGGGAAAGCACCCATAATTATTTATAACACCTGGATAAGGTGCCTGCTGTGAGTGCCTTGGGGTCTGAGTCTGACTCCTACTCCCCGAGGAAAGAGCAGGCACCTTTTCTAGGGGCTAGTCAAAACAAAAGGAATGTCACACATCCTTCTGCAGAAGCTGCTCTGAGCTTTGCGTTAACTCAAATGCAAATGTTTTTTAGCAGGGCCTATTTCCTGAGGCCTGGCCCAAAGACTACTCTTCCTGCACCAAGGACAGATTCCTGGTGCTTGACTTGTTTGTTTGCTCCTGCCTCTGTTCCTGGAACAATCATTTTTAAAATGACCCAAACCTCCACATTTAAAACATCTTTTGATTTCCTCATTTCTGTGGAAGCATTGCTTGCACAGTGGTCCCTTGTAAGGCAGCAAGCCATAGCCAGACCCTGATTGTAATGAGGGTCTGATTTCTGCACAAAGATGAGTATATCCAGCTAAGTCTGTCTTTGCTCCGTATGGCCTAATGGCATGGCAGGCTGCATTAACATTCTCATAAGCCAATTGTGTAACAAAAGGAACTCTTGCTAGAGGATCTCCAAAAACTCTACCAGCTGCTTTTCCTGAGGCTGTGATAGAACTGCAAACTGCAGCCAATGGAACACCGGCAGTGTTACTATAATTTTTAAGTTTCTCTCGCAACATCAGAGCACAACCATAACTATGAAAAACAAAACACAGTTTTAAACAATAAAATCAATACCAAGAGTATTACTTTCACATTACAAAGTTTGACTGCCAGTTCTTATATCTGAATGCATGACAGTGCAGCTTTCAATACCTCAAAGAGACATTGTCCTACATCTGATTTCTAGGATAAGAATTACTTATCTTGTTTTAGAGGTATCTTAAGAGACCTGTTTTCCTGGGTTGGCTCATGCCACATGTTGTTGTTTAGAATGGCTCCAAACCTGACCTACCAGTTTTAAGCCAACTTTCTGTTACCAGTGTTACAAGTTTTTAATCATACCCAATAACTTATAAGCCAATACCCTATAACCAGGACATGCAGAACATATTTATACCTTTAAAACCAGTCAGAAACAAAAATGAAGTAGCTACACACATTTTATATATTTAGTCCAAACAAAATTTTCTTGCTTTTTCTAGCTATAATCTCAAGAGAAGAGCATCTTGTTACTTGCTGAACCCGTTAAACACAATTGCAGAAATTTTTCTAGGAAAAAAATAACCATCAGCTCACTTGCCCTAGAACTTAAGAAGCTGCTGGCCCCTTTTAAAGCAGTTTTTGCAGCTCCTAGTAGGGCTTCTCCAGCCATGCTAGACTCCTAACTACAGCTGCAGAGCTCCAAAGGCCAATTGAGACTGCCTTTTTAACAAGTAAAGCTAAATCAAGCAGTGGATAGCTAACAGATAACATTCTAACCATTTTTTCTTTTCAACATGAAACACAGAACAACAACGAGACAAAAACACAGACTTAACATAACAGTCAGTTTTGACACATGGACAGATTGGTGCACCAAGACAGATGACAGAATGAAGAGAACTTGATGTAACTAAGGATGTCTCCAGTATGAGCCAGAGAGGAAAGCAGGACGTCTCCCGGTTTCCTCCTGTCCCTAGGAGAGCTCTGAAATAGCTTAAATCCATTTTCCTTCTCTTTTACTAATGCGTCCTGGACAGAGGACAACTGCTTTTCTGAAACCTATTCTCTCTCTTTCTCATGCCATTTGTATATTTACCATTCCTACTTCTGGGATATTTTTTGAACCCTACTTACTTCTCTCGCCTGATGCAACTCTTGCTGCGGTCGAATGCCTGTTTAGAATTCCCCAGTCCTAATTTCGCTGTCACCCCTAGGTGAATTCAGCGTTGGGTCAACACCTCTTCAGCCTAGCCAGTATCCTTTCAAATGCACCTCTGTCAACAACACCCTCCAAAACATAAAATTTATACCTAGTGCTAGTATTAATGCTGTTTGTTGCTTACCACCGTACAGGATACTTACTTTTCTTCCGTTTCCTGTGGAGCTCCACCCAAGACAGTGTTTCTCAGTTGGTCCTCTCGTTTTTGGTCCCCTCATTCAGGCGCCACCTGTAGCTGTCCAGCAGCCATGGATGAACCGGGTCTACCTGAAAGGGAGGCTGGAAATGAAAAAGGGACGGGGTGGGAGAGAAGAATGAAGCCAAGACAAAATTTCTGATCAAGGCTTGAATTTTATTGTTCTGTACTCATTTTAAATGGGAAGCCCAAAGACCCAATCCTTTGTTTCAGCAAGCTCGGTGGGCGGTCGACTCCTCAAGGTTCCTGTAGGAAGTTGCAAATGCAGAGAGGCTAGACTGACTCCAGCCAGGTTGTTTGTCCTACTCAAGGCTGGGGGAAGGGCACACATAACCAGGGCACATGCTGCACTATGTTCACAGCAGCCTTATTTATAATAGCCAGAAGCTGGAAAGAACCCAGATATCCTTCAACAGAAGATTGCATACAGAAAATGTAGTACATTTATGCAGTAGAGTACTATTGAGCTATTAAAAATGATGAGTTCATGAAATTTTTAGCTAAATGGATGGAACTAGAAAATATCATCCTTAGGGAGGTAATCCAATTACAAAAGATCACACATGTATGCACTCACTGATAAGTGAATGTTATTAGCCCAAATGATATGAATACCCAAGGTGCAATTCATAGACCACATGAAGCTCAAGAAGAAGGAAGACCAAAGTGTGCATGCTTTGGTCCTTCTTAGAAAGGGGAACAAAATACTCACGGAAGGAATCATGGAGACAAAATGTAGAGCAGAGATTGAAGGAAAAAACATCCAGAGACTGTCCCACCTGGGGATTCATTCCATATACAGTCACCAAACCCAGACAGTATTGTGGATGCCAAGAAATTCTTGTTGAAAGGAGCTTGATATAGCTGTCTTCTGAGAGGTCTTGCCATAGCCTTACAAATACAGAGGCAGATGCTAGCAGCCAACCGTTCATCTGAGTGCAGGGTCCCCAAAGGAGGAGTTAGAGAAAAGACTGAAGGAGCTGAAGGACTTTGCAACCCCATAGGAAGAACAACAATATCAACCAACCAGATCCCCCAGAGCTCCCAGGGACTAAGCCACCAAACAAGGAGTACACATGACTCCAGCTACATATATAGCAGAGGATGACCTTGCCAGTCATCAATAGGAGGAGAGGTTCTTGGTCCTATGAAGGCTCAATAGATGCCCCCATGTAGGGGAATCTAGGGCAGGGAGGTGAGGGTGAGTGGGTGGGTGGGTGGGGTAACACCCTCATAGAAGCAGGGGGAGGGGGTGGGAAGGGGGTTTCTGGGAGTGGGGAACCAGGAAAGGACATCACATTTGAAATGTAAATAAAGAAAATATCCAGTAAAAAATAAAAATAAATAAATAAAGAGACCTAAAAAAAAATAAGAGCAAATGATGATTATAGGTCAAGATGCCTATACTCATCAATATTTGAAGACAATGTGCGTGGGTTGTCATTTAGTGATACCCTAGAGTAACTATGAAGGGGTATGATGGCTCGTGCTTTCTCTGACCTCTACTTGTCATCTCTCAACCAGAACCCAGGAAGCAATGAAAGAAGACATTATTCAACTAAGGTAGTCTGGAAACTTCTTGCAGATCCTAGAAAATTATATGTAATTATCTAGTTGTGTTAATTACATTTTTGATAAAAACAGAGGTATAACAGATGGTAATAAAATCATGCATAATTAAAAAGTAAATACTAAAGAAATACACAGGTGCATTGATAGGTTTTCATAATGTGATAGTTTGTATATTCTCGGCCCAGGGAGTGGCACTGTTAGAAGATGTGGCCTTGTTGGAATAGGTGTGTCACTGTGGATATGGGCTATAAGACCCTCATTCTAACTGCCTAGAAATGAGTCTTCCACTAGCTGACTTCAGATGAAGACATAGAACTCTCAGCTCTGCCTGTACCATGCCTGCCTAGATGCTGCCATGTTCCTACCTTGATGATAATGGACTTAACCTCTGAACCTTTAAGCTAGGCCCAAGTAAGTGTTATCCTTTATAAGAGTTGCCTTTGTCATAGTGTCTGTTCACAGCAGTAAAACCAGGAGTGAGGTGTTGCTGTGATAGGCCTGATCATTCCTTTATTTGGAAGAATGTAAATTTTGGGACTTTGGAAAGCAGTGGAATAGTTTAAATTGGGCTTAATGAGCTATCTTAGCAGGAATATGGAAGAGTTTGTTGCTAAGTATGATTTGAACTGTGCAGACCTGGTCCAAGATGTTTCAGTGGAGAAGAATTTCAGAATGTGGCATAAAGACTGTTCTTGTGGTATTTTGGTGAAGAATGTGGCTGGTTTTTGCCCTTGTCTGAAGAGTCAACCTGCAGCTAAGACAAAGATATTAATTGCATTGACATAGGAAATCTCAAAAAAAAAAAAAAAAAAAAAGCAGAGACTTGTTCTTTGGTTAAGTCTATGAAGAACATTTTGAACAAGCATAGCAGGCTTAGAAAAGAAAAATAGAAAATATATGGTTCAAATATTAAAAGGGCACCAGGAAATTAAATAGAACTGAATCCTATGGTATAGGAGATAAGAGATTAGGGGATTTGGGGGCAAGATCCTACCCAGCTATGTTTAGATCCAGGCATGGTAATACACACCTCTAATCTCAGGAGACAATTCCAAAGAGATCTCTGAGTTCAAGGCTAGCCTAGGACAAAGCAGGTTCTAGGTTTAAAAAAAGCTTAAGTCCGGGCATAGTGATATTTAATCCCAGCACTACAGGAGACAAAGCCATGCAGATCTCTGAGTTCAAGGTCAATCTACAAAGCAAGTTCCAGGAAAGCCAAGCTTAGGCAGAGAGGCAGTTAGAAAACAGAAGCTGGTAATAGAATGGGGGGGGGGGGTTTGTTCCAACCCCAGCAAGTAGCAGAACTTGGCATCTTTGGCCATATAGCTCTGGCTTTAGAGTGAAAAATATAAGGGACTATTGGGACAATTGATACTGGTTAGCTGGTGAGCTAATAAATTAGTGGTGATTAAGAGGACACCAGCATCACTGAAGTGAAATCTTCTGGGAAGTTTTTTTTTCTGAAAGCACCAAGAAGCTGTGTTCCAGAGGTAGCCAAGGTTGTATCTCATGATGCAGCTATATTTGGTAATCTGTAAGAGTCACCCAGGTGGTATTGGGTTTGAAGGCATGAATGCGTCATGAAGAGCAGCTGAGGCTTGTCACTGTGAGAGACCATGGAAGGCCATTGGTGAAGATGATGGCCCAGGACTGAAGGGGTCATGCAAAGGATTTGAGGCTTGGCACCATGAAGAGAGCCTATGAGAGGCTATTGGTAAAGCCTAGTCACAATGGAAGTCCCAATTATATTGGAGTGCCAGCATCATGGGATAATCACCAAGAACAGCAGTGGCAGTGGAGTGGATCAACGTGAGGTTAGAGTGCTACAGAGGGCAGAGCTGGAGAAGTGATGCCAGCCCTTTGAAGGAACCCAGAAGATCATGTGTGGATCCCATAGACTTATGTGCTTGAACAAGCCTATGGTGGCTAGGAAGTAGAATGTGATGGCTTGTATATGCTTGGCCTGGGGAGTGGCACCATTAGAAGGTGTGGCCTTGTTGGAGTAGGTATGTCACTATGGGTATGGGGTATAAGACCCTCAAAATAACTGCCTGGAAATGAGTCTTCAGAGAGCAGCCTCAGGTGAAGATGTAGAACTCTCAGTTCTGCCTGCATCATACCTGCCTAGATGCTGCCATATTCCCACCTTGATGATAATGGACTAAACATCTGAACCTTTAAGCCAGCCCCAAGTAAATGTTGTCTTTATAAGAGTTGACTGTCATGGTGTCTGTTCACAGCAGTAAAACCCTAAGACACATACATTCCAATTGTTTTGTTCTATGTCCACCTCTCTTGCTGTAATAACATGCTGTGACCATAAACAGCTTAGAGGGGTAAGAATTTATTTGGCTTACATTTCCAGGTCACAGTCTCTTATTGAGAGAAGTTGGGGCTTAATTCAAGACAGGAATATTATTATTACCTCTAGCTAGGGAAGTAACTCTCTCACATTCAAGAAATGCCTTGGGTTTCCATCTGTGGCAGGAGACCTCTGCCTGGGCCAACAGGGCTCCATACACAAACAGCACTGGGAGAAAGCTAGCCGCCAAGGAGTGTAGGAAAACCAGTGAGAGAGATCCAGTGACACAGGGCTCCAGATACAAGGACTGAGGAACAACCAGGAGGTAAGAGCCTTCCAGTTTCCATCTGTGGCTGGAGATCTCTGCCTGGGTAACCAGGCCTCCATAGCCAAACAGTGCAAGGAAAAAGCAAACTGCTCACTTGTGTGGAAAAGCAAGTGGAAGGAGGGCTCCAGACGCAGGGACTGAGGAACAGGCAGGAAAGAGAACTGGTCTGGAAAGAATATTGACATCTAGTCTTGTAGGAAAGAAACGCCACAGTCAGAGAGAGAAAGACCAGCTAAAGTCAGAGATAACCAGATGGCAAAAGGCAAGGGCCAAGAACACAAGGAACTGAAATCAAGACTACTTGGCTTCATCAGAACCCAGCTCTCCCACCACAGCCAGCCGTGGATACCCCAACACACCAGAAAAGGAAGACTCAGGCTTAAAATCACATATCAAGAAGATGATAGAAGATTTTAAGAAGGAAATAAATAACTCCCTTAAAGAAATACAAGAGAACACAGGTAAACAACTGGAAACCTGTCCCGCGCTACCGTCTCGCCAGCAAGAATGACGCGGCACACAAAGGATCCTTCTGCAGTAAAGCTTTAATGCATCTTGAGAGGGAGAGCATAAGCTTGCCACGAGTGGAGACCCCGAACAACAGAACACCTGTCCCTTATATAGGCCACAGCGCTCGCCTGGGACATGGAGCTTCCCCATTGGCTCCCCGCACGTCAGGCCAGATGACGCCACGAGAGAGGCTGAGACTCTGAGGTGGAAAATTACCAGGTGCATGCGCACTAGCCTGTTTACAACTTGTCCTAGGCCGGATGTAGGCGCCATCTTGTAATGGCGAATGTGGGTGCGACTCGGGCGGCTCCCCACAGAAACCCTTAAAGAAGACACACAAAAATCCCTTAAAGTATTACTGGAAAACACAATCAAACGGGCAGAATTACAGGAAAACACAATCAAAAAAATGAACAAAACCATTAAGGAATTAAAAACAAATATAGAAACAATAAAGAAATCACAAAGGGAGACAACCCTGGAGTTAGAGAACATAGGAAAGAAATCAGGAGTTATAGATGCAAGCATCACCAACAGAATGCAAGAGATGGAAGAGAGAATCTCAGGTGTGGAAGATACATAGAAAACATGGATACAACAGTCAAAGAAAACACAAAATCCAAAAAGCTCCTAATGCAAAACATCCAAGATATCCAGGATACAATGAGTGTTAGGAGCCAGCCCCTAACATCCTCCCTTGGAATTTGCCTGAGCCTCCACACTGTCCTTGGGAATCTGAGACTTTCTGAGAACCAGTTGTGTTTGCACAAGATAAGCTGGAGATGCCTGGAGCCAGGATCTTCACACCGTTCCTGGGAATCTGACCCTAGTGACCTTCCGAGCACTAGTTGTGTTTCCTCAAGACTAAACTGTCCTTCCCACCTCCTGGAAATAGACCGATCATAAAACAGTTTGACACCGGATGGTCTGGCTTGTTAAAATGGTTAAACCATGACAGCCTGGGGGCCATAAGCCTCCTTTCCCCTCCCCTCTACATTCCTTTTTCTTTAAAAGCAAACATGTGTATAAAATAAAGTGAGACCTAGACAGAACTTTGCCTAGCCTCCCTCCTCTCTCTCGCCTGTTTTTCTTTTCAGGCTTAGTCCTCCTCGATCCTCACGAATAACTAAGTCCTGCAGGTCAGGACAAATGAGAAGACAGAACCTGAGGATAATAGGTATAGAAGAGAGTGAAAATTCCCACCGTAAAGGACCAGTAAATATTTTCAAGAAAATTATAGAGGAAAACTTCTCCAACCTAAAGAAAGAGATGAACATAAATATGCAGGAAACCTACAGAACGCCAAATAGACTGGACCAGAAAAGAAATTCTTCCTGTCACATTAAACTGAAAACACCAAATACACAAAATAAGGAAAGAATATTAAAAGAAGTAAGGAAAAAAAGGGCAAGTAACATATAAAGGCAGACCTATCAGAATTACACCAGACTTCTCACCAGAGACTATGAAAGCTAGAAGATCCTGGGCAGATCTCATACAGACTCTAAGAGAACACAAATGCCAGCCCAGGCTGCTATACCCAGCAAAACTCTCAATAATCATACATGGTGAAACCAAAATATTCTATGACATATCCAAATTTGCACAGTATGTTTCTACAAACCAATCACTACAAAGAATAATAAATGGAAAATGCCAACTCAAAGAGGGAAACTATACCCAAGAAAAAGCAAGAAAGTAATCTTTCAACAAACTCAAAAGAAGATAGCCACACAAACATATAAACAACATCGAAAATAACAGGAAGCAACAATCACTATCTTTAATATTTCTTAACATCAATGGTCTCAATTCCCCAATAAAAAAACATAGACTGACAGACTGGATCCATAAACAGGACCTAGCATTATGCTGCATCAAGGAAACACACCTCCGTGTTAATGACAAACACTACCTCAGAGTAAAGGCTAGAGAACAATTTTCTAGGCAAATGGCCCCAAGAAACAGGCTGGAGTAGTCATTCTAATATTGGATAAAATCTACTTTCACCCAAAAGTCATCAAAAAAAAATATAAGGAAGGACACTTCATAATCATCAAAGGAAAAATCTACCAAGAAGAACTCTCAATTCTGAACATCTATGCCTCAAATACAAAGGTTCCCACATTCATAAAAGAAACTTTACTAAAGCTCAAAGCACACCTTGCACCTCACACAATAATAGTGCGAGACTTCACCACCCCACTCTCAATAATGGATAGATCTTGGAATCACAAACTAAAGAGAGACACAGTGAAACAAACAGATGTTATGAACTAAATGGCATTAACAGATATCTATAGAACATTTCATCCTAAATCAAAAGAATATACCATCTTCCCAGCACCTCATGGTACCTTCTCCAAAATTGATCATATAATTGGTCACAAAACAAACCTCAACAGATATAAGAAGATTAAAATAATCCCATGCCTCCTATCAGATCACTACGGAATAAGGCAATGGCAACAACAACAGCAGAAAACCCACAAACACATGGAAGCTGAACAATGCTCTACTCAATGATACCTTGGTCAAGGAAGAAATGAAGGAAGAAATCAAAGACTTCCTAGAATTTAATGAAAATGACAGTACAACATACCCAAACCTATGGGACACAATGAAAGCAGTGTTAAGAGGAAAACTCATAGTCCTGAATGCCTCCCAAAAAAGAAACTGGAGGGAGCATATACTAGCAGCTTTATATTATATTTATATTATATTAGCACATTTGAAAGTTCTAGAACAAAAAGAAGCTAATACACTCAAGAGGAGTAGAAGGCAGGAAATACTCAAAGTAAGGGCTGAAATCAACCAAGTAGAAACTAAAAGAACTATACAAGAAATCAACAAAACCAGGAGCTGGTTCTTTGAGAAAATCAACAAGATAGATAAACCCTTAGCCAGACTAACCAGAGGGCACAGAGACACTATGCAAATTAACAAAATTAGAAATGAAAAGGGAGATATAACAACAGATTCTGAGGAAATTAAAAAAATCATCAGATCCTACTATACACAAAATAAGGAAAGAATAATTTGGATAGAATCCAATTAACAAAATTGGAAAATCTGGATGAAATGGACAAGTTTCTAGACAGATACCAAATACCAAAGTTAAATCAGGATCAGATAAACAATCTAAACAGTCCCATAACCCGTAAAGAAATAGAAGCAGTTATTAAAACTCTCCCAACAAAATAAAGCCCAGGACCAGATGGGTTCAGTGCAGGATTCTATCAGACCTTCAAAGAAGACCTAATACCAATACTCTTCATCTATTCCACAAAATAGAAATGGAAGGAACACTTCCCAATTCATTCTATGAGGCCACAGTCACACTGATACCAAAAACCCTACAAAGACCCAACAATAAAAGAAAACTTCGGACCAATTTCCCTCATGAATATTGATGTAAAAATCCTCAATAAAATTCTTGCAAACCGAATCCAAGAACACATCAAAATGATCATTCACCATCATCAAATAGGCTTCATCCCAGGGAAGCAGGGATGGTTCAATACCTGGAAATCCATCAATGTAATCACTACATAAACAAACTCAAAAAAACAAAAAAAAAACAACAAAAAACAAAAAACAAAACAAACAAACAAACAAACAAAAAACCCCACATGGCCATTTTGTTAGATGCTGAAAAAGCATTTGACAAAGTTCAACATCCCTTTATGATAAAAGTCTTGCAACGATCAGGAATTCAAGGAGCATACCTAAACATGGTAAAAGCAATATACAGTAAACCAGTGGCCAACATCAAACTAAATGGAGAGAAACTCAAAGCAATCCCACTAAAATCAGGGACTAGGAAAGGCTGCCCTCTCTCTCCCTATCTATTCAATATAGTACTTGAAGTTCTAGCTAAAGCAATCAAACAACAAAAGGAGGTCAAAGGGATACAAATTGGAAAGAAAGAAATCAAAATATCACTATTTGCAGATGATGTGATGGTATACTTAAGTGACCTGAAAAACTCCACCAGAGATCTGCTACAGCTCATAAACAACTTCAGCAAAGTGGCTGGATACAAAATTAACTCAAGCAAATCAGTAGCCTTCTTATTCTCAAAGGATAAACAAACTGAGAATAAAATTAGGGAAATGACACCCTTCACAATTGCCACAAACAATATAAAGTATCTTGGTGTGACTCTAACCAAACAAGTGAAAGATTTGTATGACAAGAACTTCAAGTCTCTGAAGAAAGAAATCGAAGAAGACCTCAGAAGATGGAAAGATCTCCCATGCTCATGGATTGGCAGGATTAATATAGTTAAAATGGCCATCCTGCTGAAAGCAATCTACAGATTCAATGCAATCCCCATCAAAATTCCAACTCAATTTTTCATAGACATACAAAGAATAATTTTCAAATTCATTTGGAATAACAAAAAACCCAGGATAGCAAAAACTATTCTCAACAATAAAAGAACATCTGAGGAAATCAGCCTCCCTGACCTCAAGCTGTACTACACAGCAGTATTGATAAAAACTGCATGGTATTGATAAAGTGACAGGCAGGTAGATCAATGGAATACAATTGAAGACCCAGAAATGAACCCACACCCCTATGATCACTTGATCTTTGACAAAGGAGCTAAAACCATCCAGTGGTAAAAAGACAGCATCTTCAACAAATTGTGCTGGTTGATCTGGCGGTCAACATGTAGAAGAATGGAAGTTGATCCATCCCTATCTCCATGTTCAAAGCTCAAGTCCAAGTGGACCAAGGACCTCCACATAAAACCAGATACACTGAATCTAATAGAAGAGAAAGTGGGCAAACATCTCAAACACATGGGCACAGGGGAAAAGTTCTTGAACAGAACACCAATGGCTTGTGCTCTAAGATCAAGAATCGACAAATGGGACCTCATGAAATTACAAAGCTTCTGTAAGGCAAAGGACACTGACAATAGGACAAAAGAGCAACCAACAGATTGGGGAAAGATCTTTACCAATTCTACATCCCATAAGAGGGCTCATATCCAATGTATACAAAGAACTCAAGAAGTTAGACTCCAGAGATCCAAGTAACCCTATCAAAAAATGGGGACGAGAGCTAAACAGAGAATTCTCAACTGAGGAAACTCAAAGGGCTGAGAAGCACATAAAGAAATGTTCAACATCCTTAGTCATCAGGGAAATGCAAATCAAAACAACCCTGAGATTGAACCTCACACCAGTCAGAATGGCTAAGGTCAAAAACTCAGGTGACAGCAGATGTTGGTGAGGATGTGGAGAAAGAGGAACACTCCTCCATTGCTGGTGGGAATGCAAGCTGATGGAACCTCTCTGGAAATCAGTTTGCTGGACCCTCAGAAAATGACCATAACACCTGAGGACCCAGGTATTCCACTCCTGGGCATATACCCAGAAGATGCTCCAATATGTAATAAAGACACATGTTCCACTATGTTCATAGCAGCCATATTTATAATAGCCAAAAGCAGGAAACAACCCGATTTCTCTCAACAGAGGAATGGATACAGAAAATGTGGTACATTTACACAATGGAATCCTACTCAGCTATTAAAAGCAATTACTTCATCAAATTCACAGGCAAATGTTTGGAACTTGAAAATATCATCCTGAGTGAGGTAAAGCAGTCGCAAAAGAGTGAACATGGTATGTACTCACTGTTAAGTGGTTATTAGCCCAAAAGTTCAAAATACTGAAGAGTTACTTCACAGCAACTGTAGGGCTGAGTGTGAGGTCCCAGAGGGAGGAGTTTGAGAAGGGACTGAAGGAGCTGAGGGAGTTTGCAGCCTCAAGGAGGGAGCAACAGTGGCAACTGGCCTGACCCCTTGATATTCCTGGAGACTGGATCACCAACCAAAGAATACACATGGACGTACCCATGGTGCTGGCCACATATTCGGCAGACGAGGGTCTTGTTAGCCATCAGGGGAGGAGAATCCCTTGGACCTTAGTGTGTTAGATCCCCCAGTATAGGAGAATGCCAAGGAGGGAAGAGAGTGGGTAGGTGGGAGGGTGGTTGGGAGAATACCCCCATAGTGGCAGTTGGTGGGGAATGGGGAGGTTCCAAAGGGGAGATCTGGAAAGGGGGAAATATTTGAAATGTAAACAAAGTATTAAAAAAAAAAAAGAAAAGAAAAGAAAAGAAAAACCTTGGAAGAAGGCTGTTTCCTTAGTCACTCATAGACCCATGCTTAGAAAGTCTTTTTACAGATCCTAGCAGCACTTGCCCAGGACTAGTGCTGCCTATCAAGGTCATCAGTTAACAACCCCTCTTACATCAATTAACAATCAAGACAACTACCAAAGCCATGCTCATACACTAAGGTGATCCTCTCGACCCCTTAACTGAGGCTCCTTTTTCAGATGACTCCATGAGTCTTGATAATATGACAGTTAAATCAAACTAGGACATTAGCCAATAACAGAAGAAATTGAATTTCCTCCTAAAGGAGTCTACCATGCACTGAATTATTCAACTATCAGCTGTCAATTCATAATTAACCCACGGTTAAAATTTTTATGGCTTCCAGTTATAAATGTCCCCTAAATCCTATGTATTGAAGGTTTGCTTCCTGGGTGCTATCAGGAAGTTGTGAAACCTTTAGGAGGTGGGGCATAGTTAGAGGTAGCTCTTTGAGAACATACTCTTAAAGGATACATTGGAATTATTTCCTCTTGGTCTCTTTTCTCCCTTTCTCCAACCATTTTCCTTCTCTCCTGGCCACCATGAGGTGAGAAACTGTCTCCTACTACCACACACTTCTGCCATGAGTCGAAACCATGAAACAAAACAAACATTTTCTCATTTTACGTTACTTATATCAGATACTTTAAGACAGCAATGGAAAGTTGGTTCAAACAAACTTGAAAGTCCAAGAGGGGAAAAAAAAAAACACCAGAAACTAAGGAAATTTCCAAAGCAATGTAGCAGAAAGTTTAAAGCAGGGAAAGTGGTAATAAGCTTTTTGACCAAGAAACTAAGAACAAATACAGAAACAGCAGGGGAACCAAATATGTAAGGAAATTCTAATTCTTTAGTGTTGGTCAGTGGAGTTTTCTGAAACACAATGAAATTTGCTATAACATTGAATTTACTGCCTGGGCCTACAGAGAACCATTGTTCTTAGTATATTGTATCTTAACACTCCTGCCTTTCTTTTCCTGTCACTTTGACACAGGGCCCCCCAAACAGTTGTTCAACCCTCTATATTTGTTTTGTTCTTCCTGCTGTTACAAGGGCCTCTCAGTTTGAGTTTTCCAGAAGGTAAGCACTGTCCATGCACAGTTTTAGCAAGAATTTATCAGCAAGAATTGGAGTAAGCTGTACCAAAGTGGTTGAGAATGGGGGCATGTAGCAGCATGGCAAAATATGTAGTGTAAATTTTAAAGAAGTTTTTGTGAATATTCACAGAGCAGGTACCATATTCACAGGATAAGGTAACCCTGTTCCTCTATATAAATCATGGTGTACCACATCTCCCTTTTAGAGTATTTTCCTGTATGTGTATGCTTATGTGCATTATATACATATGTACATGTATAAAAAATTCATCCTCTTTGGACTATTTGGGAGTCAACTGAAGATATAAGCTTCTATACCCCTACGTACTTCACTATATGACTTTGAAATACAAAGATGTTCCCCCCTCTAAGTGCAGTATAATTGCCATTGTCCTGTTGGTTGACAGTCTAACAATACTATTAGTCAATCTTCAGACTTATTCAGGGTCTGACAATTCTCCTACATATGTGTATAGTAGAAAACATTCTGGTCTGGGATCAAATCCATGACTACACGCAGCAATCAATTGTCCTGGTACTTTTGTCACCTTTAACTTCAAATGCTTCTTTTGTCACTCAGAATTTTGACATGTTGAAGAGGAAAGGCCCATTATTTTGTAGACTATCCCTCCATTTTGTTTGTCTGATATTCCCTCTGATATTGACTGAGGTGGTCCATTTTTTGGCAGGAATGCTACAAATATGATCAGCTGCATCCTTCTCTGTGCAGCATATTAGATGCATAGAGTCAGTTTATCCCATAACCATCAATATTACATTCCATCAGTTAGTTAAAGGGGCATATGTCTGTTCATATACCTCTCTTTCTGTGAATTTCATATAGATTGACCCCATACTCTTACCTGCTATGCTGTAGAAATAGCTTTAGGTAATGAATAGATGGACACTATGCTGGCCATAGAGGGCACCAAGACTCATGAAGAAGTCTTCACAAGGACCTTACAGTATCATTGGGAAGATGTGTATTCATCAAAAATATGTTTAGTGGTTTCCATGGATACTTCTACTTAGATGAAAGCAGAAGTGGGAGTAGAAGTCACATTTGAGGTTTAAAGAGCTCCCAGGGGAGGAGGGTTTGAGAAGTTGTTAAGAGTTGTTAAGAAATTAGGACTATAAATTTGACCTGAGTACTTCAGAGCTGGGGCAAGCCATAGTAGAGAGGTGGGAAGGGTGAGAAGTAGTCTGGGCACTGATTTAGAAGCGTAAAAACAAGACATTGTCTTCTCATACAAGAGGACCCCGGCAATCTTTTCGGGAAGCTGCTGGCAGGATGAACAGTGTGGCAAAAAAGAAGCCAGGCATAGGGACTCAAGGCCTCTTAGGAATTAGGAGATATAGTCAGATTCATGGGTGACCAAAGCCAAAGTAACTAGAAAGAATCTGGCTAATTAGCCCCTAGCTCCCTAGCCTTGCCAGGCATGTTCTGAAAGAAGCATTCAAAGAAGTTCTAGATCTACTGACAATGGTGTTTGGCATGATCAGCAGTTCCCCATGGGAAATCACATGAGTTAAAGTAGGAGAGAAAGAGAGGGGCTGGTTGGGAGAGGCTTAGAAGAGATCTACAGGGTCTTTACATAAGGACTCCATCCTGTGTGTGCATAATAAGGTGATGAAGAACAAGTGTGGAGTTCTAGTTTGCATTTCACTGGCTACTTCTAAAATCAAATAAGAATCTTTTCAAAACAGCATTTTCACCCACTTCTACAGTAAGACCAGGAGCTGGCACTTCTCTGAAGAACCCTTCGCCTCTAATCTTGTTGAGAATTAAAGTGCTCTCATTAAATAGAGACCTCATAGTTTGCTCTGATCTACAGCCTAAAGCACAGTGATTACCCTGAATTGTTGCACACACTTCCACCTACTTGTTATCTGTCTCTGCACTGTAATTATGTTGCCGTGAATATAATTCTATATCCCACCATACTTAAGCGAGAATTCTGTTAAATATAACTGTGTGCCCATAATTCCCTGAGTGTGAATGTTTGTGTGGCAGACAATAAAATTTAGTACTGCTCTGGAGGCTGAAACAAACAAAAACGTATCTAAAAGTAAGAACTTGGCATTTCAGTAGAAATTTAAGACACTGAAATTTGTCACCAATTAATTTTTTTCAAAAGAACACACACAACACATTTTAAGAGTGATTTTTTTACAGCTTTAGCAACAACAAGAAAATCTTTATAAGGAAAAGATCATTCCCTAGAGGCTGTTGTTGCCAACTAACCACCTCACCAGGGACTTTTCTCTGGTAGGAAATTGATTTTAAAACACAAAATACAATGAAATATATACTTTTGTTTTACTTATTTATTATTTACTTTGGGGCCAAATATTGCTTTGGAAGCAATTCTCCAGAGAGTTTGATAGAATAAAATAAAATTCCAGAATCAGCAGCCAGGCAGAAGGTATAAAGGCCTTTTACATTGTCTGTCCATCTGCATAGATATCCTTATTGTCCTGGAAATGATTGCTATTGGTACTTAAACTGCTTCTGATAATATTGTATTAGGGAGCCATGTACTACTTTATTTCTGTCTCAGAAGAGACTTTTTTCTTGAGAAGTCTTCGAAGTTTGTTGCACTTACTTACAAAACATGTATATGCTTTGGTTGGGCTTTCCATAAATGATTAATAATAACCTGGACTGGGAAATTTGTACTAAATTCATTCCTAACTTCATGCTGTGGGATGATGATCTCAAAGAGCTTGAGGATTGATATCTCTCCCAGTTTATTTGCAGTCTTGGACTTTATTATTCATATTACTATTAGGCAGTTCTGGGACTCCAGTCCAGGAATATGATGGCAGTCCAGGCAAGTGCTCTGCCACTAAGCCATGCTCTCAGCTCCTAGTCTTACTGAAAAACAGTATATGAGTGAGCAATCTTGAGAACATGCTTATTGAGAGTAGAGGAAACCGCTGTTGTAACTGAACCACCAAACACATTCTGGCCCACTCGGGGACAGGCAAAGCACTTCCTCCATTTCTACTCATGCAACCTCCTCTCCATACCTGCCTGTAGCCTACTCAAATGGCAGGTATCAGATTAGACCAGCTCTTGTTTTTTTTTTTTTTTTTTTTTTTGCCAATGGTTGATGGTTAGTATAGAGATTAATGACTTGTGAAAATGTAGAAATTAATGTAGGTGAAGTGCTCAGCCTTAAATGGGGCTTCTCTATGATATCTTCTGTTGACAACTCTCAATAAACATCACAGACAAGGGGGTAGGAATATTGAAAGAGCCAGAGGTTTGGAAAGAGTGCTGCCTAACAAGGTCTTCTGGACACTATGAGACTATTGTGCCTGTAAACTATGATTGCCTCAAAAAGATCAAGCCAGCCAACATTCCAGCATGACTGAAGGAAGGATTTATGAAGCCCCACCCTAGAGAAGAAACTATTGACAGCTGATAGCCGCTGCAAAAGGGAGAGTTGGCTCTCTTTAGGGATGTTGACCATGTTCTAGTGGGTGGGTTTTACACCAAGCACATTTGGGTAGGACTAATTTTGGAATGAGGATATGGGAAGGATTTGGGAAGAGTTAGAGAGGAAAATATGAAATGGATATGATCAAAATAGTTTGAATGAATGAAATTCTCAAAGAATGCATTTTAAAATTTTAAGAGTAGAGAAAACTAAAGCACAAAACCATTTTGATCATTTTTAATAGAAAGTAAATAGAATTTGTTTTATAAACCTTTGGGCTATATAAACCCCAGGTTAATGTTAGCCTCCTGCTGTGAACTATCCAAAACTCATTGTCCAGAGTGCACTGTCATTACCACTGTTGAAAAGTTGCCATGCTAGTAGAATAACAATTGCTGAAAAAGTTATTTGCAGGGTTGTACTTGGATGAAAAGGAGAAATAGAAAAAAGGAAGGGCATGACTGCTCCTAGATAGGGTGGAGGAGGAGATTTATTGTAGATAAAGGGAAAAGCATAGCCAGAGGCAGGGACTTCTGGGAGAGTCCAGACTGCTAAAGACAGTACTGAATTGACCCATGTGAGGAAAGGGGGGAGGAGAGAGGAACAGTAGACCAAGAGGGGCAGCCCGGGTCAAGAGACTGGCACAGCCAAGTGGCTGAGTAATATAGATGCCAGAGGAGCTGTCAGAGGAGAATTGGGGGGGGGGGGGGGAGAGAAGGGTATGCCATCCAGGAAGGCCCTGCAACAGGTATTCTGGGAGGTATATCTGGGGACCAGCATCTATTTTGATCTATTAATGGGTACCTCAGTTTGAGACCTAAAAGTACTATAGCTTAAATGTTAAATATCCCCCATAGATTTATGTATTCGAACACTTTTAGTTCCCTGCTAGTGGCACCAGTTTGAGAGGTTACAGAACATTTGGCAGGTAAATCCTCTCTGGAGGAAGTAGGTAGCTCAGGGCAGATCTTGAGGTTTTATATTCTGGGCTTACTTCTTGTCAGCTCTACTTCCTGACTCTAGGCACAAAATGACTGGCCCCCTTATACTACTGATACCATGATTTCCCCACAAGGATGGACTAGATCTGAGAGAGAGAGAGAGAGAGAGAGAGAGAGAGAGAGAGAGAGAGAGAGA
>JADRCH010007316.1:1378181-1395893 GCA_019843965.1 Rhynchomys soricoides
AGAGAGAGAGAGAGAGAGAGAGAGAGAGAGAGAGAGAGAGAGAGAGAATCTATAAGCCAAAATAAACCCATCTACCCTTAAGGTGCTTCTTGTTGGAGTTTGGTCACAGCAAAAAGTTCATGGGATAAGTCAATCTATTACATAAATTGATTACTAAACTTTTAACTGAAAAGAAAGAAAGTAAAAGGAAGAAAATGGAGGCAAGGCGATTGCTTTGTGGCTTATTTGTATTTTAGTTTGGGCCTTTTTGTATTTCAAGTTTTCTGTTGATCATGTAGCTATTCTCTTTTTCCTCTTGGGAACATTTGGCATGACAACTGGGCTAGAAAGATGCCTCAGGAGATAAAGGCACTTTCACACAAGCCTGATAACATGAGTTTGATCCCTATCATTCTCAGATACAGAAAATACTGGGGTTTCTGAATCTGCTCAACCTTCCCAGTTTTTGTCTGGTGACACAGTTCCACTTGTCCCACACTCTAGCATGTCAATAAAGATTTGAAAAGAAAGATGAGGAAAACATGTAGTAAAAACATGAATTTATCACCCAGATACCATGTCCTATGCATAGTTCTCTTTCCTATCTAAAAATTCTAGTTCTTTTTTTTTCTTCATGGAAATGCTTGTAACTAATTCACTGGTTTGTAATAATAATTGAACCTATGGTATTATTTCACCCAAGATATACTTCATTACTTTGGTTTTAGTCTAAAGGCAGTGTTTAAAAGTAGAAATTGTGGACGGATTTAGATATCAAAGACAAGAAGTACAGTTTCCAGCATGATGTTAGAAGCTCTGAGGATCCTTCCTTAGAAACTAGAGTAACTGACTTTGTAAAACCATCATTGAAAGTCTCTGCCATGTCTGAGGGGCACATACATCAAATAAACAAATATTCTAAAACACCTAAAACTTGGAAAGAACAGAAGAATCTGTGATATTTGGGCCAAGATCTGCTCCCATCTCCCTTCCCAGTTCAGACTCCTGTGGACAAATACACAGGGTCTCACTCTCCAGTCATGGCCTAATTTTCTGTGAGGGCCAGGGTATGAATGTGTATGATTCAGTTTCTAAATATCTACTGCAGAAGATGATGTCCTGATAAGTGTAGCCAAAGGGCATGTTCTCTCCTTCTAGCAGCCTCCCTTTGTGGTATAGAGGTTTTGATACTGAGAGGACTGAGACAGACTTACTCCTTGACATGCTTCTAATTGGCAGTTCAGGAGACTAGTTCTAGATCTCTGTTTCCAAGAACTGGGCAAGCCCAGGCAAATCAGTTACTGGAAAAACCCTAGGCCTCAGGCAGCCAATCAGATGCTCTGCCATCAGTTGCTGCCCTGCCACCTGGCCTGAGGCAAGGGCAATGGGTCAGCAACAGTTTCTAGGCTTCCCTAGCAACAGTTTCCAACTCCCCCACCATCCCACCCCCACCCCCACCCCCACCCCAGCAATGGTGCTGAAATGTCCCTAGATATAGAGCCAACCAGTTAAGATAAAGGTCACCTACCATTCTCTGGAATTCTCCTAATGTGCTTTAATTGGGGCTGTGAATTCACTTGGAGGTCTCCACCTTGGTAAATGGTACACCCCAGCACACTGGATTTCTGCAGAATAAAGCTCTCTTTGCTTTTGCATACTATTTAAGTTCAGGGTATAATTCTTCTTTGAATCGTGGACATTTTACATTTGGTGGCTTTTGTCTGAGATTTACAAAAGCCCTTGTCCCATATAGTGTAATGCTCTTCTGATTGTTAACTCCAGATGCCCAGTTGTCTTTCGTCTTGTCTGTCTCTGTGTTTCTGTTTCAGGTTTAATCCAGAGGCCAAGAGGGACAGAGTAGACATGTATTTTGTCACCCAGCCAGGGGCAATGGAGGAAACTCCCAACCCCCATGTCAGAAGCAGGAGAACTTGCAAATTCTCATCTGAATTCTGAACTGGCTCTGGGTCTATGGGCCTCCCATATACAGGGAGGAAGATTGTCTTTGACAGCCTTACGGTTTTGTTTTTGTTTTCCCTGGAATGTCCTTATATGTCTGTCTGTCTGTATTCTATTTGTGTTTTTTGTCCTCTTGTACAAACTTTTTCCTTGATTCCTAGGATGGGACAAGCATAGAGCACCCCACTGGGTTTGGTCCTGAACCATTTTAAGAATGTTCACTGAGGCACAGAGAACTTAGGTCTAGTAGTTTATCCCCTCAAACTAAACATCTTTTGCAGGAACAAATGGCCCACCTATAAAGTAGGATGGCCTGAGGAGGGAACTTTTCATCTTCCCAACATTAACAGAGAAGGTTGTAATCTATGAGGCCAGGGGTCACCAGGACCAAGTGCCATATATTACCATGTGGCAATATCTGGTCAAGAAGCCCCCTGTATGGATGAGATTATTTTGTCACCACCTTCTCTGGTCCCCACCCTTCTTTCTCTAAAGGAGGCTCAGCCTCAGCCCCCTGCATTGCTCCACCCTTCTGTGCCAGAGGAAAATCTCTGTCCCCCTCCTTATGTTCCTGCTCCTGCCACCACTGCCCCTGCCCAGCCAGCACAGGCAAAGGGAGGAACAGCCCCTGACTCCTCTGACTGTCCTGATTCCACTCACACTTGAGTGTCCTGGCCCTCAAGGTCATCAACGTGGACCTAAGGAGGGGATGGACGAATGAAGAGACAAGAGACAGAAGGAATGAGAGCGAGTCTATATTCTGATCAAGCTCTGTCAGACCTATGTACTATACATAGTTTAAATAAGGAACAGCAGGGAGGCAGCAAGGGTGGGGGGAAATTCCAAGAAGTGATACAATCTTTTGTAAACACAATTCCTAACACAAATTGGATGCACTATCTTACTGCTTAACTGCTCAACCACAATAGAGACACCTGGTCAAGTATCTTTACTGCTTAACTTCTCAATCACAATGGGGACACCTGGTCAAATATCTTTACTGCTTAACTGCTCAATCACAATAGGGATACCTGGTCCCTGGGAAGCTTTCTGTTACTTCTCAGAAGTAGAAATTTAGGCCTACAATCACTCCAAGCCTAACTCTAAAACAAAATGGCATTACCTAGGTTAATAAGAAAAATCCTAACCCTGTTGGTCCCCGGCACTTGGGTCCTTCCTTCCCATAGTACTGGCTCTACTAACACCTTACCCCTTCAGGCTATGGGACCCCCTGATGCTCAAAAGACATATGTGCCATTTTTCAGTAATGATCTTTCTAATTGGAAGTTGTAGAAGCCCCCATTGTCAGAAAGACCATCAGCTCTCACAGGTCTTCTAGATTCAATCATGCTGACTCACATGCCCACTTGAGATAACTGCTAGTCCTCTTCTCGACAGAGGAGAGAGAGTGGATCATTGGGGCTTCCTGAAAATTGGTTCCAGGAGCAAATGGACTGCCCACCCATGACCAAGCTGATATAGATGCAGCCTTTCCTTTGAGTCAACCTGACTGGGGTGTTAATACTGCTGAAGATAAGGAAAGGCTCCAGGTCTACTGCCAGATTCTGATGGGAGGCCTTTGAGAGGCCTCCAGATGGCCCACACATTTATCTAAGGTGAGCCAAGTGATGCAGGGAAAGAATGAGAGCCCCCAGGGAATATCTAGAAAGAAAAGAATGAGAGCCATATGTAATATCAAGAAAGCCTTTTTGAAGCCTATTAGGACCTATACTCCTTTTGACCCAAAAGCTAGAGAACACCAATCAGCTGTAAACAGGTTTTGTTAACCAAGCTGTCCCTGATATCCATCAGAAGTTTCAATGCCTGAACAACTTTGCAGGTAAGCAACTGACTGTGTTAGTAGCCATAGCTGAGAAGGTTTTCAACAACCAGATCAAGCATGAAAATCTGAGTTCACAGTCAGACTACAGAGCAAGTTACAGGACAGCCAAGCTTAGGCAGTGAAGGAGTTGGAAAACAGAAAGCTGGTGATAATGTAATAGAACAAAGGGGGCAGGTTTTAGACCCAGCAAGCAGCAGAACTCATAGGCTTTGGCCACATGGCTCTGGCTTTAGAGTCCAGAATAGAAGGTGCTACTGGGACAGATGCTGGTTAGCTGGAGCTAAGAAATCAAGACAGGAAAACACCTGGGCAAACTCCAAACTCTGCATCTCTGTGTCTGATGTCAAAGTGGTCTTCAGATCTCCATCTCCTTTTGTGCCTTTGTTTACTGCAATAAACTTCTTTTTCTAAGTTAGTTCTACTCCTTATTAGCAGCATTCCTCAGCAGTTATTCTATGGTTCTGGCATCTCAAAAATCTTGGATCTCTAAGGCAACTTTAATGTTACAGCTTCTTGTTCCAATGTCTGGGATCCACACAAGATCTTCTGGGCTCCTTCTAAGGGCTGGTGTCACTTCTATAGCTCTTCCCTCTGTAGCACTGTACTGGCTGGTTTTGTGGGTCAACTTGACACAAGCTGGAGTTATCACAGAAAAAGAAGCTTCGGTTGAGGAAATGCCTCCATGAGATCCAGATGTAAGGCATTTTCTCAATTAGTGATCAAGGGGGGAGGGCCCATTGTGGGTGGTGCCATCCCTGGAATGGTAGTTTGGGGTTCTATAAGAAAGTAAGCTGAGCAAGGCAGGAGAAGTAAGTCAATAAGTAACATCTCTCCATGGCCTTTGTATTAGCTCCTGCTTCCTGACCTGCTTGAGTTTCAGTCCTGACTTCCTTGGTAATGAACAGCAATGTGGAAAGTGTAAACTAAATAAACCCTTTTCTCCCCAACTTGCTTCTTGGTCATGATGTTTTGTGTAGGAATAGAAACCCTGACTAAGACAAGGACTCTAGGCTCAGGTTGAATCTACTCCACTGCTGCTGTTCTTGGTAGTCATCCCATGGAACTGGTATCTCCAATACATTGGGGTCTTCTGCTGCAACTAAGCTTCCTCAATAGCCTCTCATAGGTTCTCTTCATGGTACCAAGTGTCAACTCCTCTGCATGACCCTTACAGTCCGGGGCTGCCAACTATAACGCTGCACCTTCACCAATGGCCTTCCATGGCCTTTCACAATGCCAAGCCTCAGTGGTTCTTCATGACCCCTTCATGCTTTCAAAACCAGTACCAAATGGGTGACTCTTACACATTACCAAGTGCAGCTGCAGCACAAGGTACAACCTTGGGTATCTCTGGAACATAGCTTCTTTGTGCTTTCAGAAAACACTTCCCAGAAGACTTTACCTCAATGATCCTGGTGTCTTCTTAATCACCACTAATTTCTTAGCTCCAGCTAACCAGTATCAATAATCCCAGTAGTCCCTTCTATTTTTCACTGTAAAGCCAGAGACACATGGCTGAATCTGCTGAACTCTGCTTCTTGCAGGAGCTGGAACATGGTTGCTTTGTTCTATTACATTATCACTAACTTTCTGTTTTCCAACTCTTTCACTACCTAAACTTGGTTGTCCTGACTCTTGCTCTGTAGTCTGACTTTGAACTCAGAGAACGGCATGCCTGTCTCTTAAGCAATGGGATTAAAGGTATTGTCCAACAAGGCTGGATTTAAATTTTTCTTCACCTAGAACTTGCTCTATTCTAGGCTTGCCTTGAACTCAGAGATCTGCTTGTCTTTGCCTCCTGGGATTAAAGGCTTCTAGTACCTTGCCTGGACCTAAACTTAGCTGGATGAGATCTTGACCTAAGATCACTACTCCCTGAATTCAACTTAATAGCCTTGAACACAGGATTTAGCTCCATTTTACTTCCTGGTGCCCCTTTAAAATTCAAACCATATATTTTATATTTTTTCTTTCTCAGTTTGCTATGCTTATTGAAAATGTTCTTCATGAGACTTAACCAGAGAACAAACTCTATGATGGGCATTTCTGGGACTTTTTTTGTCAATGTAATTAATCTGAGTCTTTTCACCTTAGCCTCAGGCAGACTCTTCAGGTCAAAAAGTAGCCACATTCCTTCACTAAATATCACAAAAACAGTCTCTAGGCCACATATTGAAATTCTTCATTGAAACCTCTTGGACCAGGTCTGCACAATTCAAATCATTCTCAGTAACAAAGTCTTCCATATTCCTACTAGGATAGCCCATTAAGTACAATTTAAATCATTCCACCACTTTCCAAATCCAAAGTCCAAAAATCCACATTCTTCCAAACAAAAGCATGGTCAGGCCTATCACAGCAATATCCCTGGTACCAACTTCTGTTTTAGTTAGGGTTTTACTGCTGTGAACAGACACCATGATCAATGCAACTCTTATAAGGACAACATTTAATTGGGGATGGTTTACAGGTTCAGAGGTTCAGTCCGGTATCTAGGTGGGGACATGGCAGCATCCAGGCAGGCATAGGGCAGGAGAAGCTGGAAATTCTAGATCTTCATTTGAAGGTTGCTAGTGGAAGACTGACTTTCAGGTAGCTAGGGTGGGGATCTTAAGCCAATGCCTACAGTGATACACCAAAAGGGTACACATCCTAATTGGGCCACTCCCTGGGCCAAGCATATACAAACCATCACAATCACTAAGGCAGGAACATGGCAGCATCCAGGCAAGCATGGTGCAGGAGATGCTGAGAGTTCTACATCTTCGTCTGTAGGCTGCAAGTAGAAGACTGGCTTCCAGGCAGCTAGGATGAGGGTCTTCAAGCCCATACCCACAAGGACACACCTATTGCAACAAGGCTACACCTACTCCAACAGGGCCACACCTTCTAATACTGCCATTCCCTGGGCCGAATATATACAAACCATAGCAGAGGAATTATGACATCCTCTTAAAATGGCCATAATTCATTGCCCTAGGGCACGAGAAAAGGACATCAGAAATAGCTTGAAGGAACTGACTAGCTGATAAAACTGCAGGGGAGGCTGCCCATGCTTTCTCTGCCAACATCCTAGTAGCTTTGCTGACCCCTGCACTTTCAGCCATACCCAAATATACTCCTGAAGACAAACAAAATCAGACAAAATGCCAAGGAATTTATAGAAGAGATGGATGATTGCTGACCTCTGATGGCTATACCATCCTACCTGCTAAGCAATTCACCCATCAGATTCAACAAGCTTCACAACCTGCATCACCAAAAACTGATGGAATTGCTGTGAGGGGCAATGTACAAAATATTTGACTTAGCACACTTGGTTGATCAGGTAATATTACACTGTCCCACTTGCAAGGCTGTGAACTCCTCAGGCCCCAATCAAGGAGCTGCTCTGGGAATCAAAATCAGGGGTCAACGGCCAGGGGCTAATTGGAAAATAGAATATACAGAAATAAAACCAGAAACATATGGATATTAATATTTGCTAGTTTTTGTAGATACCTTTTCAAGATGGGTAAAAACCTACCCTACTACGAAGGAGACTGCCAATATAGTGGCAAGGAAGCTTCTGGAAGACATCATATCTAGGTATGGTTTGCTTATCCTGCTTGGGTCTGACAATGGACCAGCATTCATTTTTCAGACAACTTAATTTCTAGCACAGGTTCTGGGGACTAATTGGAAATTATATTGTGCATACAGACCCCAGAGTTAAGGGCAAGTAGAGAGGATTAATTGGACCCTGAATGGGGCCTTGACCAAATTAACCCTTACCTTATGCCTTTTATAGGGCTAGGAACACCTCCTATACTTTAGGTCTCACTCCCTTTGAGATCTTATACAGGAGGCATCCTCCTATGCTGCCTAACCTCCAGTCTGATATTTTAGTTGAATATGACCAACATATGTTTTTAAAATCCCTGGAATCCCTCCATAGGATCCAGAAGCAACTCTGGCCTGCCATCTGCCAAGCTTATGAGTCTTCTCCTCCTCCTAATCCCCATTGCTTTGAACCAGATGACAAAGTCTGGATTAAGAGACACAACCCCAACTCTGGAACCTCACTGGAAAGGACCTCACACCATGATCCTGACCATTCCTACAGCTATAAAAGTGGATGGGAGCAGGACGTGGATATACCACTCCCATGTTAAGCCTGCCAGGAGAGAGTCAACCCAGCAGTTAAGGTCCTATCAGAGGAGACTTCCAGATGAACTGCCACAAGAACAATGGAAGGTCATCTCACACCCTGCTGATCCACTGAAACTGTGTCCTCAGTGCTCCTGATCCTGCTCACTTGCTGCTTATGCTTTGCTGCACTGCCACTAGCCTCTACTATCCCCTGAATCTAACCTGGCAGATAATTAATGCAGCAACAGTGGATAAAGGATGGGACCCCTTCGATCAACAGCCCTTTCCTGGTTATGGTTACAACTCTCCCAGGACTTGAAAGAACATGGTCTTGGGCCTTTTACATCTGCTGGGGCACTCTTGGGATCAGAGCCAGCAAATCAAATGTGGAGGTCCAGAGTCCTTTTTCTGTGAAACATGGAGATATGAATCTGGGTACTCCCAGGAGGGTTATACAACAACCTTGTCATCAAGTTCACAGCCACCGGCAATAAGGCTGATTGGTCTGGTAAGACATGGGGACTAAGACTTTATATCTCTGGCTATGATCTGGGAATCCTATTTATTGTCCAACTGTTCCAACATAGCCTTGTGAGACCCATGGTTCCCTTAGGCCCTAACAAGGTATTAGCAAGGCTGAACCAACTCCTCCCCCCCACCTCTGTCTTTGCCCACTATCACTCCCTCATTGAGACCCACTACCCTTTCTCCCCAGCAAGGTCTCACTTCATCTAATCAACTGCTTCCTAAAACTATTCTTCCTCCTGCACTACCCACTTCATCTCCTGCATCAGGACTCCTGCAATTATTCGAAGCCACTTGCTCAGCTCGTAACTCCTCCCATCCAGACTTAACACAGGACTGTTGGTTATGCTTAAATGATCAGCCCCCCTACTATGAAGGAATAGGCATCGCTGGAGTCTATTTACAGACTACAGATGGTACTCAATGTAGATGGCAGCAGCAACCAGATAGAGGCAAGCTAACCCTACAGTCAATAATGAGAGAGAGACTGCATTGGAAATAAGGTACCTCCAGCCAATTCTCACCCCTGCAACCACACTGTAACCACTACTGTTACAAGATACATGCTGCCCCACCCCCAAATGTTTGGTGGGCTTGTACCTCAGGGCTTACTATGTGCATTTATGGCCTGGTTGTAAATATGACTGAGGATTTTTGTGTCCTAGTACAGCTTGTACCCAAAGTGATTTATTACTCTGGGGAAGATGTCTTTAACCAGCTAGCATCTCCAAACAATTGGGTAAAAAGGATGGCCATTTCCACTATGTTACTAGGTTCTTTTCTCAGCATAGGAGAGGCCAGAGCTGCTAATGTAGGAGCCTCAGCCCTAATACTCCTTTGGATGGCAGTAGATGCAGAGATACAAGAGATGGAAAAGTCCATCATGGCCCTGCAGGATTCCTTATCCTCCCTGGCAGAATTATCTCACAGAACAGAAGAGGCCTAGACTTGTTGGTCCTCCAGCAGGGAGGACTCTGTACAACCTTAGGTGAGGAATGTTTCTATGTTGACCATTCAGGGGTGGTCATAGAATCTATGGCCTTAGTCAGAAAGAGACTACAAGACAAAAATATAGAAAGAGAACAGCCTCAGGGTTGCTATGAGTCCCCCTTCAACTGTTCTCCTTGGCTGACCACCCTCGTCTCTTCCCTGAATGCTCCTCTTATCCTACTGATGTTGGCCTTGATTTGCAGTCCCTGTATAATCAATGCTTTATTTGTTATATATAATCAATCAAGTTTGTTAAGGAATGGATTTCCACTATGCAATTGATGATTCTCAAACAACAATACCAGCCCATAGAAATACCTTAGGGATTCAAGATGACCCATTACTGAAGGGGGAATGAGAGGACCAAGGCAGGCTGTTTCTATGATAGGCTTCAAATTGGCAGTTCATGAGACTAGGTCTTGATCTCTGTTTCCACGAACAGGCAAGTCCAGGCAAGTTAGTTACTGGAAAAACCTCAGGCTTTAGGCAATCAATCAGAAACTGCACAACATCACTAGCTGCCCTGCCACCTGGCCTGAGGCAAGGGCAATGGGTCAGCAACAGTTTCCAGCCCTCCCTATCCCCAGCGATGGTGCTGAAATGTCCCTAGATATAGAGCCAACCAGTTAAGATAAAGGTCACTTACTCCTCTCTGGAATTTCCCTAATGAGCTTTAAATTGGGCCTTTGAGCTCACTTGGGCATCTCCATATTGGTAATGTTAGACTCATGCATGCTGGACTTCTGCAGAATAAAATGATGCTTTTGCATGCTATTTGAGTCCAGGGTATCATTCTTCAGTGAATCATGGAACCTCAAAGCACAACACTGAGAATACTGGGGTCATGATCCTCCTTTGCAATAGACCATAAGTCCTTGCATGTGTGCATGCGTGGGTATAGAGGAAAATACAGAAGACCCAAGGCTGCTACTCTCCCACCTTAAGCCCTGGGCTTCTAAAATGGGCTTATCATTCAGGGGAGAAATTTTGCCCTGGGAGGAGAAGTAGGAGACAAGCTATAAATCAGAGTACTTGGAATCTCCGCCTTCCATTGGAGTAGAGTGTAAAGATTTGTAAAGCATTCTTAAAAACAATGAAGATTGGGATTAAGGTTGGGATTAAAAGCAATTAGAGAGTGATTCTTTCATTAGGAGATGTAGAGAAAACTGCATACTGGGTAGTTTGATGCTGAGAAACAGAGGAGGAAATAGCTGGGGGAGGAGGCAGCCTTCCTAGAGTCAGAATACATTTTTAGTACTAACTTCAATCATTATAACCAAGTCAAACATCTCTCTCTCTCTCTCTCTCTCTCTCTCTTAACAAAAGGTTACTTTTATTCTCTGATAATTTCATATTACATATATGTTATGATAAAATCCACCCCCAATTCTTTCCTCTTTACTTTCTTCCCTCTTCCCCCTACCAATGCTTTTCCCTTCCAACTTCAGGACTTCTTTTTTTAAAAAACAAAAATGCTACTGGGTCTGTGTGGGGCAGTGATATGGCAGGCAGTCTGGCACCCGGTTGAGCACAAGTTGAAAGCTCTGGGAGACCCAGCGGAGTAATTTGCAAGGGACCGGAAAACATTTTTTGCCAAAGCTCCAGGAAGGCTTTTTGGCTCCAGCCATGGTCACATAGCACACCCGGTAGAGGCATGGCCACACAGCCCCAAGCCTTCCCCTTGTTAGTGAGACACCTAGAGGCTTAGCCACAACCCTTCCCAGTTACTGTATCTTCCCTGCCTCTCTAGGAGAGGCAGGAGGTACAGTTCCATCCATGCCACTTTCCACATGATGAAAATAAACACCTTAGAATTACGGACTGTCTCTTCATCTGGACCCACCATGGGAAGTGAGGGATCCAGCCCTCCATTAATGAGTCGCAGCTAATCTCTCGACGTGGGAACCCCAGAGCTCCTAGACAGTTCCCATTCACCCAAGCCTAAGCAGCTAGCCTGGCACCCAAAGCAGCTGAGACCCTGTCCAGGCATCGGGAGCCCCAACTGCGCTCTAGCTAACCTGTCTGCGGCACCCTGCAGCAACTGGGGTACCCTGGGCTAGAGGACTCACGAAGAAGGTTGCCTTATGTTCCCCAGGAATGTATCAGTCTATATAGCACGTTAAGCCTTAAGACATGGTTGATAACAATAAAGCAATTGCCTGGAAGTCATTGGAATTTAACAGATAAACGTGCTCCAGGGAAGAGGAAGAGAGGCCTGTAAAATTTTTATCACTTCAGGGTTATTTGAGGGGCCTGCTCCAAGCTTTGTGACAGAGGAACAATATCAGAGGCACCACACAGGGCGTAGACTTCAGTAAAATAACCCAGCAATTCACAAAGGAAAACAAGAACAAACTCCAGAATAAGAACCCAACAATAACAAAGAAGGAGCCATGAATTGAAGTTAAGGAACCAGATACAATGCTCCAGAGGAGTGGAGGGGTCAACTGTGAAGTCTACATCCAGCAAAGCTAATTAACAAAGGTAAAAGTGAAATATTAAATAAATTAAATAAATAAGAAGAGCAATGTTCCTCCATCAGACCCATCATAGTAGAACAATTAGAAGATTTTTTTTTTTTTTTTTTTTGGTAGAAAGCAAGTAACCTCAGGTGGAAATCCAAATTCACATTAAAAAAATTTAAAAATAAAAAATAAAAACAAGTACTGGCAAAAATAATTATATAATTATAAAACATAATTATGAATGCATAATTCTTTGCCTGATTTTAAAGAAAATTAGGTAATTTGTGTATGGGGCATGCTTCTGGCTCTTCATGTCCTGAGTCCAAAAATGGGCTACATTGGTTTGCTCCTAAGAAAGAATTCTTACGAGACAAAGTAGTAGATGAAGTACTCACATGTTTAGGGCAAAGAAGGAAGCAAGACTACATTCTTGGCCTAGGGAGATTGCTTACAGGTTACCCAAACATGAGGGATAGAGCTTAGATACCCAGACATCATGTAAATAAGGGGGAAGCATTGTAACCTGCCTATAACCCCAGCTTCAGAAGGTAGAGTTAGGGTACTGCTAAATCAAGATAGCTGATGAGGTTGATGTGTCTGTGGTCTCTGGGTTTGACTGAGAAACCTTATGTCAAAGGATAGGTTATCTCAATGGTAGAAGAGCAATAAAGGTTCTTGACATCAACCTCAGGCTTCCAAATGCATGTTCACACACATACAAACACACACACACACAAAGACACATTGTACACCTGTCTCCACACAATTCGAGCATGCACACATACACACATACACCACATACATATAAATGTGGAAAAATTCACTCTTTACAAAAACAGCAGTCCACACCCACCAGTAACAGCCTGGACCCTGGCAGGTCTTAAAGCTATCTTCTCCCTATTCTATTCTATCTATTGTACCTCTCTACAAAGTGAGTACTGCAGAAAAGGAGCATGTGTTTGTCTTTAACATGGAGGTGCATTTCCTGGATGCAGCAAAATGCTAGGTCCTGTTTATGAATCCAATCTGTCAGTCTATGTTTTTTATTGGGGAACTGAATCCATTGATGTTAAGAGATATTAAGGAATCGTGATTGTTGCTTCCTGTTATTTTTGATGTTATTTTTATGGTTATGTGGCTATCTTCTTTTGGGTTTGTTGAAAGATGATTATGTTCTTGCTTTTTCTAGGGTGTAGTTTCCCACCTTTTGTTGTTGTTTTCTATCTATTATCCTTTGTAGGGCTGGATTTGTGAAAAGATATTGTGTAAATTCAGTTTTGTCATAGAATATCTTGGTTTCATCATCTATGGTAATTGAGAGTTTTGCAGGGTATAGCAGCCTGGGCTGGCAGTTGTGTTCTCTAAGGGTCTGTATGAGATCTGCCTAGGATCTTTTAGCTTTCATAGTCTCTGGTTAGAAGTCTGGTGTAATTCTGATAGATCTGCTTTATATGTTACTTGACCATTTTCCTTTACTGCTTTTAATATTCTTTCTGTTTTGTATATTTGGTGTTTTGACTATTATGTGATGGGAGAAACTACTTTTCTGATTCAATCTATTTGGAGTTCTATAGGCTTCTTGAATATTTACGTTCATCTCTTTCTATAATTTTTTTGAATAGATTTACTGGCCCTTTACTTTGGGAATCTTTATTCTCTTCCATACCTATTATCTTTAGGTTTGGTCTTCTCATTGTAGCCTGGATTTCCTGGATGTTTTGTGTTAGTAACATTTTGCATTTTGCATTTTCTTTGACTGTTGTGTCAATGTTTTCTTTTCTTTCTTTTTTCTTTTCTCTTTCTTTCTTTTCTCTTTTTCTTTTTCTTTTTCTTTTTTTTTGACAGGATTTCTCTGTGTAGCCTGGCTGTCCTGGAACTCACTCTGTAGACCAGGCTGGCCTCGAACTCAGAAATCTGCCTGCCTCTGCTTCCCAAGTGCCAGGACTAAAGGCGTGCACCACCACTGCCTGGCTAATCTTTTCTATGGTGTCTTTTGCCCCTGAAATTCTCTCTTCTATTTTTTGTATTCTGTTGGTGATGCTTGAATCTATGACTCCTGATCTCTTTCCTAGGATTTCTATCTACAGGGTTGCCTCCATTTGTGATTTCTTTATTGTTTCTATTTCCATTTTTAGATTTTGGATGGTTTTGTTCATTTCTTTGCCTATTTGATTGTGTTTTCCTGTCATACTTTAAGGGAATTTATATTTCCTCTTTAAGGACTTCTAGCTGTTTACCTGTGTTCTCTTGTATTTTTTTTAAGGGAGTTACTTATGTCCTTTTTAATGCCTTCTATCATTATCATGATATGTGATTTGAAATCTGATTCTTGCTTTGCTGGTGTGTTGGAGTATCTAGGGTTCGTTCTGGTGGGAGAACTAGGTTCTGATGATGTCAGGTAACCTTGGTTTCTGTTGGTTATGTTCTTGCCCTTGCCCTTTGCCATCTGGTTATCTCTGGTGTTAGCTGGTCTTGATCTCTGAGTGTGGCTTGTCCCTCCTGGAAGCCTCTGTGTCAGTAATCCTGGGAAACCAGTTCTCTCTGAGAGTAATGTGGGTTTCAAGAGCTTTGGTATAGGGTTAGCTCTGGAATGCAGACAGAAACCTGAAGCATCCTGTCCCCAGCTGATCCTTGGTTCCTGTGTCCTAATGGCTCTGCAAGGGTCCCTCTTGGGCCAGGAATTTGAACAGAAGTGGTGGTCTTGCCTGTGCTCAAAGGTCTGTTGGCACTTCTGGGAGACCAGCTCTGTTCTGGCACTATTTGGTTATGGAGCCCTGTGGCACAAGATTAGCTCCCCAGCTACAGAAGGAAACCGTAAGGCCACTCCTTGGTCCCTGTGTCCTGAGGGTTCTGGGCAGGTCTTCTGAGCAGAGGTGCTGGTCTTACCTCAGCTCGCAGGCTTGTCCACACTCTTGGGAGGCTAGCTCTCTTCTGGTGCTATTTGGGTATCAATCTTTTTTTCTTTTCCTTTTTTTTTTTTTAAAGAAGATCTGGTGATGTTTCAACAACACTAGCATGTGTAATGCCACTCTTTTTTGCTTTAATTACCTGTATCTCTGACAAAAAGCATGTAAATTATCGCAAGGCTGAACTTGCAGAAGTGGAATTCATCTCTAAAAAGAATTGTAAGATTTCTCTTAGAAATTGAGGTCCATTAAATGGTATGAGTAGAAAAGAAAGAATAAACAATCACCCTGCATGGCAAAGACAGGTTGTCTTTCAATCTCTCACTTTCTTTCCATCCCTGTGAAAGCTCTCTGTGCTTTGTGCACCAGAGTATACCAAGAGATGTGGGGACAATTGACTTCTCTACTTTCCAAAGTGCCAGTATTTGAATAAACTTGATTCTGTCCTACTAACTCTACATTCTTGAATATTCATTTTTCAGGTTTCAAACAGCCTAGAATTTAGTCTAATAACAATATTTGTGTCTACTTGGGCATTATAAAATATATGCATGTAGTTTGCATAAAAATAGGATTACCAAGGTAAGACATCATCAACTACCCCATTAAATTCCTTAAAGCCACCCAACAGCCCCAAATGGAACTGTCTTCCCTGGGCTCCATGTTCCATCCCATAGCTCCTGAGAATTTTTGGTGGCAAGGCTGGTACTAGGAACCTCAGGTAAGACACTGCCCACCACCTGATAACTCTCCCTAAAGCCCATCCAACAGTCCCAAAGTGTACCCCCTCCCCTGGGCCCCATATTCTAGCCCACAGCATCAACTGCCTCCTGGATGTCATACTGGCACTAAACACCCTAGGTAAGACATTGCACACTGATCCCTAACACTACTTAAAGCTTGCCAAACAGCCCCCCTACAGGATCCCCTACCCCATATTCTGTCCCAAAAGTTTGGCAGAAGATTTCTGCTTATTGGAGGCCATGCTGTACTAGGAAAGAGAAGACATAACAGATACCGAGGAAATCCAAAGACTTATTAGGTCTTATTTCAAAAGTACTTAAAGAAATGTTAAACATCCTTAGCCATCAGAGACATACAATTCAAAATGATTTTGAGATCCCATCTTTTACCTTTCAAAATAACTGAGTTTAAAAACACAAGTTACAGCTCATGTTGGCAAGGAGGTGGACCAAGGGGAACACTCCTGCATTCCTGGTGTGAATGCAAACTTGTACAGCCACTTTGTAAATATGGCAGATTCTCAGAAAATTGTGAATAGTTTTACCTCAAAACCCAGCTATACTACTCCTGGTATACCCAAAGGAAAGAACACTACACCATACCATAAGGATACTTGCAAAACTATGTTCATAGCAGCCTTATTAATAATAGCCAGAAACTAGAAATGACCTAGATGTCCTTCAACTAAAGAACAGATAAATAAACCGTGGTGTGTTTATACAATGGAGTATTATTCAAATATTAAAAACAATAACATCATCAAATTTTCAGCAAATGGATAAAACTAGAAAGAAATCATATGAAGTGAGGTAACCCGGACCTGGAAAGACAAACATGCCGTGTACTCACTTATATGTGGATATTAGCCATAAAGTAAAGGATAATTGTGCTACAGTCACAGACCAAGAGTAGCTAAGTAATAAGGAAGGCTGAAAGGGAATGCATGAATCTATGAAAGGGAAATAGAGTAGACCTCACAGGTGGATGGGGCAGGGGTCTGGATGGGGAATGGAGATGGGAACAGGACAAATGAGGTTAATGGAAGATGAAGGGAGAAAGTATTGGGAGAAATAACCAGAATGGGGGTCAGAATCATCTCTGAGAAAAGCTAGTGATCTAGTGCAATGGAAACTACCAAGGAATCTATGCGTGTGGCTCTAGCTAGGACTCCTAGCAATGGAGAATAGGGAGCCTGAACCAACTATTTCCTATAATCAGGAGTCTTCCAATGGAGGTGTTGGGACACCAATCCGGCCACAAAACCTTCAACATACATTTTGTCCTGCCTACAAGATGTACTGGAATAAAGGTGTCACATAAATTATAGAAGAAGCCAATCAATGACTGATCTAGCTTGAAACCCTTGCCTCCTGACACTGCCTGGAGGGCCAGGAACAGAGGCTGGATAGCCCAGAGACCTAGGATAGAACCAAACATGACTGGAAAAAAGTCAATGAAATGATTCCTAATGATATTCTGCTATACTCATAGATTGGTACCTAACACAATTGTCATCAGAGAAGCTTCATCCAGGGACTGTTAAAAACATATACAGAGACCCATAGCCAATCATTAGGTAGAGCTTAGAGTATCCTGCAGGATTTCTTTTTCCCTATTAGAGGAAAGGAGGTGCCTAGTCTTACTGCAACATGATATGCCATGGCTGGTTGACACCCACGGGAGGCCTTTTTTGAAGGGAAATGGAGGAGCAGTTCATGAAGGGGAGAGGAAAAGTGTGTGTGTGTGTGTGTGTATGTGTGTGTGTGTGTGTGTGTATGTATTGGGAGCATAATAGGGAGGGGAAACTAATGAGAATGTAAGAGAAGAAAGGAAGGAAGGAAGGAAGAAAGAAAGAAAGAAAGAAACTAGAAATATTAACACAAAAATGGAAATAGAGAATACATTCTTCTGTAGCTTTCTGGAATTAAGTTAATATAAAGTTCATATAAATGGTGCTGGACCGCTATGATGAGCAAGTATGTGACGGAGAGATGAAAAAGAAAGAGAAGCAGAACAGTTTGTGCACTGTGAAGAGAGGTGAAACTGGAGATGCAAAGGTGGTGAGAAACAGCCTGATGTGAGTAGCCTGCCCTGTGACCATGTCTGGGTCCCATGGCAGCAAAGGTTTGTGTCAATGTCAGTGACCCAGGATACCACCAAAGGCCATGCA
>JADRCH010007322.1:0-32098 GCA_019843965.1 Rhynchomys soricoides
TCAGACCTTCAAAGAATACCTAATACCAATACTCTTCAATCTATCCCACAAAATAGAAACAGAAGGAACATTATCCATTTCATTGTTTGAGGCCACAGTTACACTGATACCAAAACCTCACTAAGACCCAACAATAAAAGAAAACTCATGAATATCAATGCAAAACACTCAATAAATTTCTCACAAACTGAATCCAAGAACACATCAAAATGATCACTCACGATGATCAAGTGAGTTTATCCCATGGATGCAGTGATGGTTCAATACTCGGAAATCTGTCAATGTAATCCACTACATAAACAAACTCAAAGGAAAAAAAATAAAAACACATGGTCATATTGTTAGATGCTGAAAAAGTATTTGACAAAATTCATCATCCGTTCATGATAAAAGTCTTAGAAAGATCAGGAATTCAAGGAGCATACCTAAACATAATAAAAGCAATATACAGCAAACCAGTGGCCAACATCAAACTAAATGGAGAGAAACTCGAAGCAATTCCACTAAAATCAGGGACTAGGCAAGGCTGTCCTCTTTCTCACTATGCATTTAATATAGTACTTGAGGTTCTAGCCAGAGCAATTAGACAACAAGAGGAGGTCAAATTGATACAAATTGGAAAAGAAGAAATCAAAAGTTTTGTAAATATAAGTGAAAAATGACCTGCAAAGATTATAATAAGAAGAGGAATGAATGTATAGAAGAAAAAGAAACATTAATGGCCACTGGGAAGTTCACACAGGCAAGTTACCTAAAACATTTCTATATGACTGAGTATTCACCATAAAGCACATCCAACTGAATCTTAAGCTTCAAATTCTGGTCTTCTCTACTGGAATATTTCTAATTTGTAGTGGCATAGAGGATATGTTTCTGAATTTTCATTTTTTAGATTTGTGGTTTGTTCATTTTCTTCAGTTTCCTCTTGGATATTCTAGACATTTTGGGATGGATATGTGGTGGCTATAGAAACCCAACATATTGTGTTTGACTTCTCCTTAAAATTTTAAAACATTGCAAAAACTTCTGGAGCTGACCCCATCCATGAAAAAAGCTATAGTACACAGCAATTGCAATAAACAATGCAGGCTTTTGTCAAAGAGGTATGTTCCTCCACTCAATCATATTGAAGATTCATATTTAGTTAATAGATATAAATTTTTTAAAAGTAGGAATAACTATAGGACAGAGATACGAGTCTTCAATAAATAATGCAGTTATATCTCCATATATGCTACAGAAGAACACAATGAGAGCCAAAGATATGATGTTTCATAAAACAAAAGAATATTATAGGCCCCAATATTAAGACAGATAATCTGAATCTGATGAAAGAGAAAGTGAGAAATAGCCTTAAATACATTGGTACTGTGGACAATTTTCTGAAGAAACACCAATAGTTTATGAACAAAAGTCAGCAGTTCATTAATAGCACCAATTTTAAAATAGTAAGCTGATATAAATTGAATTCTGAACAGCTAAATATCAAATAGCTGGGGGGAAAAGTATGTAAAATTTCATTTTTAAGCATCAGAAAATCAAAATAACTATGCCTCTGAAATGTCATTTTAATACAATCGGAGTGGTTAGAATGAAAACTGAAATTAAAATAACATGTTTGTAAGGAAGCAGATGAAGAGAAATATTCTACATTATTGGGGAGAGTTCAAAAATTTACATGTACTTTGGAAATCAATATTATTGTTTCTTAGAAAAATGAACACAGTCCAAGTTGAACTCAATTATACTCCATGACTTAGAAATCTATGTGTTTAATACACCAAGGTCTATTTTTATACACACACACACACACACACACACACACACACACATGCACACAAACATGAAGAAAACAAAGCAAATCAAACAAACAAAACACCCCACAATCAAACAACAACAACATCAACAGGAACAACAATAACAAAAAAAAAAAAACCCAAAAAACTAGAAATCAGCATGGCAAAAGAAGATAGTTTTATTGTGGACCATATGTGGTGAAGTTACTGTAATTATTTAACTGTGGAAAAATGTGATTTAAATTGTCAGGTGTGAAATGTGTGCAAATTTGCCCACATGACACAATTTGGCTAAGAGCGCAGTCTATTTATTTATGTTTTCCTGAATTTACTGTACAAAGAAGATATTTTTCTTTTTAGTATGAATGAATGTTTTGCCTTTTTAAATGTCATATTTGTCCTAAAAGACATAGCTGGCAAAATATTCTAAGGAAAACTATGAGTACACTACTAGAGTAGAAAATAGTTTGGATGTCTACAATGAACAAACTGCACTCTCTGATTTTTTAAACCAGGATATTAGGACAAGAGGTTTTTGATGTGGAGGCTGACTGCCTTAAATGTTCTCTGAAATATTTCAATCAACTCATTATGATTTAGTTGTACAGTAAAATACTAGAAATAAGATTTTTTGGAAACATCAATATTAGAATACTGAAGAACTTGAGAAAAAGGAATACTGAGACAGTATCTTTAAGGACAGAAATGTCAATAGGAAATACAAAACTAAAGAAAGAGGAATAAATGTTGAGTCTATTTGATTAGATAAAGCAAGCATGCAGGCTGAGAGGTCTTTAATAATATTAAGTTTGATCCAGAAGCATTATTGGGAAAACTGAAGAAAAATGTAGATTCACAGGATAAATTTATATATTGAAGAGTTTAGAATCAATGAGCAGGTCTTTCAATTACTGAACTGACTTGATGGAAAGATGGCACCATCATGATGTTAAAAACTCAACAATCCTGCCTAAGAAAACGAAGTAATAATTTTAAGAGAATAAATACTGGAGCACTGTGGGAAGCTGCAAGTGGAATTTGTTTTGTATATGGAAAAGAACATGAAACACATTGATATTCAGAAGAGCTCAATAAATGGAAGAAAGGATCCTGCAAGTGTATACAAGCTAAAGATAATAATATTTGAGTACTTCCTGTTTTCAAAATAATGCTGTAACCACAAATTTCTGCCTTGATGATTTGAAATTTGAAGGTTTTTATGAGACATAATGTTTAAGTAGAACTTCCATATGTACACACTGAATTGCAAATTTGTTTGCATATTTTGCTTCCTGGTGAAATATTTACATGGACTTCTTTTCAGGACCAATATTATATTTGAGGATTATAATGAAGACTTTTGGTTATATATTACCTTATTTATTTATTTATTTACAAAGTTTGTAAATAAGAAAGACTGAGGTAAAGTCAGAAAGAAAAAAATGTTGCAATATGACTCCACATGAAGCTCAGAACAATAGTGAATCAATTCAGTTTATACCTGCATTCTCACCTGAGTCTCTGATTTGAAGCCAATCAAAATTTACTTTTCCAGACAACCAAAACAACTGAGGACACTTGTTGAATTACATACTTAATAAATTAATTTGACTGTGTGGTTTCTACATGCTCCAATGTTTTATGTTCCTGAATGAATTACATACATGACTTTTGTATGTCTGTTTTTTATTTTGTTTTGTTTTTTGATGAAACCTTTTATTGTGTGAACTTAAACTTTTTTATTGGATATTTTCTTTATTTATATTTCAGTGTTATCTGCTTTCCCAGTTCTCCACCCCAGAAGCACCCTATCCCATCCCTTGCTTTCTTAGCAAGAGAAAAGGAAAAATAAATATAGAGACATTTTAACTGGAGTGAGTTTATTACTATACATATTGGCATGTTGCTTGTTTGGTGTATATATATATCCAAATGAAGTGTAGCCTTTCTATTTTTTTCTGCCCTGTCATTGCCTGAACCATCTCTTTTTGACCACTGTTAATTGTGAAAAAGATTAAATTGAGATCAAAGATGCATAGCCATTTCATCAAATGAATTTAGAGTTTTTTTTGAGATAGATATCAGCATGTGTTCTCCTCCTATTACTGTTTCTTCCCACCAATGGTCTACACATGATATCATTTAAAAAAATGTTACTGTATATGGAGAGATCCACTACTCATCTCTCTTCCTTGATGGAGGCATGTTACCTCTTGTCTCTGGATATGTGCACTTTAGCAATGCTATAATGTAGTTTACTTTAAATACACACTTAAAAGTGAATGCATACTATGTTTATCTTTATGGTTCTAAAATACATAACCCAGGATTATTTCCATTAATTTGGCTCATGATTTATAATGCCGTTTTTGTTTAAGAGTTGTGAAGTAACATATTTTTCATTCTTTTCTTGTAGGATACCTAGATTTCTGTTATTGTGAAAGTAAAAGAAGATGAGAACATAGTTAAGCAAATTCTATGTCAGTAAGATATAGGATTCTTCAGTTGTATGCACAATCATGGTATAGCCAGCCAGTCTATAATTCTGCAATAACAGCCAGGCATGTGAAAATATGCCCGGGATGATGGGATGATACAGATATATGGTACGTGGAAACAGGTTTTAATCTGTGGGGTAGAATGTAGATTAAAATCCGAAAAAAAGCAAAGTAATATAGCCAATCTATTTACAAACATACTTTGAGTCTGACTCTCATTGTTTGGAGCATTGGCATGGCATCAGAAGAGAACAAAATTACACCTCAAATGCAGTTCTGTATCCTGTACCTAAAATCTGAAAATAGGCCAAATGTAGAATAACTACTTTAATAACAGACATCAATCCATATATAAGAATATATATATTTTTTCTCTTTCTCTCTGTCTCTCTCTATCTCTCTCTCTCTCTCTCTCTCTCACACACACACACACACACACACAGACACACACACACATCTGGGTTACCTTAATTAGAATGATTTTTTAATCTGATAAATGTATATAAAAATCATTATTTTTTAACATATGAATAAAAGTCCATTGTTCAAATATATCAAATTATCTGTGCCCATGAGCATTTTAAAGAACAACTAGGTTAAACCCAATACTTGGCTCTTATTACAAGAACGATAATGAATCTGATTGAGAAATTGTTTTTGTGATTACATGTCTGGACTTTCTATATAGCATAAATATGACTTATTTTTCAGAGAAATAAAGAATGATTATTTGGTGGAACATCCACCTTAATTGTTATACTATCTGTATAAATTGAAATTTTGAGCAGCAAATGACAAATTTTCTAATTAATTTACATTTTCAGCAGCAGGAGCTAACATTTGTTGTATTGGTATTGGCTATTCTGTTGAATATAGGTTGAAATATCCAAAATGGATTGATTTGAAAATTTCTGGCAGAATATTATGTAAACTGGATCTTGAGTATATACGTGTGTGTGTGTGTGTGTGTGTGTGTGTGTGTGAGTCATTTGGGCATAGTTTTATCAGAAAGTTCTGTTCAGCATTTTATCCTCTTTTATTAAGGGTATTTGTTTACTCCAGGTCAAATTATTTCATTTCTTTTATACTTAAAATCTTAATCCCTGACTTGAAATTGGGTTACTGTGAACAAATGATCTTTTCAATTCTGAATCATCCTACCTTGTCTGAATATTTTCCCTTGCCATACAGAAGTGTTTCAATTCCAAGTATTTCATAGTTTAATTTGTGCCACTCTATAATTGGAAACATTTTTATGTAAATGGTTTTCTTTATTTGCATTCCAGTCATATCCTATCAATTCCCTCTCACTTTTACCAGTCATCATCCCTCTTGCCTCCAAGAGGTTGCTATCTTCCCCAATTGACTTCCTCCTCAAGACCCTCGAAAATTAAATACATCTTCTAAAATCTTCTAGAAAAGTCACACATTTTGCTCTCACTCTCTACTGTAACATCATTAAAAAGCACATGGTATTGGTTAAGTGATAATTTGAACCAAATAATTGAACTGAAGAACTAGGTTTATATGCAAACATGTTCATATACCTATTATTTGACAAACAATGCATAATGTCTAATTGGATAAAAATACCTTCACAAAATCATGTTTCTCTCACTATAATAATGTACATAGAAGTATCCAATTTAATGTGTATTATCTATCACCTTGCAGAAAATACAATTAAAATTTATGAATGATTTCAGCATAAGACCAAAATCATGAGGCATGAATGTAAACAACATGAGAAATATACGTGAAAGCATTTGTCAGTGGAAAGGACTTTTTGAATAGTTCAGAATTAAGCCACTGAGATAAACAATTAGTAAATGGGACCACATAAAACAGAAAAGTTTGATAAGACTAGCAGCATATTCACTAGGATGAAAGAGGGACCTGCAGAGTGGGAAAAGATTTTTAGCAGGCCTATATCCAACAGGACACTAATTTGTTACACACACACACACACACACACACACACACACACACACACACAAATATATAGGAAATAATAGCCAAATTAAAAATGAGGTAGAGAGTTAACATAGAATTTGCAACAGAGTAATTGCAAATGTTGGGAAAATATTTATAAAAATATGTCGAATTACCTTAACAATTTGTGAAATACAAACTGAAACTAAATTTGTGTACATTTTACTCCTTCAGATTGTCTCAGATCAGTAATACAAGTAACAGTTCATGTTTCTTAGGATGTGGTGCTGAGTAACACTCCTTCTTTGTTGGTGTGTTAATCCTCAAACTTGTGCAGGCACAGTGTAAGTCTTTATTGTAGTTTATCAGAAATTTAGGAATTGACATACTTCAAGAGTAAGCTATACCACTTTTGTGAACATACACAAAGAAAACTCCATCCTACCATAAATGTTCTTGATACAATACTGTCCATGATTGTTATATACTAATTAGGAAGAAGAAGTTAACTCTCGATGTATCTCAACAGATAAACAGATAAACACACTGTTTTTCCATCCATAAATTACTCTTAAAATATGAACAACATGGACAATTTCCTTGTAGAAAAAAATTATGATAAATAAATCAAGACTTGATGTTATCAAATATATATGCAACCTTTAAAGAAGCAGAAGCAATAATTAAAAATGTTCAAGGAAGAACAACCATAACAACAAGAACAATATCAGAAACAATCAATCAAAAAAAAAATAAAGAACAACAAAAATAAACAACCCAAGAGTCCTTTGATTCATGGTAATATTTCAAAGAATAATATGCCAATTGTCCATAAGTTAGACTGTGAAATTAAAATAGAAGATAAAATTTATTTATGAGACCAAATTATTGCAACAGAAGTCCAAGCACAAGTCAATTCATTTAGAGTAGTCTAAATGGAAAAAACAGTAGATATGTCTCAATTGAAGAATAATTTTAGCAATTGTACAATAACACAGTGCTGTATGAATATGCTGTTTTTATTAAATCATTTTATTCATTTATATTTCAAATTATATCTCTCTTCCTAGTTACCTCTCTAAAAAACCCCATCCCATCCCCCTTCACCATCCTCTCCTTTGCCTCTATGATGGTGCTTCTCCACCCATTTCCCCTCTCCTGCCTCACCTGCCTAGCATCCCCTTATGCTGGGGCATAAAGTCTCCATCCTTTCCTATTGATGTCGTATAAGTCCATTCTCTGCCTTAAATGTGTCTGAAGCACTGGCTACCTGCATGTATATTGTTTGGTTGAATGTTTAGTCCCATAGAGCTCTGGCTGGTCAGTTAATTGATATTGTTCTTCTTATGGGGATGAATCTCTTTCAGCTTCTTCAGTCCTTCTGCTAACTCTTCCAACAGGGCCCCTAGACACAGTCCAATGGTTGGTTCTAAGTATCTGCATCTGTATTGGTCAGGTGCTGGTATAGCCTCTTAGGGAACAGCTGTATCAGGCTCCTGTAAGCAAGAGCTTCTTGGCATCAGCAAGAGTATAGGGTTTGGTGACTGCAGATGGGACAGATCGCTAGCTGGGAGGGTCACTGTGTGGCCTTTCCATCAGTATCTTTTACATGTTTTGTCTCCATCTTCCCACTAGACAGGAACATTTCTGGGTTTAAGATTGTGAGATGTTTGAGTGGCCACATTCCTCAAGTGGGGGATATTCCTATATACTGGACTTGGTCTGTACAGATTGTATATTTGTTGGTTATATCAGCTAAAGTGATTGCCATTGTCTATGGAGAATCTTTCACTTACCTGGAGTCAGGACTTTGTAGAGGCTACCCCCAGTTTCCTATTGACCCTTTGCTATATGTTTCTTTTCGATATCCTGATCCTCTGTATTTCTCCCCTGCCCCTTTCAATAACTGTTCCTTCCCCTTATTTCCTCTACCACTCCTCTCTTCCTGCCGTGCTACTCCCTGCCTCTAGCTCCTGCGATTATTTTCCCCTGTTCTATGTAGGATTAAAGCTTCTACACTTTGGTCTTTCTTAATCTTAAGCATCATATAGTGTGTGGATTGTAATTGTGTGTTCTGAGCTTTTGGGCTTCAAACTACTTATCAGTGAGTACATACCATGTGTGTTATTTTCTGACTGTGTTACCTCACTCAGAATGACATTTTCTAGTTCCATCAATTTGCCTGTGAATTTCATGGTCATTACTTTTAATAGCTGAGTAGTACTCCATTGTGTAAATGTATTACTATTTTTTTTATTCATTGTTCTGTTGAGAGATAATTGTGTTGTAACCAGCTACTATAAACATAGTGGAACATGTATCAGTTATATATTGGAGCATCTTTTGGGTATATGTCCAATACTGGTATAGCTGTGTTCTCAGGTAGTACTATATACAATTTTCTGGGGAACTGCCAGATTGATTTTCAAAGTGACTTATCCAGATTTCAGTCCAACCAGCAATGGAGGAATATCCATCTTTCTCCACATCCTAGTCAGCATCTGCCATTGCCTGAGTGTTTCATCTTAGCCATTCTGATTGTTATGACCTGGAATCCTAGGGTCATTTTGATTTGGATTTCCCTGATTATGAAGGATGTTGAACATTTAATTAACTGCTTCTTAACCATTTGAGATTTCTCAATTGATAATTCTTTTATCTTTTTAACTCCTTATACAAAGGTCAAGTATAAGTTGATCAATGACATTTACAGAATGAATCAATCAGAACAGAAAATAGTAAAAAAAAAAACAAAAAAACCTCAAAATTATTGCCACAGGAGAAAATTTCATGAACAGAACATCAGTTGCTCATGCTCTGAGATTTACAATTGTGAAATGTGACTTCAAAAAATTGAAAAGATCATATTAGGAAAAAACTGTAACCCACAGATTGAGAAAAAGGCTTTATCAACCCTGCAACTGAGAGAGGGCTAATATCCAAAAGAATTTGCATTCTTCTACAGGCCCACAATTAGTTGAAATAGCATCATTTGTTGAAAATGTGATCTTTTTTCCACTGGATGGTTACTAGATTCTTTGTCAAAGATCAGGTGACTATAGGAATATAGATTCATTTTTGGGACTTCAATTTTATTCCCTTGACCTACATGAATGTCTCTGTACCAATAACGTGTTTGATGGTTTGTTTTTATTTTTATCACTATTGCTCTATAGTACAGCTTGAAGTCTGGAATGGTGATTTGTTGGGCCCCATTTTTGCCCCCAGTTTGGGCCTCGAGTACAAATCTGAGCCTGGCTCCAGTTTTGAGACCTATCTCACTAACTCCATATCAGGGTGACTCAGCAAAACCTGTTTGGCCATTCCTCTTCCACACCACTTCTGATGTGAAGCTTTGCCATTGGCCCTGATAGTTATCCCTTCCAATCTGTCACCCTTCTCTGCCTCCTACATCATCTCTTCCTATATGTAAGTGCCCACCTCCTTGCCTTCTCTACATATATGGAAGTGCCTAGTTTAGTAAAGTGAGTTCCTGCTTTGACAAGACTCCTGTACTGGCTAGTTTCTTTTGGACTGTTGACACTGGTCATTTTGCTCAGCCCCAGACAGACCTGGCTGGACTGGATTCTCTCCTCTTGGCTGGACCTGCCAGCAAGGGACCCAACAGTGATTTCCCCAGAAGTTCTTTTATTGTTGAGAACAGTTTTTGTTATCTTGATTTTTTTGTTATTGTTATTTTGTTTGTTTGGTTGGTTGGTTGGTTGGTTTGGGTTTATTTTGTTTTTTTGCTTCTCTAGAAGATTTTGAGAATTGACTTTTTTATCTATGTTAAATTGAGTTGGAATTTGGATGGAGATTGCACTGAATCTTCTAGATACATTTTGGTAAGATGCTAATTTTTTACTATGTTAATTCTGCAGATCCAAGAGCAGGGAGATCTTTCCATCATCTGAGGTTCTCTTCCATTTCTTCCTTCAGAGATTTGAAGCTCTTGTCATATAAATCTTTACTTGCTTAGTTAGGATCACACCAAAATATTTTTCATATTATTTGTGATTATTTTAAAATATGTCATTTCCCTAATTTCTTTCTCAGTACATTTATCCTTTGAGTAGATAAAGCCCACTGATTTCCTTGAGCTAATTTTATATCCAACCACTTGGCCAAAGTTTTCTATCACCTGTAGTAGCTCTCTGGTAGACTTTTGGAGATTGTTCATGTATACTATTATATCATCTGCAAATAGTGATATCTTGATTTCTTCCTTTTCAATTTGTAACCCTTTGATTTTCATTTGTAGCCTTACTGCTCTGGCTAGAATTTGAGCTCTATATTTAATAGATAGAGTAAGTGGGCAGCCTGTTTTTGTCCCTGATTTTAGTGGGATTGCTTCAAGTTTCTCTCCATTTAGTTTGACATTGACTACAATTCTTCGGAATTCTGTGCATTGCTTTTATTATGTTTAAGTATGTACCATGAATTCCTGATATCTCCAATACTTTTAATAGCAAAGAATATTATATTTCATCAAACATTTTTATCATCTAATTAAATGATTATGTAGTACATTTCTTTGAGTTGTTTATACAGTGAATTGTGTTGATAGATTTCTGTATTTTATACCATTCCTTCATTCCTGGGATAAAGCCTACTAAATGCTGGTAAATGATATTTTTTTGGTTTCTTGGATTCAACTTGCAAGAAATTTATTGAGTATTTTTACATTAGTATTCATGAAGGAAATTGGTTTGAAGTTCTCTTTCTTTGAGCCTTTGTGTGTTTTATGTATAGGTATAAATATAGCTGTTTTTTTTTTTAAGGATTTTAATGACTGTTTTTATTCTTTAGGGGCTATAGGACTGTTTAGATGGTATATCAGATCTAAATTTAACTGTTCTTTCTCAATTGGTTAAGATTTGGCTCTCTTACAGGAGATAGCTGCCTAAATCTTGAATCCTTCATGCTACCATGCCTAGATAGGGTCACCTGTTCTTATCTGGGATTTAAAATTGCACTCAACTTCTATCATTTTTCTGGTATTACACATATGAACAAATTTATGGATAATATCCCCAAATGTTTCTGCTCTAGTTTATAAATAATTAGCAAAAGCGCCTAGTATGTTTTACGTATACTTAAGCATTGTGACTGGGAAGTTTTTTATAGAAACACTGTTAGATATTTATTCTTTATCTAAAACATGTACACCATGACAACCTTTTTTTGACATTCATTTCCATTTTTCTAAATTTACCTGGTACCACTAACTTGTACCCAAAGTCAAGTCTTTGTATCTCATCTGAAAAGTCATTGGCTGAACCTTCTCTTTATTGGCCATCATAGATGATGTAAAACAAATTTTATATAACATTGAGAACAAAGATACTTAACTATGTCATCAAAGAATTTTTGATAAATGCTTTGGGAAATATCAGAATCTTTTCCTTCTTCAAAATATTCCACATAACCCATGAGATAACAATCATATCTATTTAAGTTCCCCTATGCAGGGAAATACATTTTTCCTAATACACTCACTGGAGTGTGTCATGTTACTTAGCCTTTCTGGATTTATAGATACTAGCGATGTTATGTAGTTCACACCTAATATTCACTTAGAAGTAAATGTATTATTTGTTTATGTTTGTAGTCTGTGATACTTTACACGAGATATTTTTCTAGTTATACTTATTTTACATTGTTTCATAATGTCATGGTTAAGTACCTAGTGATTCTCCATTGTGTAAATGTAACACATTTTTTATCATTTGTTCATATGACATTGCATTTGTATTTCTTATTAATAAAAAGCTGGAAACAGTTTCCATAATTCATTTGTCATAGGATCTAGCATTCATTTGGTATATGCACACTTGTGGTATACTTAGCTGTAATATTGTTTTCTAAACTTTTTATAAAAATTGGCACCCCCATCAAGGATAGAGGTTTTTTTTCCCAAACAACCTCTCTCTGTGATTAGATAATAAATATTAGATGGATGTTTTACATGGAAATAAAAGAGTATATGTCATATGGTAAAGGCAGGAAATAGAAGGTAGTATATCTGTGAGACATAAGTATTCTGCAATAAATAGAGGCATGAGGAAATATGCATGGAAATATGAAAAAAAAACAACTTAGGCTACCTAAACATCAGATTTCAGCTATGTGGTGGAATGTAGAATACAATAAATGGATGATCTTTAGTTATGCTTGTAATTATTAAAGAGCCTTGTTATAGTGCCAATGTATTTGTGAATATATTTTAAGCCTGTGTTTCATTGCTGGGAGCATGGGTCTTATTATTAGAAACAAACAAATCTTCAACATTCTTTTGCAAAGATTCTCAGCTTCAATATAGCTCCATATTACATACATAAAACCTATTGATATGTCATCTGTAACATGCGTACTGAAAGCTTAGAAACACACATCCATTTTTAAGAGAATTTATACAATATTTGCCTTCAAAAGACTGAATTACTCTCTGTATAATATTTTTTCTTACTTCCATAAATGTACATAAAAATAAAATTTTTCTTTAACAGATGAACAATAGCCCAATATGTACATATATCATATCATTATAGTTCATTAAATAAATCAGGGGCATTCCTAATTAAAGATGACAAAAAGCTTGAGGAAGAATCCATAATAGGAACACTTTTCAAATAACTTCAAATAGTAGAAACATAGTGGGTTAACAATAAAACAACCACGGACTTGTATAAATTTATCTCATGAAACATAATATACTCATGCGAGCTAAAACAATAACGAAATGCAAAATACTTGCAAGAGATATCACAATTCCTGATATTGTTTTACTAAAACCTCATGGTAATAAAACACATATGATATTTCCTTAACAGATAATAATTTAACAATTGAAATCAATCTGAAGTACCAGACATCTATAGACATACAGATGGATAGTTTATATTTGACAGCAATTCAAAAATATCACATTGAATAAAAGCTTCTTCAACAAATTATGTTTCTCTAACTATATCTATGCCTGTAGAAGAAAAAGTTTATTATATATCATCACCTTGTAGAAAGTTCAATTTAAATGATCAAAGACCTCAAAAAGCTTAAAAAAATCACTAAACATGGGAAAAAAGAGAGCGAGGTTCATTCCTGAATGTATTTGGCAGAAGAGATGACTCTCCTAACAGGAAAGACTAAAGAACTAAAATTAACAATTAGTAAATTGGACCTCACAAAACAGAAAACATTTACAAGGCTGAGAACACTAACAATAGAAAGAAACTAGAACCTACAGAATGGAAAAAATGGCTCCAGGAAATCAACCTCCATGATGCAAGTAAATAAACACACAGAAAATCACACACACACACACACACACACACACACACACACAGACACACTCACACACACATATATTTTTTTTCCTGGAAAAATATGTGTAGTCAATATAGATGTTATTATTTTAGTTCCTCAGAATTTTGAGAATTTATATATCTCAAGAAATAGCAACAACTTTAGTGGATATACATAAAGAATTATCCATCTTACCACAAATGTACTTTATTAATTATGTTCATGCTTAGTATATTCATAGTAGAGAGCAAGTTAAAATAAGTAAGAAAAATGTCTTTCAAAAGACAAACAGACAAATTAATTATTAAGCCAGGAATAAATTGAAAAATAAAAAATAGACATTTTTTTCTCAATAGATATAACTACCAAATATAAGTCACGATTAGCTATACTATTTAAAAAAACAAGAAACTTCCTAAAGAGCAGAAGAAATTTAGAATTTACAAATCAGAACAAGAAAAACAAGAATGACAAGTATCATAAACAACAGCAACAAAAACAAAACAAAAGCACCTAACAAACAACAACAAAAAGAAAAACAACAACCATGATAACATCAAACTCCAAGACCATCTGATCCATAATACTTGTTCATAGAAAAGCTATCAATTGTTATCTAATTATTCTACAAAATAGAAATGGAATGGTCATTACTAAATTATTTTATTAGGTCACAATTTTACCACAACAACACTTGCTCAATTTTATTCGTTGTGACATAACATTGTGATATACACATAACAGTGTAAAAATGAAATAAAATGTTTCTCAACTGAAAAATGGTTATAAATGCAAGTTCATACAATGGGGTATTATTAATCTATTAAGAAAAAAAAGGCCAGTATGAAGATTGTAGGCAAATGGATACAACTAGAAAGTGTTAAGAAAATGAAATAACTAAAATGACAAAATTTTAAAAAATGTAGTAAATCTTCATTTGGAAGTGATAGCTGGAATGGCAGCATTTGTGAGACCTAGTTCTGTTGAAAGTTCATTGAATACATCTGCATGGTCCTAGAAAAAAATCACAAATGAAATAAATAAAGGAGAATTAGCTGACAAAATGTGTAGCTGAAGAATGATTTCAATGGGTTGTCATTTGTGGTTATCTTTTATTTGGCTAATAAATTCTTGATATCCCTAGTACAACTTAGATTTAATGGAGGACGGAAAAACACTCTTGAAAATTGTCCACTGGGGTAGAATAGCAGAGGACAACATTCATATAGCTCAGTGAAAACAGAGAAAAGGACTTGGTCCAGACTTTATATTAAGCTTTAAGCCTTTATGCCTATACTCTAATCTTCATGTCAAAGACTTAAAATAGAGAAATAATTTCACAATTCCAGCCCCCAAAATCTTAACCTAAAAACTGATCAGCATTTATATGGTTAATAGGAAATAAAACTAGTCAATGGATTGGAAAAAGATGTTCAGTATCTTTTCATTCCACATGAAGCTTAATTTCTAAATCATATAAAGATCTCAAGAAGTGAGGCACTGTCTTAGTGTTTTAGTTCTGTAAACAGACACCAGGACCAAGATGAGTCTTCTAAAGCACAGAATTCAATTGGGGCTGGATTACAGGTTCAGTGGTTCAATTCATTAACATCAATATCCAGGCAGGCATGGTACAGGAGGAGCTGAAAGTTCTACGTCTTCATGCAGACGCTTCTAGCAGAATACTGACTTCCATGCAGTTAGGATGAGGTTCTAAAACCCATACACACAGTAACATACCTACTCCAACAAGGTCACATCTTGTAATAGTGCCACTTTCTAGGCCAAGCATATACAAACCATCATACTACCAACCCAAAAGTCCTAAATAAATATGATATAGACCTAATCAGGATATCCTCAACTTTGAATATTTAAGAAAACTTAAAGCAATTTCAGTGTCATTAGTTATCAGAAAATTGCAAAATAAAATGGTCATTTAATTCCCTCCTAACCCAAATTAAAATGGTCATATGAATCCCTCCTAACCCATCAGCCTGGGTAAAATTAAAAACATAAGCTATATTACATGCTGGCAAGGGTACAGTAAATGGTAAGCATTTCTCCAGTGCTGATAGGAGTGCAAACCTGAACAAACACTGAAGAAATCAGTATGAGGGACATCAGAAAAATAGTTTTAAGTATAGACCTTGTTCTTTGGCTTCATGACATAAACACAAATAAAACTCTAAATTACAACAGGGTCAAATTATTCCTGAAGATCTCAGCAGCTCTATTTTTAAGATCCAGAAACTAGAAAGAACACAGATGTTCCTCAATTAGAGAATGGATACAAAGAAATATGGTTCATTTACAAAAGGACAATTAAAGACACTATAAATAAGGACATCATGAAAGTTGGATGTAAATTGAAGGAACTTGAACCTGTTGTTCTGAGTGAGGTATCCCAGACTCAAAAGTTGTGAATGGTTTGTTCTTACTTACAGTTGATTATTACTCTTAATGTTAACTCTGCCCAAGATAAATTCCACAGCCCTAAGGAAAGTAAACAAATAGGAACATACAACTGAGAATTCTTGAGTCTCACTTAGGTAAAATAAAAGAGTTATAAACTACACATAGAGGAAAAGAATTAGGTGGCAGAAGGGATGCAGAGGCTAGCAGTAGTCCAGTATTCTGTGTGAGGAGAAACAGGGAAGAATGTGAGATGGCCAGGATAATATGGGGAATTCTGTAGTTTCCAGGATTAAATGGTGGTCAGAGAATTTGTCAGACATTACAGCATCATGGGATATGAGATGTTCCAAGGAGTCTAGAGCAGGCTATTTAATCCAAGACTCATAGTAATGGACATGTGTATCCTGAAGAAGCTAACATCTATAGACTGCTTGGATTTGAGTTGAGGGATATTGGCACATCTAACTCTCAGCAAAACTTTAACCAAATGTTTGTCTTGTCTATAAGTAAGGAAACTACATATATGGAGGAGAGTCTGTAGCAATAACAAACCATAAACCAAGCAATTGAAACACACCCAATGCCCATGTACCGGTTGCTGACTTGATTAAAGACATTCTTTTATGCTTCCAAAGAAAAGCCTAGAATAATTTTTCTTTGAGATGCTCACAACAGCAACCCAATGAAACAGATGGAGATACACTCTGCCAGATATTGGATGACATTTAGGGAATGTATATTGATAGGATGAAAAAATGAATTCTCCTCAGTCTCAGAGTAGAAGAGAGGAAAGGAATGGGGGAAATATATTTGTGAGTGGGTCAAAGATAGGGGAGGAATAATCAGAATGTAAAATGAATAAACCAATAGCAATGCAAAAAAGAAAAATTACCATAAGCAAAATAGAATAATGTTACAATTTGTATTACAAAACATTAATTTGAAGTTTACAAGATATCAATTTCAAAGGAAATTAAACTACCATATACAAATATTGTATATAATATTTTATGCTCAGTGTTAATAATTTAATTATATACTATGAAAATCTATGCATTGAACCACATATAAATGATAAAATATGTTTTTAAACTGAAGATGATCACAAAGAGAAAGTTTTTATTACACTGGGAGAAATAAGACATACAGAAATCTCAATTTCTGTCCATAAAAATGTTGCACAAAAAAATTCTCATAGCACACACCACCTCCTCAACAATTATTTTATTTCAGAATCCTTATTGGATGGTAATGATATTATGATAAGATTGCTATTTCTCTGCTATTACATGACAAAGAGTAGAAAGAATAATTTGACTAGGTTTTTTTCTGGATTTGCCTTAATGGTTTTTGTTTTTAATTTATAGCATATTTTTAAGCACACAAACATTTTGCTTTTTGTTTGAGATGCATAACTATAAAGATATAAAAAATAAATATTAATTTAAAAGAAAATTAGGTATTTCAATCTTTTTTATTGGATGTTTTATTTACATTTGAATTGTTATCCCCTTTCTCAGTTCCGCCCTTCCCAAAATCTCCCTATCCCATGCCTGCTACCCCTCTTCTTTGAGTGTGATTATCCACCCATCGACCCATTCCCACCTCTCTGCCATTGCATTAACTTACACTGGGGCATTGTGCATTCACATGGCCATGGGTCTCTTCTCCCATTGATGACAAGGCTGTCCTTTGCTGCATATGCTCCTGGAGTAATGGGTCCTGCCATGTGTACTGCTTGAATGGTAGTTTAGTACGTGAGAGCACTGGGGGTTCTGGTTGGTTGATATTGTTGTGAGCACTCTCATAGAAATAAGGGGAGGGAAGATGAGGCAAGGGGTTTCTGGAGGTGAAACCAAAAATGAGGATAACATTTGGAATGTAAATAAATAAAATATACAATAAAAATAAGAATGAAACCAAAAGAAAATGAAAATATATACATCATACACCATAATTGTAGGAATATGATAATGTAATTGTAAGATATCATATAACCAACATAAATGTCATAATTAAAATTTATGATATCATAATAAAATATAGGAACAATGCATTTATGACATTATAAATCAAAATCTATAAAGCCACTAAAGGATTTCATAATAGCATCATTGTGGTACAATGATATAATCATTGAGAATATGTTACCATCACCAAATATGGGAAATTCATGACATTACAATAAGTAAAGTGGGCTACAATAATTTAGACATTAAAACTTGTAATCTAAATATGTTCATCAATGTAAATATATGACATCATAATTGGAAGATTATCCCATCACAGTAAAGCCTATGAAGTATCAATGTAATCACATTTAAAGGGAAGTAGGTTACCTGTAATCAATATAGATCATATCCAGACAATGAACACTGAGCAAAAAGTAGATTTATTACTGTGGAGGCAAAAGCAGTTGGTCAGATGCTGCAAATTCAGCACCAGTCACAAGGAAAGTAAGAGAAGATTTATTTACAGGAGTGGGAGTTAAAAGTACAAATGGTAATCTGTGCTACTCTGAGTTAGAAATCATGATTTGACATATGAGGCAAAAAAGAAAATTTGGTTTTAGGAGCTCAGGGTTTTGCTATAGAAAATCAATCAGTAGCCTTATAATGGGATGACAGAAATAGGGAATTGGCTATTTGAAAGTAACAACTATAGTAAGGAAAATGAAAAGGATTAAAAGGTAAAACCTTTCTGAAGGATTTTTCAGACCTACCAAAGACCTTAAGACCTTATGTCAAGATTTGAAGAATGTTGCAGTATAATTGGAAGTAAGTTACATGTAACATAGAAAATATGATATCATAAATGTAAAGGTATTACACAGTAGATAAAATAGTATTATTTCATAATTGGTAGTATGTGCTATAAAAACTGGATGATATGATATCATAATTGGATACTTGTGACAAAACCATGCAAGAATAAGAGTATTATTGAAAAGTTATGCTTTTGAAAATAGTAAGACATGGCATCATAGTGTGAAAACTATGGTATCTTAACTGGTAGAATATTTTATCATCATGTAAATGTGTCATTATAGTTGAGATTATATGTTATTGTCAATGAAAATGTCATTGGAAGTGTATGAAATATCAATGGGATGAAATCAGATCATGATAAAATGTATATACCATAATGGTGACATTAAAACAGAATGAAATCATTCTATTGGAATGATATGACCAACATTGAAGGATATAATATTTTCAATGTAAATATATCAGATCATAATTGAAAGGTATGACACCATCAATGGAATAAAATCACAGCATAATCAGTTGACAATGACATTCCAATAGGTTGAATATAACATAAAATTAACAGGATATGACATCATAATTTATGTACACAGCTTTGTCAGTGAACATTTATAAGAGCAAATTTGGATGGTTATCATTAGTAGATTAATTGAAAACCCTGTTAAGATGACTATGACTGTATGTTTCCCAATGTAAAATATCAAAACTGGAAAGGATGTGATTTTAAAAATGTAAGTATATGAAATTGTGATTTGAGTAGTATTAATCAATATACTATTTTTGACATCTCAATTGGCAACTTATGGCAGTATAATTGGAAATCTATAATGTCATTAATGTAAATTTGTGAGATTACCTTTGGAAGGTTAAGAAACTATGAAATGATTGATATGAACTCATAATAGCTTGCATTGTAAGAAGAAGTATATGACAGTAGAACTGGAAGAATAATAAGTCACATTTAAAATATTATGAAAAGGTAAGTGGGTAGTATATGACTAAAATGTTGTAAATATGTTGGAACAAATTTAGAAAGATATGACATTATCTAAGGAATGCCATGATCATAATAAAATTATAATTGGATGGATATGAAACCATTAATAGAATGAAATGAGAGGATATTATATTAGACAACTAGGAAATCAAAACTGAAATGATATGATACTGTATTTCTAAGACACACACACACATATGGATCAACACTTTAAAATAATTGAATAACAATAACTTCACAGTTTTCATATGACTTGACGGTTGCAAATACATGTCACTATCAATATATAGAGAAAATCATAATTGGGTTGGTATGATATCATTGATGTTAAAACATGACATAATCAGATAAGCATGATGTTTGATTAGCATGATATCATATAATCAGTATATGAGTTCACATTTGTCAAGATATGATGTCAACATTGGCAGGACAGGAGATCATAGTTTTAAGGATATGATCTAATAAATGTAAAAAAGTCAGATCACAATTCAAAGCATAGTGTACCATTTATTCATGAATGAGACCTCATAATTGGGTAACTTTTATGTTTTATAAAAGGATAAAGAAGATGTAATATGTTTGGTGGGGGCATTTTATGGTGTTTGGGAAGGGGCTGCCTCTGTGAGCCCATGCTCAGGTATCTCTTCACCCTGAGGGACCAGGCACATGGCAGCATAGTGATGAATAGTTTATTCAGGTTATGGGGAGGGGAGTTGAGGCAGTCTTAGAGACAGAGTATGTGACAGAGAGAGAGAAGGAGTAAAGAAGTAGAGGAGTAGAGGATAGAGGCGAGGTATGAGCATGTGGAGATAAATAGGGAGGTAAGTAAGTATCCTCTTTTATATTGAGTCAGGCACACTTGGCTAATGCCAGATAACTGTGGAGCAGAGCTTAGACTAAATGCCAACAGAAATTATGACTTCTCAATTGTCAAGTTATAATTGGAAGGGGATTATGTCATAAATTTAGGTATATGAGTACATATTTGAAAGCACATGGAATCAACAATAGAATTACCCACCATTATATTTAGTGTGATTATTACATTAAAATTGGGAGGATATTATATCAATAAGATATAAATGTGAGATCATATTTGTAAGTATAGAAACCATAAATATAAAGAACATAATATTCCTATGGTTATTTTCATAACAATGGTCAGGATATGACACAATAATAGGATAAAACTACTCTTAATGTAAATATACTACATTTTATTTCATATTTTATTACATAGTTATATTAAATTACATTTGGAGGACTATAACGCTACCAAGGAAGTGATATGATATCTTAGTAGAATAAATATTGCATCATAATTTGCCAGATATATAATTGTTAGAATATAATCTCATCAAGATAAATATTTCAATTAGAAATTCACAACAACATCAACTGAATGATATTACAAGATGATTAGATTATAATGATACCAAAGTTATTATTTAATTCAACTTAAATATTGAAATTACAATTGCAAAGATATTGCATTTCTATATCATAGAATGATATTATAGTCAAACAATTATTACAACACAATTGGCAGGATATGGCAAGATAAAAGGAATGTATATAACATCACTCTTAATGTGTGAGATCATATTTGAAATTGTATGATATCAATGAAATGACATGGCATTTTAATTTGATGAGAACAGTCAGGGTATGTCATAAAATTGAAGCACATAGCATCATTGATTTAATATATACGATTATTATTGAAAGTAAAAAACTATAAGTGCAATGCAATGATACCATGGTTGGATGCCTACAGAATCTTAAATAACAGGTGATATCACTCTCATTGCATGCCATCATCAATGAAATTATCTTTAGTGAAAAGTGATCACATCATTAGTGATGACTCAGACAACCTAATCATCAGGATAAATATCTTGGTAGTATGTATGAGGTCATGAATTTAAACATATAAATACATTGTAGTAAATGTATGACATTACCAATAGTGTAACATGAAATCACACTAGTTTTACTATGATATCACAATGGACAATATATCATGAATTTTTGCAGGATTTTCCACGTCCAATTACATTAGGGCAACAGGAGCCCTGGACTTGGACAGAGAACATGGAGGTGGAGCTACGAGTTGCACAGGAGAAAGAGTGGGAGAGGAGAGGAGGAGGAAGATGGTAGTGGATGTTAACTGTTGTAGTGCCTCTGATGGTTACGTTATCATAAAGGTTAGAAATTTGGGATAAGTTGTCTAATCTAGGTGGGCAGCTTTTATCATTATCAGTTGGCTCTGCAATTATTGTATTGGCATGTTATAAATTGTGTTTTTATTGATACAAAAATCTAATTGGTTAACTATATGCTTAAGAATTTTAATTCTACCTGGCAATTGGGAGTTGAGAAGTTTGACTGTGGGACAGGCAGTTATTGCATGAGCCTGGGGGCAGAGGTCTGCCAAGAGACTCAGCTCCAGAGAGTTAGTGTGCTGAGAGAGTAAGATCATCCAGCAGGAAATCTACTGCAGCCCACTGGTTGCAGGCCTGAGCACAGGAACTGGCCGACTCTCTATTTTTTTTTAATATTTTTTGCAACAATGCATTAATTGAAAGAATATAATTTCTTCAATTTAAACATGTCAAGTCACAAATGATAACTTATGATGCTATCTGTGCAATAAAATGATTATCCAATCATATGATTATGACATTAAATTTAGGAGGATATGAGAATAATATAAAATATATGAGGTAAAATGTAAATATATTTACTCATAATTGGAAGTGTGTTACATCATCAATAAAAAAATCAAAATCATAACAACAACTATTTTTAGGAGACTCACTGTCAATGTAAATATGTCAAATTATAATTTGAAGGTTGACACCATCAATTAAATGACACCACAACTTAATTGATTATGATATCACAATGCAAATGAAATTCCATCTGAACTAGAGAATATAACACAGTAAATTAAATTGTATAAAATTTGAAATAAGAGAGCACAACATCATATTTGGAAGAGGAGTTAGTCATTGATGAAAAAATATGAAAGCACAATTAGATGTCTATGACATGTCATCATATAGAGAGAATTTGGGAATCATAGTAGGCAGGTTTTGATATTATAATCAGAATTACATGACAGTATCAATGTTTTTATATGAAACCACAGTTGCAGGAATATGGCAGCTTAAAATGAGATGATATGGCATCATAAATAGGTTGACTATAATTTTACAGTTCTCAGGATATGATACCATAATTGGATAGCTATTTTCCAATAAATTTAAATATATGATGATATTGTAGAAAGGATATGCTACCATCCATAAAATGATTAATTGGTGTATATGTTATCATCAATTTAACTATATGGGAAGAAAATTGGAAGCAAATAATATCTATGTAAATATGTGAAATTACAGTTAAAATGTTATGACAAAACTCAGTGTAATGACTGTAATGATATGATTATGGCAACACTATGGTAATTTTTGACAACATGCACTGAAATATATGACATTCATGTAATTAAATCAGATCACAATTGAATACCATCCAAAGAATCATATAACATCATAATCAGATAACTGACATATCAGTTGGAAAGAACATGCCTTCATAATTCTAAGAATAAGACATAATCAATGTGAATGTGTTAGGCCATAATTAGAATGATATAGTGCCATTCATGGGTACATATGACATAATATGATAGAATTATGACCTCACAACTCTTGGAACATGTGATCATAATTGAAATAAAATGTCACAATTTAAACATATTAGAATATTGATTGCATGACATGACACTATCACGGAAATTACATTAAAACATATTAGAATTACATTAAGTCAAAAACAATCCCAGTTAGGTTGCTAGGCCAAAGTTATAGTCTCATTCTTGATATAATCTAATTCTTCTCAACGTGACAAACCAACTGTTCTTTCTCATACCCACAGTAAATCTTCATTTATTTTCCTTAAGGAAACAAGGCTCTCTGTGAGTTGCATTGTTTTTTTTTTAATTTTCCACTCATGGATGCAGTGAAAGTACACATGAAAGTGAAGGTGTAACTATTCCATTTCAGTAGTTTGATAAACTCTTGGACATATTCCTTATGGTCTCATTCTCATTTCTCCAGAATGTACCTTTGACCAGCTGATGAGAACTCTAAGACTACCTGCATGCAAACAGCTGAAATGTTAGCAATAAATGTTCCCATTCTATTCTAGTGTGTACACTGGAATAATAAGATGTATCCATACCAGAAAATGGTGTATTTTCCTCAGCAACACAAAAGAACCAAGGAATGAGGAAACAGACTTTGCTGGATAAGTCCTATCCAAGTAAGTTTTTCCCTGTTGTGATAAGAAAACCATTTCCCAATTAATATGAACAATTTATTTGTACTAGTTATTCATATCTGTCATGTTCAAAAATTGCAAGGCATTAAGGTGATCATGGTTTACATTTTATGTCCATTGTGCAACTTTTTCTTATATGAATGCATGTGTGTATGTATGTTCAGATATCATATATGTATGTTCCTGGAGAATTAGTTACATTCCTATTTCCTCTACCAATTTGCATCATGACACGGGTACCCAATCTTTTCAATAAAACATGAAGCGAATTTATTTTCAGTTGAGTGTGAATGGGGTAAGAAAGACAAAATTACACAGGTGGTACTGATAGTCATTCTGCCAATGTGAGAAAAGAAGTATGTGAACTGTGGCAAATTGCTAGCCCTGATATCTAGCTTTGTGATAGGAGAAGAATAAATGTAACTAACAGACAAACATATTACACAAAGTAAAATAGCATATATAAGACAGTTGTACATACTTGCAGCAGGTGTGGGATTTGGGATTTGTTACATAATGATGTCTTATCTATTGCAACCTCACTGAGAATCTTCAGAGAAAATACCAAGAGTACAAGATGTGGGTAGCTGCTACACAGCAGGGATTTCATTGAATATTTTAATATCTTAAGATGAGAATGGTCAAACAACCTTTCATGTCAGAATATGTTGGTCATTGTGATGACTATTTTCACTTGTCATATTGATTATCCCTGTAATGACCTATGGTATAGGAATTGAGAACACATTTTTGATCCCAATGATGAGGTAGAATGATGTACACCTTTGATCTAATTGTACACATGCCTGTAGTGTGGGTCTTACAGTACACATTTAATCTAGCACATCCATTCCTTCTGTGGAATTAAAGACTACTTAATCAGAATTCCAGCATATAGTGGAGACCAGGTGAGACATCCAGTTGTAAAACTACAAAATGCTTGGCCTTTCCATTCACCACTGTACATTGATGTATTAATTTGTTTACAATCTTTATGCTAGTCCCATAAATTCCCTTTATATATAAAAAAGATTCACTTCATGAATTCTGTCATTTTAGAGAACTATGACTAATACTGTCATGTTCTTACCTCTTCTTTCATGATAGAGGGCTTGAAGCCCTTTTTATTGGGGTTTAAAGCTTTCATGAGATTCCAAGCTAAGTGTATCTGAGGTATAGGATACAGTGAATAAAATAGCCTATCCAGAATATTGCTAGTGGATGTCATCATGAAGAAGTAATTTTAAATCTAGACTGAGAAACTTCTGCCCTCAGAGATATTCAGAATATCATGAGTTTCAACTAGGTACCTGATTTCTGCAAGATCGTAAGACATTGTTTAGAAGAAACCATAAGTGTTGAAGTAAATTTTATTTTCTTCTCTAATCTGGCAGGTGGCAAATTTTGTCTGTATGATGTTTTTCCAAAATCTAGGCCTACAGTATCATTATGAGCTGGGTGAACTAATTGCTTTATGGGTCAGCATTGAACCTCATGGATGGGTGACAGCTGAAACATCTTCAGCAAACCCCAAGTCAGTATGTTGCCCTTGGATAGTGAGAGGACTCCCACTCCCAATGGCAATGTTTTATTTCTGATGTTTCAGTACTATTTTTCCAGATAAGAAAAGGGTTTTATTTTGCTATCTATAAATATGGTTTCTGACAATTGAGAAGGTACCATTCCCATTTGTGACAGTCTATTTGATATAAAAATTCTGTACTATTTTTATCTCCAAGACCATTCAAACATCTCATTCTGAGACACCCTATTGTGAAAATGAATTTCAAAGACAATGTGTTGAATTGTGGACATCCTGTGGAACACAGATAACCTGGGATTTTCCTATGATTAAGGACCTGTGAGTCGACTTAGATTAAAAGAAGTTTGGCTTTCTAGGCGAAAAGCTGACTTGATCAGAATTGCCTTATTGAGGCACAAGGAATTTTTCTTTAGTTGTTCTGTCAGGATTTGAATCTAGCGAAATCTCCTCTTTCCAAAAAAAGAAAAAAAGCATAAAATCTCTCATTATCCTGAATACAGCACAATATCAAATCCAATGTTATGACTACCAATGAAGTATCTGAAATCATGAAAAGCTCTAGAATTTTTGACCTAGTACAATGAACGTATTTTCCTAATTACATTGCTGGCTAAATTTAGAGGTGATGCAAATCTTTAGAAACACAGGAGTCTACAAATGATTCATGGACATGTAGAAAACTTTCTTTTGTGCCCTTCTTGTTCTCTTAACAGAAAACAGACAGATTCAAAATTCCCAGTGCTTGACTTATTTTCTTTTGCAGCATATGTGGGTAACTAAGTCATCACTCACCTCATTGCATGGAGAAGAAAGCATACCCTGATTGTGCAAGTATTTGATCATTGAGATGAGGGCAAACCTAAATATTTTCCACCCAAACTTCAACTTTCATTTTATTTTCTATAACTATGATTATGTTATATTTTTTTTCATTTTTAGTATGACTGTGTCATCAGAATTGGATCAATGTAGTGTCATTAGTGTAGGAAATTTTCATCAGAATTGGAATTTAAAGCTTAAATGGGATTACAGGACATTACATTTTTAAAAAGATGTTTTGATATTTTGCTATTTTGAAATCATCATTGGAAGGATTTGATTTAATTAATGAAATAATTTAAAATAATAATAGGATGACTTTGCCATCAAAATTTGTAGATTTTGATAGCATAATTGAATTATGCTATGATATGAGCAATAAAATTATGACACTTCTAAGGAAAGGTATGATACCAACATGGCTGATATTGATATTATATCATAATCAAATGATTATGAATTTACCACTTGAAGAACATGGTCTCATAATTGTAAGTCTATGGCCTTATCAATGAAAACATGTACCATCCGTATTGTAATGGATGCATGCCATGAATGATATGGCATGATATATCATTATCAGATGATTGTGACTTCACAATTGTCAGATTTTGTTATCAAAATTGAAAGTATAAAAAACCAACAATGTAAGTATAAGATAATGTTTGAGAGTCTGTGACTACATCAATGTAACATATTGACCTAATATCAGATAACAATGCTTTCACAGTTAGGATATCACATCATATTTTTAAAAACATTATAATATCTAAATAAATATATCAGATGATATTATGAACATTTTCACACCATAAAGTGTAATGGCATCATAATTGCTTGACCTTGACAAGACTTTTTAGGAAATAGAGTATTATGGTTGATGGTGCATGGAATTATCTGTGTCAATATATAACATAACATATAACAGGTTTTGAAACAAGACATGGAATGACATGAAATAATATGACTATGATTTCATAACTAGCAGTACACAACATCCTAACTGGAAGAATATGTCAACATCAATGAAAATACTCTATTATTGTATTAAAGCATCATCAACAAAGTAAAAGGACATTGTTTGATAATAATGATGACACAAATAGCAGGATATGGCAATATAAATGAAAGTATGTAATATCATCCATGTGTATACAAGGTATCAATTTTGGAAGAAGATGACTTCAACAATTAAATGGCATGTTACTGTATTTGTTGATAACATAATTACTGTAGATAATTGAGATCAAAATGTGATATTATCATTGTAAATGCAGGGGAGCTCATTTGACCCCATTTGTAGAGCTACATAAAATCCTTCTTACTATGTCTTACAAATGAAATTTTGACATTATAATTGAAATGCTATGATGTCACAATATAACAATGAGATTATAATTTGGAGAATATGGCACCATCAATAAAATGGCATGACATCATACCTGGGCATCTATGAATTCAAAATTTGAAGGATTTTACATACTTATTAGATCAATTTCATAATTAGAAGGGTATTACATCATAGTTGGAATTGTATGACATTGTCAGTATATGACCATTTCTGCAATGCCTTGGTAACATAAATGAAATGACATGACATAATAATAGGAAAATTATTATATAACAAGTGCCAGACAATGACAACATAATCACAAGTATATCACACCATTAATGAAAATATATGACATCACAATTTTAAAGATATCACATCAAAATGAAGAATATAACTTCATTTTAAATATATGCTATTACAATCAGAATTGTATGTCACCATTATTGGAATGGCATGATGTGATAATTAGCAAGCTATGACATTATATTTAGATGTATTTGATATAACAAATGTTTATAGGTGAGACCAGAATTGATCAGATGTGATGATATCAATGTAATGAGAAGATACCATTATTTGAAGATAAGAAATCACTATTTACAACATCAGAATTGTAAAAATGCTATGTCTTCAGGTACATATATATTAGTTCAATTGGAAGACATGGTATGTGTAATAGAATAACACAAAATCACTGAATCAGATAGTCACAAAACAATAGGAGGTATAATACATCACAACTGAACAGTATTCAGCTATTAAAACAATGAAATCATACATTTTGCAGGCAAATGAACAGAACTTCAAATATCATCCTGAGTTAGATAACCCAAAGCAAGAAAGAGATGTATGATTTGTACTCTTTGATAGGTAAGCAATAGCCATAAAGTGCAAGATAATCATGTTACAGTTCACCTAGTCAAAGAAACTTGATGACAAAGGTGTCATTTTTATCGTCTGAAACCTTGCACTTATGAACTTGTCAGTGATGATGTTTTAGGGCAATAGTGTATAGTAATATAGTTGCTATGTGAATATCTTTCTAGGGGTTAAACTTGCAACTTCCAGTGTGTACTAATATTATTCAAAACATTTTTAAGGCATGATCCTAAAAGAGACTAAAGGGTAAAAACATAGGTGGAATGTAAAATCTATTCTCATCAGGGTTAGGGTTGAGCATTAGCTAGAGCTGACTGCAAAAACACATTTCCCTTAAATAAATCTTCTGTATGTTCAATGATTTCTCCTGGGAAAGGCATATTAATTCAAGGATTGCTGAATCTTCTGACTATTAGAAAAACTGGTGTTAAGCTGTGATGACTCAGGTAACTGAGATCCCTGTTTATTGTTCTGCCAGGCAAATGCCTTCCTTTCCTCTTAATTAACACCTTCCTAAAATTATTAGATAAAGGGCTATGACAATGCTGTGTTTTTTGAACTACCCATTTGAGTAGTGAAGTGAATTATCAATTGAGGTAAAACTTTTCAGGCAATTGTTAGATTTCAGAATAAATCTATGCTATCAGCTACAGGGGATCACCATTTTAAGAAAGATAAGATTTGGGATGAAGGTTTTGTAATTTCCTGGAGTGTGTTAATCTGTACATTTGAATGAAAACCAAATGCAGATGGGTGGGGTATAAGTTGGCTATATTAGCTTGAGCCAGTAAGTATTAAATTTCTAATTAAGGGACTATCTTATGCTGATATATGCAATCCCCATTAACATTGTTAAGTTAGCTTACTAATTAGATATAAAGGCTATTGGCTGTGGCTAAGTGTGTCAGTTACAAATCTCAGCATCTAATATTAAACATAGGTGCCAATGCAAACTCATTTTTAAAATTATTTATTGGATATTTTCTTTATTTACATTTCAAATGTTATCCACTTTCAGAGTTTCCCCCTACCCAAATCCACCTATTCCAACCCCTGCATCTATGTGGGTGTTCTTCCACCCACTCACCCACTCCCACATCCCCACCCTCAAATTCCCCTACACTGAGACATCTATCAAGTTTTCAAAGAACCAGGGACCTCTCCTACAATGGATGCCTGACAAGGCCATCCTCTGCTACATATGGAAGTAGAGCAATGGGTGCCTCCATCTATACTCCTCAGTGAGTGACTTAGTCCCTAGGAGATGTTGGGGGGTTCTCTTGGTTGATATTGTTGTTCTTCCTATGGAATTGCAAATCAACCCATTATTATCTCAGTGTACAAAGCTCAAGTTCAAGTGGATCAAGGACCTCCACATAAAACCAGATATGCTGAAAATTATAGAGAAGAAAGTGGGGAAGAGTCTTAATCACATGGCCATATGGAAAAATTTCCTGAACAGAACACCAAATGGCTTTTGTTCTAAGATCAAGAATCAACAAATGGGACCTCATAAAATTTCAAACCTTGTATAAGGCAAAGAACACTCTCACAAGGACAAAAGAGCAACTAACAGATTAGGAAAAGATCTTTACTATCTTACATCTGATATATGGCTAATATCTAATATATACAAAGAACTTAAGAAGTTAGACTCCAGAGAACCAAATAACCATATCAAAAAATGGGAAACAGAGCTAAACAGAGAATGCTCAACTGACAAAACTTGAAGGACTGAGAAACACTTAAAAAAACTATATTGAATATCCTTAGTCATTAGGAAAATGCAAATCAAAACAACCCTGAGATTCCACGTCACAACACTCAGAATGGCTAAGATAAAGAACTCAGGTGGCAGCAGATGATGGCAAGTATGTGGAGAAGGAAGAATGCTCCTCCATGCTAGTGTGATTGTAATCTGGTACACCCACTCTGGAAATCAGTTTGATGGACCCTTAGAAAAATGGACATAATAGTTCCGCAGGTCTCAGCTATACCATTGCTGAGCATATACCCAAAAGACTGTCCAACATATAATTAGGACACATGCTCTACTATGTTCATAGCAGTCATATTTATAATAGCCAGAAACTGGAAACAACCCAGATGTCTCTCAAACTAAGAATGGATACAGAAAATGTAGTACATTTACACAGCTATTAAAAGCAATGACTTCATAATATTTGCAGGCAAATGGATGGAACTTGAAAATATCCTCCTGAGTGAGATAACTCAATCACAAAAGAATGAACAAGGTATTTACTCACTAATAAGTAGATATTAGCACAAAAGTTGAGAATACCCAAGATTCATTTTATATAATAAGTAAATAAATATTTAATAATATCTATTAATATTTAATATTTAATATTAATTTATTGATATAATTTATTAAATTAATAATTATTAATAAATTAACTATATTAATTAGTAACTAATTAGTTAATATGATTTATTAATTATATTAAATTAATATAATTTTATTAATATTAATATTAATTTTTAATAATATTTATTTATATATTTATTTATTATGTATTTTTCTTGAAAAATACACAAAAACCAAGAAATTAGTGAAAATACAGACGAAAAACCAAGAAATTAGGGAAAATACTCAGAAAAACCAAGAAAATAGGGAAATTACACAAGAAAAACCAATAAATTAGGGAAAATACTAACGAAAAACCAAGAAATTAGGGAAAATACACATGAAACACCAAGAAATTAGGGAAAATACACACGAAAAACAAAGAAATTAGGGAAAATACAGATGAAAAACAAAGAAAGTAGGGAAAATACACACAAAAAACCAAGAAATTAAGAGAAAATACAAAAAAAAAACCAAAGAAATTAGAGAAAATACACAAAAACCAAGAAATTAGGGAAAATACAGAAGAAAAACCAAGAAATTAGGGAAAGTCCAAACGAAAAACAAAGAAATTAGGGAAAGCCCACAAGAGAAACCAAGAAATTAGGGAAAATACACAAAAAAACCAAGAAATTAGGGAAAATACACAAAAACCAAGAAATTAGTGATAATACAGACGAAAAACCAAGAGATTACGGAAAATACACAAAAAAACCGAGAAATTAGGGAAAATACACACGAAAAACCAAGAAATTAGGGAAAATACACACGAAAAACAAAAAAACTAGGGAAAATACACAAAAACCAAGAAATTAGGGATAATAAAGACGAAATCCAAGAAATTAGGGAAAATACAAAAAAAAACAAGAAATTAGGGACAGTCCACACGAAAAACCAAGAAATTAAGAAAGGCGACAAGAGAAACCAAGAAATTAGGTAAAATACAGAAGAAAAACCAAGAAATTAGGGAATGTCCACACGAAAAACAAAGAAATTAGGGAAAGTCCACAAGAGAAACCAAGAAATTATGGGAAATACACAAAGAAACCAAGAAATTAGGGGAAATACACAAAAAAACCAAGAAATTAG